>PVIU01000262.1:16734-121380 GCA_004026605.1 Ondatra zibethicus
CTGACATCCAAAGGGGTTGTACCAGCTTGCATTCCCACCAGCAATGCAGAAGTGTTCCCTTTTCCCCACAACCTCTCCAGCATAAGTTGTCATCAGTGTTTTTGATCTTGGCCATTCTTACAGGTGTAAGATGGAATCTCAGAGTTGTTTTGATTTGCATTTCTCTGATGACTAAGGATGTTGAACATTTCCTTAAGTGACTTTCAGCCATTTTAGATTCCTCTCTTGAGAGTTCTCTGTTTAGGTTTGTACTCCATATTTTTTATTGGATTATGTGTTCTTTTGGTGACCAATTTCTTGAGTTCTTTATATATTTTGGAGATCAGACCTCTGCCTGATGTGGGGTTGGTGAAGATCTTTTCCCCTTCTGTAGGCTGCCGTTTTGTCTTGTTGATATAGTATTGATCTTAACTGTTAGAAATTGGCCTGTCAGTGGTGACCAAAGATGAGTGAATTCGAACTCATGTAACTTCTCCTTATCGATTTCAGAGATTTAATTACAGAGGGGTTTTGTTTGTTTGTTTGATTTTGTAGTTTTAGTTTTGGTTTGCTTTTTTGTTTTGTTTTTTTAGTTTTGAGAAACAAGTTTACCAAGTAGCTGAAGCTGAACTATAACCCGCTATAAACTCAGGCTCACCCACCAAGGGCTGGGATTAGAACTGTGCCCATCACTCTCAGTTTAGAAACTCTTTTGTTATATCACAGTTTTTAACTTTAGCCAAAGCCTTTCCTAAAGCTGGAGCTTCTCGGAGGCAGCGTGTGGATGAGCGTGTACCGTGGGTGAGCGCAGTCAGCGCCCCTCCTTGAAAGTCATTCCAGTTGGATCACAATTATCTTTCTTTGTTTCCTTTTTAAAGAGAGGGTCTCATATGGCTCAGGTTGGCCACAAACTCGTTTTGTAACTGAAGATGGGCTAGAAGCTCCTCCTGCCTCCCCTTCCAGGATGATGGGGTTCTGGGTCTGTGTCTCCACATCTGGCGTCTGCGGTACTAGGAGTCGAATCTTGTGCTAAGCAGCTCCAGCCCTAGCCTCCCTTTTACAAACCTCTAGCCCCCTTTTACAAACCTCTTAAGCGTGAAGTTTATCTAAGTTTTAGAACTATACGGTTTTTTTTTTCACTTACTTCGTGCAGCTACGCTTTTTTTCCTACTTTTCAATTTATCACATTCTCTCCCAACATCATTTATTTATCGTGTATGGCATTAATTTAGACTACCAAAATATCATTATTCCTTTATATTTATGGAGCACAGTTCTTACAGAACAGTACTTCCTCTTCTCTATTACATAATATATTGCTTTAATTCAAAAGTTACTACTTGGTGGTGTGAGTTACATCCCATACACACAGACCAGAAGCGTAAGCTGTTCCACAGCTCACTTGGTTCCTCTGGGGATACAAATCAAACTGACCACAGCCCTATTTATAAAATCCCAAGGAATTGTATTTTTCTGAAATGTAGGCGATCATATGTGTTTCATTGTAGTCAAGGAATAAATATTTGGAGTGGGGAAAAAAGAAAATGAAAATGCAAAAGCATATATTATGTGCCTATAAAAAAATGCCATGATGGAAGCCATTTTGTTTCTTTGTTTATAGGTGGTTTTTCTGGGATGTGATGTGTATCTCCAAATCCCAGATTTTCGGTTGACTGAATTGCATGGACTGGCCTTCAAGTCACAGTCTTCCTGCCTTAGCTTACTGAATATAATGGAGTTGTGGGTATGACCAGCATCCTGACCCGTTACTGTGTATAATTACTATATGCTAAAGACAGGTGGATAGAGATTTATCACTATAGACTGGGGAGTGTAAGTCAGTGGTAGAACCTTGCTTGGCCTGCCTAGGGCCCCATCATAAAAAGCAGAAATTCAGGCCAGGCCACTGTTGTGCTTCCTGCCACACCTAACAACCATGTGGTGGAAGGAGAGAATCAGCTTCCAAAAGTTCTCCCTCCTCACACATGCTCACCATAGGGCACACACATGAACACATGATAAATACATATAATACTTTTTTGATCGCAAATAATCCTCAACTCTAAACACAGCACTTATACAAAGGTTTGTTTCTTAGAACGACTACTTTCTGTGTTCTGTCATGGAAAGACTGATTTCTCTACTCCCAATTTTCTAAAAAACCTAGTGTTTCTTTTTTTTATTTATTTATTATGTATACATTATTCTGTCTGTGTGAATCCCTGAAGGTCAGAAGAGGGCACCAGATCTCATTACAGATGGTTGTGAGCCACCATGTGGTTGCTGGAAATTGAACTCAGGACCTTTGGAAGAGCAGGCAATGCTCTTAACCACTGAGCCATCTCTCCAGCCCCAAAACCTAGTGTTTCTTGAAACTGATTTCCTCCCTTCTCTTCCTCATCCTGCCTCAGCCCTGCATCCTCTCATCCAGCCCCTGATCTTATTAGTCTCTGTTGCAGCCATCTTGCCTTGACAACCAGAAGTGGTGATGCCGGCTTCAATTCCATCCTCATTGGTCCTGGCTCTTTATTTGTTGCTGCCAGCACTGGCTCTCAGTAGGTCTTGCGGCTATCACACCTGAAGAAGGCAGAGCATGCTGCAGTTACCCAGTCTAGATTCTATCTTAGGGAATTGTGACATCCACAAGGTATAGAGTTCAGTGAATTACCACCTCCTCTGAGTAACTCAGGAAGTCCTTTATCTGAACCGCCTAGGACAGGAATGTTTTGGATTTCAGTCTTCCAGGTTTGGGGTACCCAAGTGGGCTTTGTTGGGAAGCATCTTTAGCCCAAAACCCAAAGTGTTCACAAGGTTTCAACCTTTTGAGTGTCATGACTATACTCAAAAATTTGGATTTGGAATTTTTAGACCAAAGATGTTCAACCATGACAGGACTTAAAAGAGACTTAAAACAATAGAAATGTATTTATCTCATTGTTTTTGCTGGGGTCAGTAGGTGACTTAAAACAGCAAGAACATATTAGCCTACTGCTTTTGCTGGAGTTGAGGTGTCAGGAGGCCTGTGTTTCTCTGAAACCCACAGGCAAAACCATCCTGGCCTCGTAGTTCCTGTGGTCACCGACAGTCTCTGATGGTTCTCAGCTCTGAGCAGCGTCCCTGTCACCATATGGAGCTTTCCCTAGGTATCTGTCACCTAAACATCAAGCCACATTGGATTCTGTCCATCCTGCTCCCATATGGTTATAAAAGAAAGCATTTAGACGGGGGGCTTGCATATAGTCTCAAAGTGGTAGTCTATGATCATCGTGATGAGAAGCAGACAGGCATGGTGCTGGGGCAGTAGCTGAGAGCTTTACATCCTAATTCACAGGCAGCAGAGAGAGAGACATTGGGCCTGGTATGGACTTTTGAAACCTCAAAACCCAACCCTAGTGATGTGCCTCCTTCAAAAAGGCCACACCCACTAATCCTTCCAATCCTTCTCAAACAGTTCCGTGTCCTAGTGACTAATCATTCAAATATATGAGCCCATGGGGACCCATTCTCATTCAAACCACCACAGCAAGTATAATTTTTAAAGAACATTCTGAAAAATGTAAGGAATATTATTAAAAATTTATTTTGTTGGTTTCTTTCCCCCTAAATCTTCTCATTACACTGGTTGTCTTTTTTTCTTTTTTAATGGTTCCAAAGACGGTGCAGCTGATTTGAGAAAAAACAAACAAACAAACATCAAACTCACGTATTTTGTAGCTAGAGTGTCTTGACCAGGGAACTAGCACACTGGAAGAAGGGGCTGTAACAAAGTCAACAGGAAGCCACAACTGGCTACTGAACAGAACCCCCCAAAAGTAGATTTCTTTGTTGGGTTGAGGTATTTTAAAGCCTGATCTAAAGAAGAAACTGTCGGTCCTTAGGTCGAATTGCGACTCAGATATTGTATTTAGATCCACTGTAAGGTTGAGGGAGAGCTACAGGAAGCTCTTGCAAGCACTATGGGTAATACTGTCTGATGAGGAGGCATGTCCAGATTGTCCCTGAGAGATGTGATGTGTTGGTGTCTAAGAAAGCGATTTTAAGGCATCATAATATAAAAGGCAGTTTTAAGTTTTTCACTAATTTTTGTTCTGCCAAGAGACCAGTAACTAATGGCTTATTCCCCTTCCCATGATCTGGCATTGTGAAAAACTGTTCTCAGGACTGATGAGTGTGTAATACATTTTCTCTCTTTCTTTTTCTAGCCAAGGACCATTGTCATCCATTAGAGCAGTAATCAAGAGATGTAAGTGTGTTTTCTTCTACTCTGTATCTTCCTCTGTGGTAGAGTTATAAACGATGGTTTAGGTTCCCAGTAAGCAATTGTAGATGATGAATCTGCAAAGGCCCCAGCAACTGTAGCTTCTCTTTAGAGGTAATAAGGCATTTTTAACAGCTAGTTTTTCAGCTGTCATAGGTTGATAAGCCAGGACCTCAGAATTATACTTTTCCCTCATTGAATCAAGTAATTTAATCAAGTAATGAACAAAATCTGGGGCTGGGCATAGCGGCACATGCCTATCGTCCTGGCACTTAGGAGGTAGAAATTGGAGGATCCAGAGTTCACAGTCATCCTTGGCCACGTGAGGAATTTGAGGCCAGCCTGGGCTATATGAGACTCTGTCTCAAAACACAAAACTGAAAATTTAATCTGGTAATACATATCTATGAGCAGACAGAATTTTGTGTAATAATTTTTCTAAAGTACAAGATATCTGTCTGCTGGGTTTAAAAAATATTAAACTCTGAACTAGAGAAATGGCTCAGTGGTTAAAAGCACTGGCTGTTCTTCCAGAGGACCTGAGTTCAATTCCCAGTGCTCACATGGACTATTCCAGTGAACCCAAGGCCCTCTCTGTACTCAAGGGCACTAGACATTCACATGGCACTCAGACATACATGCAAGCATCACACCCATACACATAAAACAAAAAAATAAAAAGAATATCAAATCCTGTCTCTTTTTTGGGGGGGAGGAGGTCAAGACAGGGTTTGTCTGTGTAGCCCTGGCTGTCCTGGAACTCACTCTGTATACCAGGTTGGTCTCTAACTCAGAGATCTGCCTGCCTCTGCCTCCCAAGTGCTGGGATTAAAGGTGTGAGCCACCATTGCCTGACTTCTTCATAAAAAGCTTTTAAATTGTATATATAATTATATATAATGTATATATGTAGTCCTATAAAGATAGGCTCATACTTCTATATAAAAATAGAATGGCTGTAAGCAGAATTCTCTCCAAACTTAGCATTTATCTTTTGTGTCTTTGCCCCTTGGATGGTGTTTTATACTTGCCATTGGTATAGAATTTTAACATTTTGTCAGGAGAAGGATCTGAAAAGCTCTTTTATTTAAACAGGACGTGGATTACCTGTTAAAGGAAAAGTAAAGATGTGATTTTTTACACAGTATCTGAGCCAAGATCGCCACACTAAAAAGAATATAGCCTTTTTTTTAGGACTATGACTTTTAATATACAATATGAGTTTAAGGCATCCACACGTCATGAAGAATAGTACAATGAAAGTACAGTGAAAATCAATATGGTGGCAGTTCATAAAAATATGTCATCTATGGTAAAGAGAAGGTCAGTGGTCAAGAGCACTTGCTGTTCTTTCAGAGGTCTGGGGTTTGATCCTTGTACTCACATTGGAAGGGAAAAAATGAAAGAGACAGAATCTTTTGGTGTCTCTTAAAGCTGTTCCCTTTAAGGGACAGTAATGGAGGAGATGCGTGAATATTTGTGAATCCTTGCCTGCTGAGGAGGGGAGCATGCTATCACCACCTGGAACCTTCCCCTCTCCTTCCCTGGAATGGGAGGTCTCTGTTAGGACTTCCCCTTTGTACCTAATTCCCCATAGAGTCCCCAGGATGGAGTTTGCTTAGACTGTTCAAGACTGAAAGGGAGGGCAGAGCAAACCGAAAGAGTGGCCAGAGAAGTAGAAAAAACCGGGAGAGAGCTGCCTGTGACCTAAAGGATGGATATAGTACAGTGAAGCCACAAGCCAAGCAAAAGGCAGACAAGGACAGGCTATTCTGTCCCATGCCTGGGATGACAGTGGAGACAGCAATGACCGTACAACGACTGAACCATGAATGGAATGAAGTTTGGGAATAATGAGGAGAGAGGGGTGGTGTTTGAGAAGTCAGCAGTCATGTAGAGAGTTGGGGATATTTGTGTCTGGTGGGGAAGCAGTCACTGGGGAGTGAGAGAAGAGGAAAGTAGTACAGCGGCCCTAGCAGAGGGAGGGAGGAGATGGAGCAAAGGGAAACTGAGCTAGATTTGGGGGCCCCGATGACCCATTTGTCTTTTAATTCCCGTGTGTCACTTACATCGTAACAGCTACACAAGTTCTGTCACTAGACAAGAAGGCCAGATAGATGCAATATTCTCATTCCTATAAATAAAATGAGGACCGATTACCATCACCACTCCCATCCCTCCTTTTGTCTATTTAAGAAAATTTGTAGGGCCGGAGAGACAGCTCAGGGGTGAGTACCGGGTGCTCTTCCAGAAACCCTGAGGTTGATTTCCAGAACTCACGTGGCAGCTCACAAACATCCGTGACTCTAGCCCTAGGGCATCTTTTCTGGCCTCTCTGGGCACCAGGCATGCACGCAGTACACAGACATACGTGTAGGCAAACATCCATATACAATATACATAGTTACTGTTGGTGAGGGCTGGGAATCCAACCTGGGTCCTCTAGAAGAGCAACTAGTGCTCTTAACCATTTCCCTGGTCACTAATTTAACAAGAAATTTTTTTAAAGAAAATTTTTTAATTTTTTTTATCTTAGCAGCTAATTAAGATGTATGTTTTACTAGCCCAGAATCTACCACCTAACCCTGATGAGAAGAGAGCCTTTGTTACCTTTTTAAGGCAATATTCCACAGCTAGTTGCTTTTCAAATTCTTCAATATTGATTCTAGTTCCAGTCTATGGTGGGTCTTTGTATATTCATTCTTGTGAATCCTAAATAGTCTTTAAAGTTTTTTAAATATGTGCTAATTGGATATATATGACCTTTCATTAACTTTTTTGCTGTTCATTTGCTTTGGTTTTTTTAAAGTCAGGGCTTTATTACGTAGCTCAGACTGGCCTGGAACTCACTATGTGCACCAGGCTGGCCTTGAGTTTATAGTGATTCTCTTGCCTTCCAAGTGCTGAGATTATAGGTGTGTGTCACAACCCTCGGCCCTTTCATTAACTTTTTGAGACATAAATATCCGTAGAATTCAAATTTAGCTGACACTGTTTCCGTACCATGAATTGGGAACTGTCTCACATTTAGAAGCAGGGCTGTCAGCAGATGCGCTAACCCTGTTTTACAGTTGAAGGGAAACTGAATCCAGGGAGGTAAGTAGCTCACAAGGTAGAGCCGGGATGTGGACCATTGAGTTGCCCACTCTGGACGCCCCTGATGTCACATGCATCCGCTCACACCCTGTCCGAAATAATGTCGCTGCTGAGTTTATTATTGTGACTTTTACCAATAGGGTGTTCTATAACAAGGACATTTATAACCTAAAACTCTTCTATGTATTTGTTTCCTCTAATCGCTTAATAGACAATTTAAAATAATTTAGGACCAAGACTAACGTCCACCTCACCTAGTACCAAAGGAGACAAGCAATTTGGAGAAACAAGCTGCTCCGAACCTTGCCCACTGTCACAGCCGTGTGACCTCAGGTGGCTGACTTGCTTGTGCATCTCTCTTCCTATGACTTAAGGAGGATCAAAGAAGGTCTTTCCAGGCTTATGATCTCACCAAAACACAGAGGGTTCTGTATTGGTGGTAACACTACAGATCCGCCCTCAACTTCTGACCGTATGAAACTATGTATGGTTCATCAACTTTGCTTCTCCATTTAAGTGTGCAGAACGGGGGAGAACATGGAGATCTTCCCCACACACGGTTCTTTAGATTGGGCTCCTTGAGAACAGAGGCAATATCTCTTAGGTAAAAAGCAACATGGCAGGTGGTCTTGCTGCTGAGATCCTCATAGAGCATAGGCAACTGGCTCGCCCTTTCCCTCCCTTTCCTCTTCTGTAACCCCTTCTTTTTCTCCCTTAGCATTCATGAATAGTACAGAGCACAATGCCCCGTGGAAGAGGTACGTTTATGCCAGTGAGACTTAAGTCTTGGGGAAAGCGTGCCGTATCTGCTGATTCCGTCTTCAGTGGTGATGGTGCGGACATGACTGCAGCAATGAGACCTTAACAATCAGACGTCTCACACAGAACTCTGACCTCCTCTCCTCTTCTGGTAGATAAACGTCTCTCAGGGTGGCTCAGCTTTGACCCGAATGTCAGATGTCAGTGGAGCCAGATGGTGCCATGAGCTCATCCCAAGTTGAGACCCACACATGGGTTTTGGGTTTCATATGTTGGGGGTTTCACCTATGCAGCCCAGTGTAGGACCGGGAGAGTAATGGAGAGGCAGGTGGTGAAAGCTGCAGTTTGAGTACTCACAAGCAAATGCCCTTGTGTGCAAGCCTTTATGGTAGAGTAGTCGAAGATGCCACCCACCGAAGGGATCTTTGAAAATAGAGATAATGTTCTGTTATATCAAAAATGAATCTCCAAATGTGACCTATTTGCCACATTGTCCTATTGAATTGAAAAAATTTAAGCCGTGAAGCTTTTATTTGGGCCTGGCGAGGTGTGTAGACAGAGTCTCACCATGTAGCGTGGACCAGCCTGGAACTCACCATGTAGACCAGGCTGGCCCGGGACTCACAGAGATCTACCTGCATCTGCCTCAGCACTGGGACTAAAGACATGTACTACCATACCTGGCTGCCATGGAGAGGTTTGAGTTTGAGAGTTGAGGGAGAAGTCATTGGTTCACACATAAAAATGTGTGTTATAAATATGACCATGAAAGGGTCTTGAGTACCTTTATATTTATTATTATTTCTTAATCAATAGAACTACTGTAAAGGTCAAAAAAGTTAGAAAATAGATTTTAAGAATGTGTTACTTCTACACTTTTTACAGTAGAAATTTTAAACTATTGTAATAGGATAGTCCTGTGGATAAAATTTAAAATTTTCTTCCCATTGTTACTTCATGTCATAATCTCAATGCCCCACCCTGCAGTCTCTCTCCAATAACTTTTCTCTGTTCTTTCTTCACATGGTGATTTTTCAGAATGACATAATATTTTAGATGCTATTTGAAATCTATTATTTTCTTCTGCAATACAAATATATGATTATAATTAACTGTGCCATATCCAAAGATCATTTTGATTTATTTTTCTTAGAGGTATTAATGGTAATTACCTTCCATGTGTCCTTGTAAGCTAACTTATTTCTAATTGTGTACTCTACAGAAATTGATTCTTACTGAATACACTAATATGGTACTACACTAGCTTATTTTTTCTCTCCTAGCTTCTCGGACCTGTATTCAGAGTGAACTTCATCGGGATAGGAGGTATGACTACATTTATAGTAGAGGGGATATGCTGATCATGTAAATTAAAGTATTTCATCAACTGGAAGGTTATTTCACCTTCATAAACAGTGTTATACTGCGCTCTGTCTCACATCTCTGAATCAATCTCTAAGTTTGAGAAATGAAGGTTTTGCTTTAGAGAAGTAACACAGGCTTTAAAAGATTCTTCTGTGTTTGCTGGATTCAATTTTAAATTAATTATTAAGCAACTATTCGATGTAAATGTTATTATACTGACTTAGAGAAATTATCTGTTCTTTATAAGTACTAATAAATGTTGCCTAGACATAGAAATGGAGGACAGGGTAGAAAATGGGATAGAAAGGTAACAGAAAAGGCTAGATAGGTATACAGATGGATAAATGGTAGAGAAGTAAATAGAAAGAGTGATGAAAGAGAAGAGAAAGATGGATGGATAGATAGATGGTAGATAGATAGATAGATAGATAGATGATAGGTAGAAGATAGATAGATAGATGATAGGTAGAAGATAGATAATAGATAGAGAGATAGATAAATAGATAAGTGGATGGATAGATAGATAGATGGATGATAGGTAGAAGATAGATAGATAGATGATAGGTAGAAGATAGATAATAGATAGAGAGATAGATAAATAGATAACTGGATGGATAGATAGATAGATAGATGGATGATAGGTAGGTAGATAGATAAATGATAGGAAAAAAGAAAAAAGAGCAGATAGACAAATAAAAGGATGGACAGGTAGATAAATGAATGGGTAAATTTTTATGAGTCGACATCCCTGCTTGACGTGGAAGTGATTCTTTTTTATGGAAAGTGATTACCGCCCTGAGTCTCCGATGATGGTAACTTGTTTCCTACTGAGAACCTCACTGGGGCTCCATCTTCCAGGCGCCCAGAGATCACCATTGTGGCGGCAGAGCCACTGAGGCCGGCCTCGTGGTTTCCAGGAGCTCCACCACCGGGATTGGGATTTCCCTCCACCCCTGTAGCAGGACCTTGGAGACCAAATGACTTGGTTCCTGCTGAGGTTCGTAGACACCGCTTTGCGTTTTCTTTTTCAAATTAAACTCAAAGATTTTTGACAATGAGACTCGAAGCACCTTGCCTGTTGCCCATAGATGCAGGCAATTTTCATTCTTTGCTTTCCAGCTTCCGCCCTCCTATGAGCAAGTGATAAAAGAAATCAACCAAGTTCAGGTTAACACTACCAATAACAATAATGCCGCTGCCACGCCAAGGAGAACTATTACTTCTGCAACTCAGACCGACTTTCCGGAAGAAATAGACAGCGATCTGCCTCAAAGTAATGCAAGTAATTGGTCTTACCTAATCAGCTGGCCCCCAGGCTTTAAAATAATTGACAAGTCGTGCATAATTTATTGAGCCCTGCTTCCTAGGCTCCATGACCACTGTGTGCTTTCTTAATTTGGGTACACAGCAATTGCTATAATTGATCTTTCCTGAGCACTGCAACCCCAATCTCTGGCCCATATCCTATAAAATAGCCTGTTTAACTCACAGTCTGCATTACTGTGGGTTCCCTCTATTCCCATGGAGGAGTTTACATTTAGGAAGTTGAGCTAAATATAAGATGCTGAGGGAGACTGTCCTCTGGGCTTCTTCAGGGTCTTTTATTAGGGAGAGAGGAGAGTGACTTGGGAAACAAAGCATTGAAGTTGTTGGAATTTTGACAACCAGATAGAAATGGTTCGTGTGATGTCTGATGAGAACCAGGAATCTAGTGGTGCTTTAAATTATACAATGATTATGTTATATAAACAAATGCAAGTTGTACACCCCTGTAAGTGGTTTTGCAATGACTTTTTCTTTCTGTCTTTCTTTTTTTTGCTTTCAAATGATAGCATGGTAACCTTGCTTTGTTCCTTTGGTCCTGTCAGCCCTACAGGCGCCTCTCAAGCCTCTTCAGGCTTCTCGGGCAGCCTCAGCTGGTGATCCTCCACCAAGTGTGGCACCTTTAATAGTCTTTGATGTTTCTGAAGAGCAAAATTGTCCTGAAAACCCCAGTGCTACAAGATGTCCAGTGCCAAGACCAAGATCAAAGAGCAACCTCAGACCAGTAGCTAGAGATAGTAACAGTGAAGAGAAAGGGATCCAGAAAAACCCAGCGGACCCAAGAGAAGCCTGGCTGCCGGACCGCACCTGCAGCTTAGATAGTCAGGCCGTGATGAACATGATGAACACAGAACAAAGCCAAAATATTGTTTCCAGGATCAAAGCCTTTGAAGGTCAGACAAATACAGACATCTCGGAACTGCCCAAGAAACCAGAGATTATTCCTCGCACGGTTCCCCCGAAACCTGCTGTTTCCTCAGGGAAACCCTCGGTGGCGCCCAAGCCTGCTGCTAACAGGGTTTCTGGACAGTGGGACTCTTGGACGGGAAACAGGCTGAAGGTGACTTCCAGAGAAGGGCTCACCCCATCCTCATCGCCACAAGAAGCCGGGAGCATCCCAGTAACCAAACCTGAATTGCCAAAGAAACCAACTCCTGGCCTTACACGAAGTGTGAACCATGAAATTCCAGGAGGAAGGCCCATGGCCGAGAACCCTGATGCGGGGAAGAAAATCCCAACTCCTGCTCCCCGGCCTTTGCTGCCGAAGAAATCTGCCTCCCCAGATGCCCCAGCTTACCCTTCGGTTCCACCAAAATTGGTTTTGGTTCCTCCCCGCCTCTCAGTAGCATCCCAAGCCAAAGCGTTCAGGTCACCGGGAGAAGGGCCTCCAGCCAACCCTCCAGTTGCAGCTCCGCAGAGCAAGGCCCTGGGGGACATTGACCTCATCAGCTTTGACGATGATGTTTTGCCCACCTCAGGGAGCCCAGCCGAAGAACACCTCGGTTCTGAGATGGTTCTGGGTGAGTTAAACTCTGGAGTGGAGGGGAACCCGAACTCATCAGTGGTGTCTACAGTGTGTGTCACTTACTGCTTTGGTTTCCGGTACTTACACATGCATGGAGTCGGGGGTGGTGTGTGCTCCAATATAATATAACAGAAATAAGAAACATGGAGTGTGTACTTCAGGATACAGAGGGAAAGGAGAACCTGAGGTGGGAGATGAGAGTGATGGAGAGATACTAGAACACAATGATTTTTAGTATATGGGCCAGAAGTGAGCGACCGGGGCTGGGGATCAGTTTGTTGTGGGACTGACTTCCCTTATGAGCAGTTTGAAGTTCAGGCCTCACATTGAAAGCATCTGGGGAGTACGCAGTAGGAGAATGAGATGGAAGCTTCTCACAGAGGGAGACTCAGGTGGTGACCCCACAAGGGTCCTCGCTGAGAGCCAAAGGCCTGCCCAAGGAAGGATCCTGCAAGAGTGATTGCGAAGCTAGCACCCACTCTAGAGTCTTTCCCGTGCTCCTCACAGTGTGTCTTGACAATGCAAATTTCTGTAAATAAAACTCAACAATTGTCAGTGTGCTGCCAAGATCAGGATAATTAAATTTCCCGAAGGCCAAGAGTGTGTTTTCTTTCCTCACGCTGTGCAGATAGCAAAGCTTATCTCTCTGTGAAGCTTATCTTCCATCTGTCAAACTAAGCTGATCCGCAGATCACTGATAAAATTCCCTTTACTATTATTTGCTTATTTGGATGAAATTTGTGGGAACATAAACTTAATAGTATTTTCTAGAGTTTAACTGTTATCTTATAAATATTAAGCATGCCACAGAATGGTATAGAACACACTATTTCAAAGCCAAAGTCTGGCCAACAGGATAGCTAAATATCAGCACAGCACTTGGGAGACTAAGTTAGGAAGGTCACAAGTTCAAGGACAGCCTGGGCGACATCTGAGACTTGTCTCAAACAAACAAAAAATCTTGTATACCATGTACATGATAGTGAACATATTTGTTAAATATTTAATGCATACAACTGGCTTTGGTAAATAAAGCAAAAAGACATGTCTCATGTCCATCAAAAAGCAGAGGGCAAACATTAGGCTGTATTGAGTTCCGATGGTCCTAACACAGCGATGAATACTATTTTTATTTAATACATACAACTCAAACATAATTTGATTTAATACAGAAACAGCAGGGCATCATTGGCCTCACTTTGCAGATAAAGTAAACAGACCGAGAGACTATCAGTGCCTCTTGTCATAAAACTGTTTTCCCAGCCAAGGCTCGGGTGTGTGTGTGTGTGCGTGCGTGCGTGTGTGTGTGCGTGTGCGCGCGCGCGTGTGTGTGTGCGTGCGTGCGTGCGTGTGTGTGTGCGTGCGTGTGTGTGCGTGTGTGTGCGTGCGTGCGTGTGTGTGTGCGTGCGTGCGTGTGTGCGTGTGTGTGTGCGTGCGTGCGTGTGTGTGTTTGTGTGTGTGTGTGTGTGCGCGCGCGTGCGTGTGCGTGTGTGTATGTCCATTGCGGTTTGTGATTTGTGTGTCATTGGGGGTCAAACCCGAGGCTTCATTCATTGTACTGCTGACTGATCTGCATCCCCGGCGGTCTTTTTATTCTGCTTTGTTTATTATTCACATAACGTTTGCTACCCAACATTTTGAGAACTCCCTAAGCAAAGCAAAACCTCAGAGACCTTTTTAATGTGGTTGCCAATATCATTTTCTTATCCAAACCTTTTGATGTTACACAGATCAGAGAAGGACAGAGATGGGGAAACAACGCAAACCAAACATACGTTGCCTTTTTAGAACCTACTAGGTACTGTGGGATGGAAGCTTGGTTAAAACGCTGAGAATTTCTTCTATATCATTAAGACAGCATCTTCAGACAGGAAGCTGAACAGCAGACATCCGGCGTGGCTATAGTTTCATACCTCACACTCCGCCTTTTCAGCACCTTGATTTCTACCACTTCATTGCACAACATTTAATTATGAGGGCCATCTTTTGGCAAAATTTATAATTTTTATGCCCCACCTGACTCTAACCATTGCTCTTGACTATGAAGTCATAGGGGGTCCATTGTTTATCCTGTAAACCTACCCCCCCCCCGATATTTCTCACCTCCCCTAGTGACAACCTCACACGAACAGCCTTCCCTAGAGAGACAGAAGCCATCCCTGAGTCTTCTCATGGCGTCACAGAGTATCTAACTATTTGGACTTGGAGTAGAGCAGGCTCTCACACAGTTGCTGTGTGACTTTTAGCATTTCCCTTACCCTCAAAGGACCTCTGTCTCCTCATACATAAAATACCATAGTAATAACCCTTGCCAGGCGGGGTGACACACGCCTTTAATCCCAACACTTGGGAGGCAGAGACAGGTGGATCTCTGTGAGTTCAAGGCCAGCCTGGCCTATAAGAGATAGTTCCAGGACAGGCTCCAAAGCTACAGAGAAACCCTGTCTCGAAAAAAAAAAAAAAAAAAAAAAAAAAAAAAAAAAAAAAAAAAAAAAACAAAAAAAAGAAAGAAAAAAAAAAACCCTATCATGGAGGATGTTACCGGGGCTAACGTGGTTGTGTAGGAGCGCCCTGCCACTACTGTAAACCGGGATGTAATGATTCCTTTCTGCTTTTGCATCTGTTAAGCGCTGTCACCTGCTGACCTTACCTTGTGGCCCCATCCTCAGAACGTCCTCCACACTTCCATCCCTGTCTGCTGCTCCACTTCCAGCCTTTGTGCCGAGATTACAGCGGCTTTCTTCTAAACCGAGCTCTCTCAAGCTTTCATCGTTTTACGGCTGCCTGAGGGATTTTTCCAGAGTGCACACCGGCCTTGTGGCTCCCCATACTTGTTCCCCTCCAGAGGTCTTCGGGGTCACCTCAGACCCTCGGTTCTGATGAATTTTTTGTTTGGTTTTTGACTGGGGATTCTGTGAGGCTTTGTTGTTATTTCGGTGGCATTGTCATTATAAAAGAAGGTTTATGGCCTCTCTGAACCCTTGCCTAATTGGTCCAGGCATCAGCCAGCAACTGGGGGAGGAACACAGAAGAAAACTCAGAAATAATGTCTTTTGCTCCTCTTTGTCTTCCCTCAAATATAATGAAAAACTAATAAAAGTGTTCATAAAATGAAGTTGCCATATTAATCTCAGGAAATAGAGATCAGAAAATACTGACACTATGGAAACATTGTAAAGATTAGAAAAATTATTAAAGGAAAACTCATAAAACAGACAATTTAATATTGGATTCATTTCTTAGGTAGAATGCCTTCCAGGTTAATGTAATAAAGCCAAGAAGTATTAGCGATTCCACTTCACACCCTTACAAATCATACCCAGTTGTCAAAAATAAAATATAAAAAGGTAGAATATTTCTACTGTCAACTCCATTATACAGAGCAGAATAATAGTTTAGCAGCCAAGCTCTGCTAGTAACAAAAGTCCAGGGAGAGAAATGACAGAAAAGGAAGCCAGAGGTGGGGAAACTAACTGCAGTGATAAGCATATTATTACAGACAGGTAATGGCCAGAAGGCAACGTCATCGTCCGTCTCTTTATCAGCCCAGTAATGAAGACCAGGCATGGATGTGTAGGGCCTGCTTGTTTGGCGACATGTGTAGAATAATTGGTGTTGGTATGAGGGACTGAAAGGAAGACAATGAAATGGTGCAGGTGAAAACACAGGAAAGATGTCATTGGACGGTACATTTGTCTTGTGATGCGTGAGCAGCCTCTGATAGTTATCACCATGAGGTTGTTACCTCTGGTAGGTCACAGGATTCTGAGAACTCGAGGCCGACTGTGACTCTTTTATCTCCTTTCCAAAGGCATCCATTAGCTCGTGCACAAACAGTTTGAGATGCAACATTCAGCATGTCCTGACCATTCCTGGGCTCTAGATTAAGAATGTGTTCTAAGGAACATTGGAGATAATACATGCACAAATGTCCATTACTTTTCTATTGTTGTGACCGAACACTATGACCAAGGCAATATATAGAAGAAAGAGTTTATTTGGGTCTTATGGTTTTGGAGGGTTAAGGTTCATGACCATCTAGACCGCTAGTCAGCTCTGTTCCACCAGCTGCTCCCCAAATAATTACACACAGATGTTCTATATATAAATGTTTGGCTGATAGCTTAGGCTTGTTACTAACTAGCTCTTACAACCTAAAGTAACCCATACTTCTTATCTACCCTCTGCTGTGTGGCCATTCCTTCTTTTAGCATGGCATGTTTGTCTTGCTTCTCTCTGTATCTCCTTGAGACTCCCCAGACTCTGCCCTTCTTCCCAGCATCCTCCTTGTCTGACTCTCCCACCCACTCTCTTCCTGCCCAGCTATAGGCCAGTCATCTCTAATTATTAACCAATGAGAGTAATACATATTTACAGAGTACACAGATAGTTCTATAATAGACCATCCTAGCAGGGAATATGCAGCAGTCAGGCAGACATGGTGCTGGAGCAGTAGCTGAGAGCTCTGGTTTCTTATTATTGTTTATTAGTATTATTGTTGCCTTGGAAAAACAGTGAGAATTTAGTTGTGTTGGTTTTTTTTGTTTTGTTTTGTTTTGAGCGAGGGTTTCTCTGTATAGCCCTGGCTGTCCTGGATCTTGCTCTGTAGACCAGGCTGGCCTCGAATTCAGAGATCCACCTGCCTCTGCCTCCTGGGTGCTGGGATTAAAGGCGCATACACCACCATGCCTGGCTACAAAGCAATAAGATTTATTGACAACATCTCTTCAGATTAATAGTCCAATTCAACCTTTTGTTTCCTTATACCTAATATCTCCACCTTCAAAACTGCTTCCAAACCATTGGGGGGAGGGAGTGCTTAATTTTTCTTTTTCTTTTTTTAAATAAAAGCTCTTTCTTACAGTATATTTTTTTTAAATGTTTGCCATCAATTTTTTTCAATCATAAAATGGAAGTATTTTGAAGTTAACTCAGGGTTCCCTAGTTGATATTCAGGTTGTTTCCCTGTATTTTGCTTTCGTTTCATTTATTTTAAAAACAATCCTCTAATATCTACTCCCATAAAATTTGCTCCCAATGTTTTCATTTCTGGAGTAAATTTGTAAAACTAAGGCCCAGGACCAAAGGTCACACACTTTGGATCTTTGAACACAGATGCCAGTGATGTGGCCTCCTTCCAGCTGTGCCTGCAGCACCCAAACACACAGGGACGTGCCACACTTGCTTTGTGTGTTGCCCACATTCAGGAGTAAAAGAATAAGCTTCAGCATCTGGGGGTGTGCCTCATTTGGAGGGAACTTGCCCGGCATGCTTAGGGCCCTAGGTTCCACCATCATGGAGATAAAAGCCAGGCCTTAGGTCCTCCTCCTTCTCTTTGATTAGTCAGCTCTTGTTGTGGTCTAACAGATGGAGCCCAGCCCGGCGCAACATGTCAGTGACCGCATGACTCAATAAGCACAGCTGGAACCCATCACCACACCATTCCTGCCAGTCTGCAATGGTGGGACACTGGTGTTCACTAAAGCACACAAACAGAATAATAACGTGTGGCCAAGCCAGTTACTTAAGCGCAGCTCAGAAGAGAGACAGCGTGCACAGCAATGAGGCTGAGAGTTCTCTGCATATGAACTGTAGCATAGCTTCTGTGTTTCCAGCCTCCATCCTAAGACAATGTGGCTGGCCCTATGACAGGATTGTTGAGATCTGCCCTCTACGGAGTGCAGGATTTGAGGCAGGGTTTCCTGAAGCTAGCCTCTCCAGCAAGCTGGATTTGGGTCTTCCTGTGCCAGCCTCTCCCCAGTAACTATTGACCCCCTCCCTCTGTCCACCACCCACCCTGTGCTCTTGTTGCGCACACACCTAACTACTCTGGATTGTGAAAACCTATAGGTAGTATATTGGCCCGGAATCCAATTTCAGGCATTTCACGGTCAACATTTTCTTCTTCCTCCAAACTCACCCAGCAATCATCGCTTGTCAAAAACTATACCAATAACCAACAGATTAGAGATGCCAGAAACATCAACTATAGCAGAAATACCACATGAAGGGTTGGTTACACAGAACATTATCAGCCTTGATCCTTTTCTCAACTTGGTCCTTTTGCAAGTAGAAAACAGAGGCCTGGGCTGGAGGGATGGCTTAGAGGTTAAGAGCACTGGCTGTTCTTCCAGGGGTCCTGAGTTCAATTCCCAGCAACCACATGGTGGCTCACAACCATCTGTAATGAGATCTGGTGCCCTCTTCTGGTATCCAAGCATACATGCAGACAGAATATACATGTGTACATAATAAAAAGACAAAGATTGAGAGAGAGAGAGAGAGAGAGAGAGAGGAAGGAAGGAAGGAAGGAAGGAAGGAAGGAAGGAAGGAAGAAAGAAAGAAAGAAAGAAAGAAAGAAAGAAAGAAAGAAAGAAAGAAAGAAAGAAAACAGAGGCCTGAGAGATTCTGAAAAATGGTCTGTAATAGCTGAGGTTTGGGGTAAGGGTTGGGGATGGTTGGAAGGCAAGGTCAAGCTTCTGCAGCTTGTAGAGGGTAGGGGAGGCTAGTAGTTCTAAGTTCCAGAAGACCAAGGAAGCAGCATAGAGCAGTGGCCGGGGAAGAAGTGACGAAAAGAAAGGGGAGACGCTATAGATCATGTCATTCATTTTATTTTTGCTATTCTATTTATTTCCAGGTCTCCCATCTTTCTTTTTTAAATTATTTTTATGATGGCGTATGTGTGTGTGTATATATATATATATATATATATATATATATATATATATATATATATGTGTGTGTGTGTGTGTGTGTATGTTCTATGTGTTTGTCTGTGTCTGTGTGATGTATGAATATGTGTATGTGTTATGTGTGTCTGCATGTTGCGTGTGTTTGTATGTGTTACGTATGCCTTCATGTTGTATGTATCTGTGTGTACGTGTCTGTGCACCAAGCTTTTTATATGGACTCTAAGGGTTGAACCAGGTCCTCATGTTTGCATGACAAACCTTTTACCAGCCGACCTATCTCCCAAGCCTTGGGTTTCCTGTCTTTCAAACACTTTTATAGGAGCTGGGGAGATGGTGGGTATGAGTGGGTATGAGTGCTTGCTGCACAAACGTGACGGCCTGAATTTGGGCCCCTAGCATCCACATAATGTCCAAGTATGGGCCAGTGCATCCACTACCCCAGCTCAAAGTGGGGCAAAGATAGACCACTGGAGCTCACTGGCCAGTCAGTGAGAAAACCAAAAAGCAGCTTCAGGTTCAGTTAAATAGTCTGTGTCAAAGGGACAAGAAAGATAGAGCGGACACCTGGAATCCTCTTCTGGCCTCTGTAACATGTGCACATGCATACACCACACCTACAAACAGTTTTTAAAGATTTATTTGGGAAGAGGTGCATCCATGCATATTTATGCGCCACACATGTGCCTGGTTCTTGTGGAGACCAGAAGAGGTAGTGGATCCCCTAGAACTGGAGTTATAGGCCTGATGGGGGTGCTAGGGAATGAACTTGGGTCTTCTGCAAAAGCAGCAAGTACTCTTAGCTAGTGAACCATCTCTCCAGACCCACCTACAAACATTTTTCAAGACATATTTCTAAAATAATGAAAAGAGCATTTACATTGAAGTTCATTTCTTTCAGTTTAAAAAAATGGGTTTATAGTTATGTTTTGATTTAAAATACCCTAGGCATATCTGATTCACTTAAAATAAATTAATGAAGATGGAGAAATGTTAAATCATGTCTCTTTGCCCCAAAGTTAAACATTTGAAGGGTGATGTTTTATTTCTGGAATAAGAGACCCTTATTACTTCCACATTATGGAAGTATGCCCTCACTAAGTTAAATCCAACACAGCTGGGCCCCTTCCTGGTGTCAGGCCACACGCAGAGGAGGAGGAGAAGGCCGCTGGTGAGCACAGGGACTGGAGGAGAGCCCTTCTGGGGCCCGGGAGGTGTTGCTATTTAGAAAGACTGCTTGTTGCAGTTACCCCTCATTTGCAGGCAGACATTTATGAAATGATTGCACTCCCCTGAAAGCTAGCTTCTACATAATTCAGGATTGTCCTGGATCTCTCTCATCAGAGAGGAAGAAAAGCCATATGAATTATTTACAGGGTACTAAATTATTTCCTTTTATGAGCTCCAACTTTGTTTTTGTCTCTGCAAACTGAGATTTTGTTTATCCATGAATAGTTTTCCCTGGGGCATGAAAAATATGACTCTTAAATTATGAATGAGGCTTTTTTGTTTGAGTCCGTGTTAACTAAAACATGCAAAATAAACTATGTTTTTCATTAGATCCCTTTCAGCTCCCCACAAAAACAGAACCAACAAAAGAAAGAGCCGCGGCACCAGCACCCACCAGGAAGCCTACTGTCATTCGAATCCCAGCCAAACCAGAAAAATGTAAGCTCTTCTCTGTCTTTCTAACTTACTCCTCCAAGAACTGAGGAGAAATCTGGATTAACTTATCAGTGTCTGCTTTTGACATTATATATAACCTGCTGTTTGTTACTCACAGTCCCGGGCATCCCGGAGCAAGGCATTCTCTCCCAGTTCTTTGGAGAATTCTCACTGTTAATTTGTATTCTGTTTTTTCTCTAAGGTTGATTTTAGACAAAGAGAATAGGAGACTGTAGCTCTGAGAACAATCATAGTATTCCATATCATCAGTGCCTCTGGTAAAGATTGGTGTAGAAGCAATGAAACTAATAGCAAATGAAATTCTATATGTTTATCAAGGGTATATTGTTCCAATCAGCACAATCTTCATACGGCAGTGTGTGAATTATGCAAAGAACTATACCCAAAAGCTTTAGAAGATTACAATTGTGCTTCTTAGGATGACTAAATTACAAAATAAGTATCTTAAGATTGGTTTAACGCTAGATTGTTTTGTGTGCTTCCTTTGTTGATTTTTTTTAAATCACACAGTAAATGAAGTTTTGTATCAGTTTTGATAGTACTTCAAAAAGAAATTTGATGTTTAGGGTTGGGGTTGTGACTCTTTTGGTAGAATGCTTGCTTAGCCCTGGGATCAGTTTTCCTGGAAGTGTATAAAACCGGAGAGATGGTGCACACCTGTGATCCTGGCGCTTAGAAGGTGTAGGCAAGAAAATCAGGAGTTCAAGGTCATCTTGGGCTACACAAAGAAAGAAGGGAGGGAGGGAGGGAAAAAGAAAAGAGAAGAAAAAAGAAAATAAAAATTTTGTGGGTTTTAGAGCGGTCACTCTGCCTGCAGTGATTTTGCGTGGCCCCTACGCCGCGCTGTTGCCTTCATTTGAAGGGAGATTCTGCTGATTCGGCTTAACACAGTCACGTGGGGTACGATGTCCAGGGCTGGAGTACCCGAGAGTGTACAGGAGCCTACACTTGAATTTAGGGGACTGGCTTTTCTCTACAATACTACGGAGAAGCATCATATTGGTTTTGGTCTCTCGGTGGTTTTGTAATTAACCAATAGTGCTCAGCCAGTAACAAGAAATAGAAATGAGTTACTGTGAAAAATGAGGAGAAAGTCAAGGCTCTGAAATTCCAGCAGGTCTTGCTTCTTTGAAGGTTATATCGTAGTGTTAAGGAAATGGTGGCGTAATCGCTTTTGATGGTGTGATACAGTCAGAAAGGAGCAAAACCATAGCTCATTGGGTTATTCGCCTGTTTGTTATTACCTTATATTATGAATTTAACAGGCTTAATAAAATATAAAGATCACAAATATTATAGGAACATCATGTAGGTTTTGAGTTGACCCTTTTGTGTTTGTTTGTTTTTGACTTGCTAAGACTGGAACCCAGCCCTCTCTCATGGTTTACACTGAACTCTATTCTAGTCTCTAATGCCAGGTGCCCCCAAGACCACCCCGAGTCAATGAATCATTAGGCCTCCTCACAGGACTCAGTATTCAGGGTTATAACTTATTGCTGCAAAAGTAAACGAGACAGAATCCACCCAGGGGAAAGGCAAATGGGGTACGGTGTGACAGAAACCGGAGATAAGCTTCCAGGAATCTTCACACCACACAGAGCTTCCTCCCAGCTCCCTACAATGAGTTAAGACAACACACAAAATAGTGTTAAATAGGGCAGCTTCCTGCACTGCCTTCCACACTTTTGTAACTGAGGCTAGTTACATAGCCACCGTTAGGAACTGACGGATTCTGGAATTCCAGCTGTCTGGAAGGAAAGGAAGTGTTCACATCAGCCAGTCTTGTCGTTTGTTAGTTCTAAAGACGGTTGGTCCTACATCAGGCCATAGTGGCACAGGCCTTGAAGCCCAGCGCTCGGGAAGCGGATCTCTGCAAATTAGAGGCCAGCCTGGTCTACAAAGCGAGTTTCAGGACATCAAGCACTGTTACACAGAGAAACCCTACCTCAGAAAAAAAAGGAGAGAGGAGATGGTCCCACTTTACAGTCCAAGGTCTGAGTGCCAGCTAACAGCCCAGAAAAGCAGGCACCCCTAAGGGTGAGCTGTGTCGGGCCCGCTGTTTACATCTCCTAAATTGGGTTAATAACTCTGAAATCATGAAAGGATAAATCATGGAACCATCTTAAATTATTTTTCAAACAAAACCCCAGGAGCTATCTAAAAGGTGAATCTGCCCTGCTGGGTGTTAAGAGAATTGATTTGCCAAAATAGCTTCCAAAGAGTTAGTTCCAGCAAAAATCAATGCCCCAGAATTCTATTAGTACAATTTCTAACACTGTTAGTTTGTTTTTTAAAGAATGTTTGGCCGGCATGTGTGTCTGTGTATCGTGTGCTTGCAGTACTTGAGGAAACCAGGACAAGATGTCAGGTCCCCTAGCACCAGAGTGAGAGATGACCGTGAGCTGCCACGTGGGTGCCGGGAATCGAACCTGGGTCCTCTGGGAAATCACTGAGCCATCCTCCAGCCCCTGTTGGTACAATTTTTAAACACTTGCCATCTTAAATCATTATTTTCCTAGTAACTGGCTTAGACATTTTTCTCCTTTTGAGACTGTTTCCCTGTCTGTGGATAAAGCAGGTACCTGACAGATCAGAGGTTTTTCATTGGGGCTGGAAATTTGAACACATGAGAATTCCCATATACTTTTCCTGGCTACACCAGACAGTGTAAAAGGTGGCTTTAGCCTCTGACGATATGTTACACCCATCCCCTCGTGAGGTATTTCTCCTCACAGATTTTAATTATCAGGCAATAATTAAATCTAATCATCTCTATTTTCTTTCTCTGAAGTAAGTTGGGAATATTACTGAGCTAAGGGTGTAGTTTGGATATAGAGGTATTGTTTCTGGAATCAAGGCTAATTGTGGCCATTAACCTAAATTATCAGAAGCATTTAGTTATTTGTGGATGGGGGAGGGTTGCGTACCCCACCTATTAAGGACCATGTCTTACTAGAATGAGCGCAGGCTTTGGGTTCAGATGGACAAACTGGCAATTACTGACATTAATAGATTAAGTAACTCACAGTTTTCTTAATTTCAGTTCATGTAAAATGGGTAGCATGTTGTCTAGTATGAGGCCCTCTGGTAATGTTGTATCTGTGCTGGCCACCATGGTAGCCTCTATGCCCCAGTGGCCACTGGGTGCTGGAAATGTGCCTAGCACAACTAAAGAATGAACACTTTATTTCACTTTAAGTAAGATTTAAATCCAAATTGCCACATATATGTCACCGGCTACTTGTTGACCAAACGAATCTAATGCAGGCTCGATGATTGGAATGCCTGAGTTAATGCCTGACATTCTTAGCAATGCTATCCCCTATTGTAACATTCATCAGTTTTCTGAGGGCTGCCGAGGGCTCTTTCTCCTTACTCTAGGACTGGGCGTGCCTCTCTTCTGCCAGCCATTCCTAAGGAGCCCAGCTACGTTCGAGCCATTGGATGGAATCCTGGGCCAGCTATTGCTGGTGACATCTGTCTTCTGTTTTTTCCCTAGGTTTACATGAGGATCCACAATGCCCACCTCCTCTTCCTGCCGAAAAGCCTGTTGGAAACACTTACAGTACGGCGTCTGGAAAACTCAGTAACATTGACAGGACCAGACGCCCAGTAAGTGATCCTGAGGGGTTGTTAGGGTTATGGCCGACTTCTGAACCAGTTCTAAATCTTCAGTTGCTGTTGAAATTATTTTATCGTTGGTTATATTTTTAAAAGTATTTTATTAGAACCCAATTGCTAAACTTCATGTACTTACTTTATGTTATAGTCTGCATTTTACAGATCCCTATAGAAAGATTGGGTTCATTCATTGTACTTCATTATAAACTAATTTCTCCTGTACCAATACAATGACATTGCCTTTTATATGACACTATAATAATTATAAAGAGGTTGTTAAAACTTCAAAAAAGTTAATATTTGTAGAAATAGATTTATTCAAGTTGTCAGATTTTTTAA
Source organism: Ondatra zibethicus (assembly GCA_004026605.1). Lineage (NCBI taxonomy): Eukaryota > Metazoa > Chordata > Mammalia > Rodentia > Cricetidae > Ondatra > Ondatra zibethicus. Next base: position 41,375 of record PVIU01000262.1, read on the forward strand.
AACACTAAATCTATTTTTATTAAAAATAATAATGATAATAATTTAAGATAACTACCCTAAAAATTTTTATTCTGAAATTTAAGAAAAAATTAGATTAAAATATAATGCTTTGCTATACATTTGTTAACATACCTAGGACCTTAATATTATTCCCTTGTGCATTTTTAAAAATTTCCTCCTGATGGGTAATCTTTATGGCTTGTTTCAAGAGAAATCAATTCTTAAAGTCTTTAAACCAATTCAGTTCAATTTTTATAATAGTTTTGCCCTGTGCATTAGCTGTGCTCGTCATACAAGCAAACCCATCCAATCTTCTAGTGAAGAGAAATTCCTTTGAAAAAGACATTAAATTAAATTAGCCAATACCAAGTTAATGAGATTTTTCTGTAGAATGAATTAAAATTTAGTGATCATTTGTATCTTCAAAGTGCTTGTTAATAAATTTTTATTAAAACTGGGCCGTGGAAACCCAAAAGCAGATAGTAGGGCCCCCGCCATACTGTAACCCAAACGTCTATGAAGGAATGGTTGCTTGCAAAGCTCTCAGGCTTCCTCTCTCAAAAGGCTCCTGGACGGAACTGAGAGGACGATGAGCAAGTGTGTTCTCCAGCGACCGGTGTGGGGCCTGTGAAGAACAGAGCAAACACTAGGCTCATCACCTGCAGCTAAACATCCGAGTTTAAAAGTAGACAAGTTAGGATAAACCACACCACCCAGAGAGCACATCTCTGCCTCACGTGAGCCTAATGGACGTCCTTCCTGCATCTACCCAGAGGGAATGGGAGCCACCCACGAGCTCCTCCATGCGGCAGACTGAACCCGAAGAAAAGGACATGCTAAAGCAGGTTCTAAATTCAGTCAAGTGTAGATTTCTACAGACTGAGGTCCAACACATGCCTGAAAATTCTGTTTGTTTACCGAGTTTACTTAGACCAGAGGTTGTAAGGACTAGAGGTGAAGACCTCTAGAAACTGTCAATGTCGTTGGCCTATGGTGACGCATGCCTTTAATCCCAGCACTCAGGAAATGGGTCAGCAGATCTCTAAATCTGAAGTCAGTCTGGTGTTTAGAGGGCGTTCCAGGATAGCAAGCGCTACACAGAGAAACCCTGTCTCGAAAACAAAACAAAAAAGTATCAGTGTTACAGACCCGGAGGGTAGACAGTCTTTACTAACTAACTGTCCCTTTTTACAAAAGCTGGCCACTGGACAAAACCCATGTGCCCTTCTCCTAACCACAGTGCTGGGGAACTCTAGTGGCTACAGTTGCTACATCTCACTTCCATTATTGAATGATGGACTCCAGTGTCCCATGGGGAGCCACTGGAGTTGTGTGCACTCTCGTCTGTCCCAAAGCATGTCCTAAAGAAACTACAGGCTCTACAGCAGAGTTGGGAAACCTGCATGATTTGTGTTAGAATCCAGGCATACAGCACAGAAGTGTGTGCCAGAGACATGCTGTTCTAAACTCCACTCTAAGAAGGCGTGTCGGCTCCTGCAAAACATACCTAGGCCAGTTGCTCCACGATCCCAACACACATGTGATACACATGTGGTCTTAAGAGAAGGAGAACTATCTACCTTTTTAAAATGCCACAGAAACCTGGGAATCTCTGAGCATGCTGACACTCACCTGTTACCCTTGCACTTGGAGACTAAGAAGAATTGTGAGTTCCGTTCTGGTCCAAGCTATACAACAAGATCCCATCTTGAAAAGAAAAGGGAAAAAAGGAATTTTCCTAAAATTAAAGTATGATTCAAATGTGAAAAGATGGCATTATGGAGATGCTACAAGCAAAAAACCATCTCTGCCTGGACCTAAGCCAGCCTCTCAGACACCAGAGTCCCAGGATCTCAGAACTAGAAAGGACTAAAAAGGTACAGAAAGTCTTCACAGTGTGTACGGAATGCTGAGGAGGGGGACGTCTCTAATCAATAATCCAGAGGACTGTTGGCAGCCTGGGTACCAACAAACACTAAGGCAACTGCAGCCAGCAGCAGGGGCCACCTCCTCTCTGTGTCGGGGGGAGGGGGTCGCGTGTGGCAGTGCCTTCCAGGATGTGCCTTTCTTGTTCCAACTCAAAGTCTGTCAAAAGTGGGAGATCAAAAGGATATTTTAAATTTTCCACAGGCACACCATCACTGGGTAGGGATGTAGCTCAGTTGCGGTCCAGTTTTGCCGAAAACAAATGAGAAAAGAAAAAACAACCTCAGCCCACGAGACTACAGCTAATAGTTGTTGTACACCATATGGTAGATACCCTTCCAAAGTTACACCTTAGCATTTTTGCTTAAATTTCCCCCTCAGTATTAAGGGACCTCCCACAACTAAATTTTGAGAAAAATCAATAAAGAAATTCTCCTTCCCTGGTAACCTTTGTTTGCTTGAGTTTTAAAGGTGGCCAAGGAAAGACATGGTTTTATCATGGCGATATTGTCAGGAAGAATTACAGGCAGCTGCGTATTTATACGGCGTGGGTTATATTCTGGAATATTGCAGGGTTTATGAGCTGGTGGCTTGCTTCACTACATTAACTGAACTCATTAGTGAAGCCAAGTTTTAAGGGCAAGCTTAATTTGTTTTTTAAAAAATGAGATTTTTAAAACATCGGAGCATGTTTAAATTATCATAGTTATTGGCGATTAATCACTTGGTATTTAAGGAAGCGTTATAAATAGCATGAATTTAAAAATTGGGGAAAGAAGTTTTAACTCATTTGTTACATGGATGAAACAGTTTGAACTTGCCCAGCAATTCCTAAGCAATAACTAAATAATTATTAATACAATGTAATTTTAAAGGGCTAGACATTTCCCCCTACAGTCTTAGAGGCAGTATTTCATGGGTGTGTGTTGGGGTCTTAAAAAGTAGAAAAGAGAAAGTTGGTCTTGGTAGTGAATTCTTTCAATTTTCCAATTGAAAAAAAGAAAAGAACAATTTAGTTAGGATTTTTTCCAAAAGAAAAGAACAAAAAAGCCCTGTTTGGGACTTGAGATCTTTTCACTTCTCATTCAACAGGATGATTTCCCAGTCCTCAAAAATGTGTTCCGGGGGCTGGAGAGATGGCTCAGTAGTTAAGAGCACTTCCAGAGGACCTGGGTTCAGTTCCCAGCACCACATGGCAGCTCACAGCTGTTCAATGCCCTCTTCTGGCCTCTGTTGGTACCAGACACACACATGCTGCACAGACATGCATGCAGGCAAAGCACCCATACAGATTAAAAAAAAAAAAAAAAAGGTGTTCTAAAAACTTTTAAGAAAGAATGGCCGAGCCCCTCCACTGGGGAAATCTCTCTGTTCATCCCCCCACTCCCAAATCCTCTTTCTGTCACTAGGCTGCAGAGTCCAGCAAGAGTTGTCTTGAGTTTTTCCGGCTCTACCCTTTGCTCTTCCCCACAAAGACCTTGTCAGCCCATACAACCTGTCTGTCGGCAAAATCCCCTTCTCCCAGCCCTTCTCTCTCCCTCACGATGTCTTCCTTTTAGGCCACTCAGCTTTGTTTTGTTTTGTTTTTTATGCCCTCAACTTCTTTAGTTCAAAACCCACTGCTTGCTTTGAAGCTACCCAGCAGGGAGAGGGGATCTGATTGTCCAAAGCAAAATAACCACCCACTTCAATCTGTGGTTTAAAATCAGGACTATGATTTATACTATAGTTGGGGTGGAAATACCCTATATTAAAACTGAAGCAAACTCTAGCAAGAAAGGAGAAAGACCACCATCTATGGCACCCAACCCCATTTTCAAAATATTGCTTTACAGGCTTGTCATGGTTGGTAATACATACCTTTTAATCCCAGCACTCTAGAGACAGAGACAGGTGGATCTCTGAGTTCCTGGCCAACCTGGTCTACACAGTTCCAGGCCAGCAAGGGCTATATAATGAGACCCTGTTGCAAAATTAAACAAATTAATAAAATGACATGTGTATGATGTATGTCTATGTATAATATCAAGAGTCCTTCTCAGCTATATTCCATAACTGCACAGCTTTTCTACTTAGAGACTAACCCAAAAAGTTGACCCCAGTTCCTCTTGCAAACTCTTGTTTTAGGTCAGTCTTAACTAAAAAGCCTTCTGTGACATTTATAGGAACCGGAGCAAATCAGTGAATCAGGAGGCTTGGTACAAGGACCCCCCAGGTTGCCACCAAGGTAGGTAAAATGTGAGAAAGTTGGAGGCATTGAATGCCTTGGAGAATTGGCTGTTGTCCTCTGTCACCCAGATGCAGGGCTGCGAGCCTTAGATCTTGCCTTGAAGAGAAACTCATGAGTCTGCCCAGGCCGCCAGCCCACAGTCTGCTCGTGACAGCAGGTCATGGGGCTCTCTCATCTTTTCTTCTTTCAACAAGGTCCAAAGTCCTACAGAGCACAAATATGAGTTTCTGATACTCTTTCCAAATAAACAAGACAGCTTTCCAAACTAAAATAGCTCCACCGCTGGAGTCTGCTCAGTTAGAAGGGACAGGCAATGTTTCTCAGCATCACCGAGGGGAGCTCAAAAGTGCCCTAGCCCCCAGCTCTAGAGGTGTATGAACCACAGGCCGTTGCGCTTTCAGAAGGCGTTGGCGTGTTGAAATTTACTTCCATTTAGAGATTAGGAAAAAGGTTTTCAAAGTAGTTGCTGTCGTATTCCATTTTCAGAGCTTTCCTTCTGCTAATCTAAATTAAGGGTTTTAATAGTAACGCCTATAATGGGAACATTAGGGGGTTTGATGTTCCTTTTCTAATTAGGCAGAGGACCCAAGCACACATACCTGATATCATCATATGTATAAGCTTTTGTCTCAGACTGTAGTAGAAAGTACTTAGCTTCCTGAAATAGTCAGTGTGTTTAGGAGCAGTTTGGGGCCTTAAGAGAACGGATGACAGAAAATGCTTGTTTGTCTTGAACTAATGAATCTCTAGTGCAGGATAAGAGGAAGCTAGAACATCATGGCATTTCCTCCAATATCATGTTTAATGCAAGAGTCATTTGCTCAAAAATAGCAAGCCCTGCAGGTTTCAGGAAATTGTATTCTAGCAGCAGAAAAGCTTTTCACGTCTGTGCCAGGCTCTGTGTGTGTGTGTGTGTGTGTGTGTGTGTGTGTGTGTGTGTGTGTGTGTGTGTGCGCGCGCGCACACGCGCACGTGCATGTGTATGTGTGTGCATGCGTGCGTGTGTTTGTGTGTGTGCACGCGCATGCGTGTGTGTGTGTGCGCGCACACGCGCGCGTGCATGTGTATGTGTGTGCATGCGTGCGTGTGTTTGTGTGTGTGCACGCGCATGCGTGTGTGTGTGTAAGAAAGGGTGGAGCAGAACCTAGCTGAGATTGAAATGCTGACTCGAGACTCCCCTTGTCTTTCAGACCTGTGCATGGAAAAGTCATGCCAGTTTGGAAGCCTCCTCCCAAAGGGGCCCCTGAGAGACCACCCCCCCCTAAACTTTCCGCAACCAAATCATCAAGTAAAAATTTGTCTTTTAATCGGTCCTCCTCTGACATGGATCTCCAGAAAAAGCAAAGTCATTTGGCCTCTGGACTCTCAAGAGCCAAGAGTCAGGTCTTTAAAAGCCAAGACCCGGTGCTACCCCCTCGTCCCAAACCAGGACACCCTCTCTACAGGAAATACATGGTAAGCTGGAGTTTCAAAATGTTGGTGTTTAGGGGATTACTCTAGCCAGACCATGGTGCTGCAGGCCTTTAATCCCAGCACTGGGGAGTCAGAGGTCGGTGGGCCTGTGTGAGGCCAGCCTGGTCCAAGGTTCAGGGCACTTGCTCTTGCAGAAGACCCCAGTTTGATTCCCAGCACCTATATAGCAATTTGCGACCGTCCATAACTCCAGTTCAGGGCACACATGGTACACAGGCTTAAAAGTGAGCAAAATAACTCATACACATAAAACAAATAAATCCTTAAAAAAAAAAAAAAAGGCAAAACAACAAAACCCTGGGTTTTCCAGACAGGGTGTAAGTATTAGGAGAAACACCAGAAAGGTAAAGCAGGCTAGGGATCTAAGCCACTGAAAGCCGGATCCCCCGTGGGAGTGGGTGATGGTGCCATGGTTCATCTGCTGCTATCGTTTGTACTTCACAGCTGCTTTGCCCACTAAATGAGGAGCATTTAAACGAAGTAGAAATTAAGTTTTTATTAAGATCAATGGACCTTCTTACAGTTTTTTTTTCCATTTTGTAAGCATAATTATCATGGCCCATTTAATAGGTACTAGTTAAAAGTTCTTATCAGTAATTGAGATAGTTGAGGATTAATTTTGCTCTCTTTGGATGTTTTTTTTCATCAGATGACTCTTGCTTGTGTTTCCCACAAATGACAGAGTTGATTCGCTTTCTGTGTGGTCAGATCAATCAGGAAAACATGAAAATTTACTTGTAAGTGGGAGGAGCATTATGTGCATTTTAAAAAGAATTGTATGGCAGTGCTCTGTTTAACAGCCGTTAGTAATGTTATTCCTGTTCTAAACGTCCATCAAACCAGAGAATGTTTTACTTTAAGGTAATTCAGATTTTGAGAAAAGAATAGACAGATAAAAAGAGATAATATATTTACAGTCTTTTAAACTGATGAAACCCATTGCTTCCCTCTCTCTCTGTTAAGATGAAGTATAAACTAATGAAACTTTACCCAAACCCAAGGGATAGTCTTTGGGATAAACTACTTAATAAATAAAGTAAAATAGTAATTGGTTTGTATTGAGAACTAATTGTTCGCTAGGTACTATTCAAAACTAATCTTGTAGATTAGATACAATTATTATTATCCCCCTTATACAAATAAAGGAAAGGAGACCAAGATAGAGATTTAAGCCAGATATCAGTAAAACCAGGTTTGAACACAAAACAATTGACATTTACCATTTTACCATACCATGAACAGTGTTAATTAGAGTTAAGACCCCTGTTTGCTTCAGTCTTTCTATACCAAGATTGTTTACTCAAACGGGACCAGGTTTCACTTGGGGTTTTTTACATAGCTGCATAATGTCAAAACATTTAAGGAATTCAAGGAAATCAATACATCAAAATGGTGGTCTATTTAAGTGATGTGTCTCATTATAAAATACACCCTTAAATCCACTTCCTGTCCCCCATGGCTACACTATCATTAAATTACAGCTAGGATTCTGTGTGCCTTGGGAGCCCTGGATGCTGTGGCGATGTGGGAGAGGAGATGTTACTCAACCCAGCTTTACATGGCCACCTCCTTGTACTCTGTGTTTGCTCTCGGGTGACCCAGGGGGTCAGGCAACCTCCTTCTCTGTGTTTTAAGTGTGTATTACATAGAACTTCTAACAAGTTCTCAGCAGCTAGAATTTACCAAGGCAAAAGCAGAACCCTTTGGCCCTGGGGCCCAAGAATAGAAAACATTGTGAGATCAGACTGCTGAGGGACTAGGAAGCGGCTGGGCTTCAAGCCGACAGACCAGCTACCAGGGAGACGGCAAGAGTTCCCGAGAGAACTTGAGACCACGTTCACTCCTTGTGATCTTGTGGGCTCAACTCCACCCCTTCAGAACTTCAGTTTCCAGGAGAAATGATAGCCTCACTGGATCCAGGGCATGAAGCCTGCTCACCTTCAGAAGAAGCTGCCAAGTCCTAAGTGATCAGCAGCAGGTGAGGGTTTGGGATAGTGAATAATTCTCTCGTGGTTTACATTTAAGCTGTCTGTGCCTCATGGAATTGCCAATGAAGACATTGTCTCCCGGAGCCCCACGGAACTCTCTTGTAAGGTAAAGTGAAGCTCTTTCTCTATGTCTGATTTTTTAAAAAATTAAAAAAAAAATTCCTGCCCTCTGTTCCTGCTATTACGTGTTATTAAATGCTTTAGGCTCCAAAGATTAAAATGTGGGAAAGTAATAATGTTTTATTAAATAATAATTGCTTCAGAGAGTGGCGTTGTGTCTTACAGCGCGGGGACGTGCTTGTGATCCTGAAGCAGGCAGAAAATAATTACTTGGAATGCCAACGGGGAGAAGGCACTGGCAGAGTTCACCCATCCCAGATGAGAATTGTCACTCCCCTTGAGGAGCGTCCAAGAAGCAGACCTGACGTGCGTGAGGCATCGCTGTTGTGCAACCTTCGTGTCACACATGGCAGGACCGTCGTAGAGCTATTAATTAGATCCCTTTCCTCCCCAGGTTGCTTTCATTAGCAGCATTATCTTAACCAGGGTGGAAATGTCAGTAGCAGTTTGCTCCAATTTTGGAGTAAATGACCCTAATCACATTGGCACAGACTGCCGGGTGTTCTGCCCTCTTCGTGTTGTGGGAGCTAGGACACTCGTGGATTTTTCACCCGAGAAAGTGGCTCGCTCTTTTAAATAACACGAACCTGTTTACCAAACCAGACGTTATTCTCTGGCAGAGTGAGTCAGTTATTTTTAAAAGGAACCCCGTAGATGCTAAATCTGACATAAAAGAGTCCTTTAAAATGCAAGCTTTTAATAGGATGTGGTGGGTGTGATCCAGGACACGGGAGGTAGAAGCGGAGGGGTCAGAAGTCCAAGATCATCCTCTATTGCACAGATCAAGGCAGCCTTAGTAACAAGAGAACCTGTCTGGGGAGGGACGCTTGATGTAAACCTATAAAACTTGTTTCTCTCAAATTCATTAAATAATGAAATATAATCCAGCATCTCAAGTCACAATTAGGGACTAACAGCAAGTTTGTGGAGCCCTGATAGGAGAGAGGATTTGTTTAGCGGAGCAGGTGACTGAGCTCGGGGTCTGGGAGACACTTGCAGCTGTCCTGCTTCTGAGCTCCACCCCCCCCCCAACTCTGGCTGCACTTTTAGAAGAGTTTAACTTACCAGTTAAGTTTTCCCTGTTTGTTACTCAAGGTAACATATGAAAAATACACCAGTCGTTCAACTCAAGTAAAGAGCTTGGTTTGTTATTCATCCTAGATTTCTTTTTTTTTTTTTTTTTTTTTGAGACAGGGTTTCTCTGTAGCTTTGGAGCCTGTCCTGGAACTAGCTCTTGTAGACCAGGCTGGTCTCAAACTCACAGAGATCCACCTGCCTCTGCCTCCCGAGTGCTGGGATTAAAGACGTGCGCCACCACCGCCCTGCTATCCTAGATTTCACCATCTAGTCTAAGTCCTTCTTCTTGGAAGGCAGTTTATCTTTCCAGGTTTTCCTAAGAAACTAAAATTTCTCGTTTTCGGGAGAAGATGTCTGTCTTCGGCTAGTGCAGCTGGCAATGTGAAAACTCTAACTAGTTCACACAGCAAGAAACTCCGTTACCCGGTTTCCTCTGTTTGGGTCCAGTATCAGCCATCTGTCATCGCCGCCCTTCCTCTCTCAGAGAGTGCCGCTGGTGACGGCAGGAGTCACGCTGACAGAATTCTATCCTTTTACATCTATTTTTAAAGCTTAAAAGCTAAAAGTTGAACAGTCCAAAGTTTTCCCACTTGAGCATTGCCTTTTGGTCTCTGTCCTTCCAGGGGCCGTTGTATTATCTCTGTTGGTGAAAATGAATAATCAATTAAATTAATTAATAAATTAAATTAATAAAGCATGGGTGGCTCCCTGGCACAGCACTTAACTAAGCATGCGCTGGTGCCTGTCCCAGCACCACCTTAAGTGGTGGAAAAGGTTCAAATACTTTATCCTAACTTGGTAAACAGGAGATATTAAATTTATCAATTTAAGGTTGAATCCGAAAGATTGGTCATAGAGAAAGTGAAGGATTACCACCATGTGTGTAAGTGGCTTCAGTTCCCCTGCTCCACCCTGGGTGGCCACAGAGTGTGCTGAAGGTTTTGGTTGTTGTTTTGGTTTTTATTTGTGAAGTGAGTGTGGTAATGTCCAACAGAATTGTTTTTGGAATTGACATGTTGTATAGAAACCCAGAGAAGATACAACTGTAAGGACAGAAAGTAGGTTAGCATTTGCTGTTCAAGGGTAGGTGTTAATCCCCACCAGGCGGGAAGAAGACCACTACCACAATTTTTAAGCCAAATTTGAAGCAAACTTTTATTAAATACTGGCCAGATCCACCCTGGATTCTCAGAGAAGGACTGTGAATTACATTAGTCGGAGATTTATAAAGTCAAAACCCACAAGGGACATACTTCCCGACTTTGTCCAATTGGGGATAAGCATACATACATCCTGGCGTACTTCCTGCCTATGTACCTCCCACTTAGGTACGATCAAGCACGTCCTGTGAGGTTGGGACAACCAAGCTTGTTTGCAGAAGCAAAACCATGCGGCTTAGCATCTTATATAAACAACAACTCCATCATCCCAGGAAATTATCTGTCCTAGAGTAAGTAGGGCTCACTGGTTAGAGGCATTTTTGTTTTAAAGATCTCTGAAGCACAGTAATTAAAACTTAAAACATAGCTTTAGCCCTCGCATAGGTTCTGTGGGGGAATAAAAATGATCTAAACATAGACTTCAATGATAGTTGCACAGTCCTATAGAATGTTCTAAAACCACATACATTCTAAATGGATAAATTTTATTTTGTGTGAATTGTATCTCGGACATTTAACAAGTTAAGTGAGCCAATGTTAATGCACAGAAGGTATTTATCACAGTGATTGGAGCACCATAAATGAGCAATGTTTTAGCTATTCTTTTTACTTCTTTTTTTTTCTTTTCTTTTTATTTTTTTCTTCCTTTTTTGGTATTAGCTATTCTTATTGTTACATCATTTCTTTAGCAATGATATAGAAAGGTCTTTGAACTCTCTTAGATTCATGTACCATAAGTGCACTCTGGTCGCAGCATCTGGCCTGTACTGCTCCCTTGTGGCCAACCCTGGCTAGCCTATTCCACCTGATGAGTGTCATTGCTCGTCCCTAAAGGCTTAAAAAGGGAAACTAACTGGAGGCTCAAATTATCTTTTCAACTCTCTCATGGATATATTTAGACCTTTGGTGCATTTGGAGATTCATGTTCATGTTATATTTAAGGTAGATCTCTGACTTGACTTTTTCCAAGTCAGTAGCCATCCAACCTAATACTATTTATTGAATAGCCATTCTTTTTCCTGCAGATGTAAATCAGGAACAAATACAAATCACACAAACACACACACACACTCGCAGGCACATGCACACGCCAGGTAGCAGTGGTACACACCTTTCATCCCAGCACTCGGGAGAAAGAGACAGGCAGATCTCTGAGTTTGAGGCCAGCCAGGACTACACAAAGAAACCCTATCTCATGGGGGAAAAAGATCACACACACATAATTAATTACATAAATGGCAATCTTAAAGCCACTGGAGACCTAAAATCACTCACAATTAGCAAAACTCCCATGTTGCTCATTATTTGGACAAAAGCAGTAAGCAGGAGCTAAGATGTGTTGCTTTAGTAAGCTAACGTAAAAAAAAAGCTACATCAGTCGTAACTGTCTTGATTGGAGTTATAGCTCTGCTTATGTGTGTTAAAAATAGACAGTTTGTCCCAGCACTCAGGAGGCAGAGGCAGGCAGATCTCTGTGAGTTCGAGGCCAGCCTGGTCTACAGAGTGATTTCCAAGACAGCCAGGGCTACGTGAAGAAACCCTCTCTCGGCAGGGAGGCGGTGGGGAGGGGGGAGGGAGAAGAAGAAGAATATAGTTTGCCTCTGTGGTGCATTTTGGTCAAAAGAGCAGGTGGATTCAAGGAAGATCTGACCGAAGTGCTGTGAGGTAGGAAGAATGAGCCATTCCTTACAGTGTACTGTGATCAAGCCAGCACACCAGGGCTATAGGAGGGACAAAGATGAACTGTCCCTAAGAGGTCAAAAGTCACTGCAAAACAAAGAGAAAAAAAAAAAAGCAGAAAAGTCTCTACCTTTGTTCAGTTCCTAAGTTTTCTAGTGTTGAAGAATTTGAAGTAACATCTCCCAAGGGTTAAGGGTGGAACTCTTCCTTGCCCATGAGTAAGGCCCTGGGCTCAATCCCTAGTACCAGCAAAGACGGTGAGCAACATCCTTTAATGGATCTGATGATGGGGATGATAATGATGTCATTGATAAGCCTGTCTCTTCATATAGAGATGCGAGGAAGCCAGGTGTGGTGACATACACCTATAATTCCAACACTCAGGATATTGAGGCAGGAGCATCATGAATCTGAAACTGTGCCAGTCTCCATAGTGAGTTCCAGGTCTACCTTAATCCCATCCCTAGGGAGGAAGAGGCAGGAGGATCTCTATGAGTTTGAGGCCAGCCTGGTCCACATAGCAGCACCAGAAGCAGAAAGAGGCGGAGGAAGAAGAACAAGAAGCAGAGTAAAGCCAAGCCCCTCTTGTCAGTCATGACGCACCCCTCTTCAACCTCACCCCCTCCTCCAGCTAATCCGAGCCCTTGTTTACCTAGCTAAAGTATACTAAATTCTCTTTGCTAATTTACTCAGAATTGCTGTTGAATAAGCCATTCAGATTAAATAGAAAGGCCAGGCATCGTAGATAACGTTGTTTTCAAACTAGAGAATGTATTCAGCTAAGTGGTAATAAATGAAGTGGTTTTACTCTTGTGAATTATACTTTTGTGGAAAGTCATTAGCTCCTTTCACTGCAAAAAGCAAGAACATAAATACAGAATTTCATTCTCCTCCAGCAGAATGGGCTTGACTTTGAAAGCTTTGTCCTTAAGGCTTAAATTGGTCAGCTGAAGAGGGAGACCATTGGAAGGCAAATAGGATAACTTTGAAATAGGATAAGTGTTATGGTACTTTGTTTTGTTTCCTTTAAAGTTATTAAAGTTAAACAGTTCTGCTTTGTTTTAGTTTCTTCCTTAAAAATCAAAATGCTTAGGGGTCTGGAGAGATGACAGTGGTTAAGAGACCTGCTAGTACTCTTGGAGAGGCCACAGGTTCAGTTCTGAGTACGTCCAGTTTCAGGGGATCCAACGCCTTCTTCTGGTCCCTTTGGATACCACACACTTGTATGGTGTACAGACATACATGCAGGCATAACACCCACATGCATAAAATAAGTAAATCTTTGAAAAGAAATGCTTAGTGGTAGGCAAGTTATTTCTGCCCCCTCCCTGGCAAGGACACGTTCTTTTTCGAGGTGACAAGGATTGCGTTGCCTACCTCGCCTGTGTGGTTTGCCTCTGGTGCTCCTACTGCAGTCCTTTTGGGAAGACTCGGACAAGAAAACAAACAAACGAACAATGGTTTCAGAGTGAGTAATGAAACCGGTTCTTTCCTGCACACTCCGCTCACTGCCCTGTTCCCCTCCCCACCAGGATTCAGGCCACACTCAGAATCCCGTCGACAGCGGTGCACCGTATGCTGTGGCTTTGCATGACTTCCCAGCAGGTAAGGACATAAATAATGAGTTGGTGGAGCCCTGGGATGCCCTGGCAAAGTCTTGCTTCCTCATTGCCTGTGCCTATAAAACCCTAACCTGCAGATATCATCTTATCCATCAACTCTGCCTTCAGGAAGGGGCCGTGCACCCAATCATGCTGGAAAGCTCAGCTGGAAAGCCGTCCTTTGAAAGGGATGGGAGATCCCCCATACAAATGAAAAATAGCCATTGCTTACCAGTTAGAAATTTTAACTCTGTGGTGAAGCTGTTGCTCAAATATCATCCTTCAGGGGCTCAGGCTAGAATATTTACTTGCTTAGCATTGTGATGAAGTTAGTTCTAATTTAATAAAATAAGAGGATTTTTTTTAAAAGATTGTTTTAATATGTCTCACCCACCACTTACCTATGAGATCAAAGTATTAGATTTTTTTAAATCATTCTAAGTTATCCTTCATAAACCAAGGCTACAAATTTTTTAAACTATTTGCAACTTATTTATATGTACTTGGCAGGCTGATTTTTATTTTAGTATATATAAATTTTCTTCCTAAAGAGCTGTAGTACTCCCTTAGTTAATATTTGAAGTTGGAATAGCTTTTAAGGGTGACTGGGAAAATGGTCACCTTATCTTTAAAGGCCTTTCAGTGTTGAATGCGTTTTCAGCAAGAGACTTACATTGGCACAGTGGGAACCACTGGCCAGGACAATGGTGGTCTTAAAAAATGGTTTCCCTTAGTAGATCTATCTAATCTTGTCTTAGAAAAGAGAACCTCTAATATCAAAAATTTTAAGTAAAATGTTATGAGAAATTAATTTGGTCGGGATAAGCCAGTCTGTCTCAGAGTCAGTGGAATATAGTGCCTCTGTGGACAGAACTAAATGCCCTTTGTTCTCTGCTTATGTGCAGCTGGGGAAACTCCCCGTGTGTCCCAATTCTGTGTTACAGAGCAAGCCGATGATCTGAGCCTCACATCTGGAGAGATTGTTTATCTTCTCGAAAAGGTCGATGCAGAATGGTACAGAGGGAAATGTAGAAACCGGACTGGCATTTTTCCCGCCAATCACGTCAGAGTCATTGTAAGTGGGTTTTGTTGACTTGATCTGGCCACGCGTTCAGTCGTTCAGGGAGTCAGGCAGGTGAGAAAGAGGAACTAGAAGCCTGCACTCGTGAGTTCCTCTTTTCTGTCTTCTCTTGATCATTTGGACATTTTTTTTTCGAGGCAGGGTTTCTCTGTGGCTTTGGAGCCTGTCCTGGAACTAGCTCTTGTAGACCAGGCTGGTCTCGAACTCACAGCCATCCGCCTGCCTCTGCCTCCCGAGTGCTGGGATTAAAGGCGTGTGCCACCACCACCCGGCCATTTGGACATTTTTAAAATAAATCTCCTTTCCACACAGACTAGCTCTGCCAGCAATCAGTTATGGGAGGGATAAGGACTCACAGGTTCTGTCCCTAACAGTTATTCTCAGAGCTGGGCCCACCATGCTCTGATGAAGGTATATCAGTTGGTCGATCACTTACCCTTGGAGGGTTCATAAGCACTGAACAATATATGTTAATCCTTTGAGACCCTCGGAATGTGAGTTAAGTGATACTAGACAGTTCTGAGGGGTGTTCTGTGGGGTTGTGGTACCTTGTCGGTTTGAGAGTACCAAGGCACTTTCACTAGAGGTAGTGGTCCATTCATAATATTTTCAAGTCTAAGTGGAGGAAATTATAGTGAAGCATCAAAATTTTATAGCCCCTAAAAGCTTAACTTGTGAACACACCCCGGTATGTTGAAGGTCTTCCTGCTAAGCCTCGGTAGCTGTGAAACATGGGGACAACGCAAGATTGCTCCTTGAATACTTGTATTAATAGGAAAAGTATAATCTACCCCTTGATATAACCTACTGATACTATGAAATATTAATAACGCTAGCTTAAAAGTTAGCAACTTATTTTGAAGGGGAGAAAAAAATGATAATTTTCCATTACATCAGAAACTTGAAAATCTAAGTATAACAGAAAATCTATATTTTTCAAATAGAAAAGAGTTTGAGTCTCTTGGATTATGAAATGTAGATCTTAAAACTTGCCCGGCGTAGATGTAGCCTGGTTCTTTGGAGAAATCTAACCACATTCTCTAAATTAGTAGGAAGACTGATGTTAGTTTCAGTGTTCTTCATTTTTCTTCTGCTCGGTGTAACAGTCCTTTAAGAAGCACAATTACCACACTGGAATCAATCACACCCAGACGGCCACTTTATTGGTATAAATGTTATTCCTAAGCCTGCAAGTTTAAAAAATTGGTTTAAAGCATCAAACTTAAAGAATTTATTTATCTAATATAGACCTCCTAGCCTTAAGTAGCTTTTGGCTGCATGCGTATGGCCAAGAGTTTTATCCCAGCCCAGCTCTACTATTTACCGAAGTGCCTAGCGCTTAGTAGCACTCGTTTAGTACAAATTGCTTTCTCCCTGCCCTGTTGGTAGTGAAGGGGAAGTTCCCTTCCATATATGGAGAGAACCCACAAATCTGATCCAACTCCTCATTTGGGGACCATCCTGCCCTTCGTTATGACCTGATGGCTGATGGCTGTCTCAAGTTCCTCAGATTAAGTGTAGAGAACGCTCAGGGATAAAATGACGTCAACGTGCTCATGGCAGCAACATGATTGATTGCTCAAGGAGAACCACGTCAGGAACTATTCTCCCTCCACCCCTTTATACAGGGTCTCACTACAGTAGCCCAGGCTAGCCTCTACCTCATGATCCTCCTGCCTCAGCCTCCTGTGTGCTGGTGTTACAGAAATGTGTTACCACATCCAGCTGAACCTGCACATTCTTTACAAAACTCAATTTTGGTTTTTTTAGTGTTCATCAACTATGCCTCCAGTGTGTTCAGTAGCTAGCTTTCCTGTTTAATTTCAATCATGCATTTCCTAATTATTTGATGTTAAATTTATATTTTTTATGTTAAATTCATCTTAACCAAATTATGAAAAAGAAACAAGTGTTACCTTGATTTTCTTTGCTAGGTTGATATTCCAGAAGGAAGAAGTGGAAAGAGAGAATCATTTTCGACTCACTGTGCTAAGTAAGTTTTGTCTGTACTGAATGTGTCTTTAATTCTGAAGAAATTTTATTTGTTTAATTGTGATAGTGAGAAGCTGGAGATGTGGCTCAGTGGTTAGGATGCAACCTGCTCCTCCAGAGGACTCAAGTTCAGTTCTCAGCACCCACATTAGGTAGTTTGCGGTCTCCCAACTCCATTTCCAGAAGTCTAGTGCCCTCTGCTGGCCTCTGAAGGTGTGTGCATGCACACCCACACCTTTTCAAGAAAGGGAGAGGAGGGAGAGAGAAGAAAAGAGAAGAGAGAGAAGAGAAAGAAAAGCCAGAGAAATGGTTCATGGTTCATCAATTAAGAGCAACTTGTTGCTGACATGTGGCTCACAACCGTCCAAAACTCCAGTTCCAGGGGATCCAATCAAAGCTTTCTTCTGACCTCTGTAGGCAGCAGGCATATGCGTGGTGCACACATATACTTCAGGCAGAACACTCATACACATAAATGAATAAAAAACAAATACTTTTTAAAAAGAAGCTCATTTTCAACTCAATGCAGCAGGCCGATAGAAGCCAGCTTAAGCAACCTCCCAAAGAGGCCTGGGGACAGCAATGAAGCAGTCTAAAGAAACTTGCCCTGATCTGGCTATAGCCTGCAGAGATAGTTTTGTCATCAGTAAGTTTTTAGTGTGGCTTTCTGGTGTTCAGTAGCAGTTTTTTTTAGAAGCTTCAACTGTTGTTCTCATGAAAAATATGTATATCTTATAGAAATATGAATCCTACAAAAACAGCCAGGTGAGGCCAGGGCCCAGTTCGGTGGTTGAATGCTTATTTACCTAGCAATGTATACAGCACTGGGTTCAAATCCCACCCTTGAAAACAAGAAAATGCACCTTAGTAGACATTTTGTATTGTTCTGTTTTTAATGACTAGACAGAGGTGAGGGAGGAGTTAACTACAGGCTCTTCCTGCCTGTCCCTGTGTTTGTGAGACCTTTCCAGGGATTTATATGTCTTTTATGCTTCGTTGTAACTCTTGTGTGATTTAAAACGCTGACACAGTGCAGCTTTATATTCTAGTTAAATGAGCAAATTAGTACAATTCACTACCTGGTGAAGACTGTAAACATGTCTGTGAATAGGTCAGGCATAAGGAGGTATTCCCGAGGGACTGGAGACAATAAATGCAAAGGTTATCACAAATAAGAAAATTTTTGGTGCCACAACATCAAGTCATCGGGTCGTACTTCAGGCTGCGTGTCTGCTCTGAGCAACAGATACCGCACGGGCAGGTTGAGTTTAAATGGACGTGAACAGCCATTGATGTACTGACCCGGCTTATATCGGAATTTGAATTCAGCAAGGGCCAGGCTTTCCTTTATAGGCAGTTGTTTTCTCTTTAGATTTCTGCTGTTGAAACTTCCTTGCTGAGGCCTCAAGTCAAAGGTATGGTATTAAATCAGGCCTTCTACAGACCAACTTCTCTCCCCCTTGTGTCTTTTTGCCGTCAGAGTTGCAGATCACTGAAGGGTTGTTCCAGTCTTGGGAACACAGCTTTACTAAAGGTGCCCACAATCCTTACAGAGCAACAAAGCAGATGGAAGATTATGTGTTTCGCCAACTTTCTGTTTCTTCTGACTTCCTAACTTGTCTGCTCACTGATGCAGTCAGTACAGAGTGTGCATCCCCTCTGCCGGGTAGATGCCGCTCTCTTACTATCTTCATCCTTAAGCAAGACTTTGATGTCTTGCCCTGAGATTCTCAGGGGAACTATTCCAATCCCAGCATGTTTGTGATTGAAAGGATTCAGACTGAGCCATGGATTGCTTTGGCACAAAGACACAAACACTTGGAGTCTAGGGAGATTCTGTAATTAAATTAAAAATGACCAAAAGGCAGATGTGCAGTGTAGACTACCAGGCTGCTACTGATCCGGAGAGTGTCATTATCTAGAAATAACCCTTGTCATTTAGAGGTGTAACTTACTCTTTTTCAAAGAAGTTTATTTCATAGAGCAAATATACCTTGTTCCATAGTAAACAGGCTATTTACTGGAAGACTGAATGTGAGCTGAAAAGCTTTTTAAAGTTACTGCTAGAGAACACTTTATTCTGATTTTATTGTTCTGTGGTTTGGTTTTATTTTACTTTTCAAGACAGGATTTCTCTGTGTAGCCTTGGCTGTCCTGGAGTTCCCTCTGTAGACCAGGCTAGCCTCAAACTCACAGAGATCCACCTGTCTCTGCCTCCTGAATGCTGGGATTAAAGGCACATGCCACCATTGCCCAATCACTTTATTCTGTTTTAAGAAAAGTTGCTTAAGGGGCTGGAGAGATGGCTCAGTGGTTAAGAGCACTGACTGCTCTTCCAGAGGACCCGGGTTCAATTCCCAGCACCCACATGGCAGCTCACAACTGTCTGAAAATCCAGTTCCAGGGGATCTGACACCTTCATACCAATGTACATAAAATAAAAAGTTAGATAAACCATAAGAAATATTTAAAAAAAAAGAAAGAAAAGTTGCTTAAATGTAGCAGGATACAAGATTAACTCAAAAAGATCAGTAGCCCTCCTGTGCACAAATGATAAAAGGGCTGGGGAAGAAATCAGAGAATCAACACCCTTCACAATAGCCACAAATAGCATAAAATATCTCAGAATAACTCTAACCAGACAAGTGGAAGACTTGTATGACAAGAACTTTAAATCTTTGAAGAAAGAAATTAAAGACGATACCAGAAAGTGGAAAGATCTCCCATGCTCTTGGGTAGGCACAATTAACATAGTAAAAATGGTAATCTTACCAAAAGCAATCTACAGATTCAACACAATGCCCAGCAAAATCCCAGCAAAATTCTTCAAAGTCCTCGAAAGAACAGTACTCAACTTCATATGAAAAAGCAAAAAACCCAGGATAGCCGAAACAATCCTGTACAGTAAAAGAACTTCTGGAGGCATCACAATCCCTGACTTCAAACTCTACTACAGAGCTACAGTACTGAAAACAGCCTGGTACTGGCATAAGAACAGACAGGAGGACCAATGGAACTGAATAGAAGACCCGGAGATCAATCCACACACCTTTGAACACCTGATCTTTGATAAAGAAGCAAAAAATATCAAATGGAAAAAAGAAAGCATATTTAACAAGTGGTGCTGGCATAACTGGATATCAACATGTAGAAAAATGAAAATAGACCCATATCTATCACCATGCACAAAACTCAAGTCCAAATGGATCAAAAACCTCAACATAAAGCCAGCCACACTGAACCTTATAGAAAAGAAAGTGGGAAGTACACTTGAACGCATTGGCACAGGAGACCACTTTCTAAATAGAACCCCAGCAGCACAGACACTGAGAGAAACAATTAATAAACGGGACCTCTTGAAACTGAAAAGCTTCTGTAAAGCAAAGGACACAGTCAACAAGACAAAACGACAGCCTACAGAATGGGAAAAGATCTTCACCAACCCCACATCAGACAGAGGTCTGATCTCCAAAATATACAAAGAACTCAAGAAATTGGACACCAAAAAAATCATGTAATCCAATAAAAAAAAATGGAGTACAAACCTAAACAGAGAACTCTCAACAGAGAAATCTAAAATGGCTGAAAGACACTTAAGGAAATGTTCAACATCCTTAGTCATCAGAGAAATGCAAATC
Source organism: Ondatra zibethicus (assembly GCA_004026605.1). Lineage (NCBI taxonomy): Eukaryota > Metazoa > Chordata > Mammalia > Rodentia > Cricetidae > Ondatra > Ondatra zibethicus. The sequence goes on from PVIU01000262.1 coordinate 61,341, forward strand.
AAAACAATTCTGAGATTCCATCTTACACCTGTAAGAATGGCCAAGATCGAAAACACTGATGACAACTTATGCTGGAGAGGTTTTGGGGAAAAGGGAACACTTCTGCATTGCTGGTGGGAATGCAAGCTGGTACAACCCCTATGGATGTCAGTGTGGCGATTTCTCAGAAAATTGGGAAACAACCTTCCTCAAGACCCAGTAACACCACTTTTGGGTATATATCCAAAGGATGCTCAATCATGTCGCAAGGACATGTGCTCAACTATGTTCATAGCAGCTTTATTTGTCATAGCCAGAACCTGGAAACAACCTAAATGCCCCTCAATCAAAGAATGGATAAGGAAAATGTGGTACATTTATACAATGGAGTACTACATAACAGAAAAAATAACGACAGCTTGAATTTTGCAGGAAAATGGATGGAGCGAGAAAAACATTATTTTGAGTGAGGTGACCCAGACACAGAAAGACAGTTATCACATGTACTCACTCATAGGTGGTTTTTAAACATAAAGCAAAGAAAGCCAGCCTACAAACCACATTCCCAGAGAATTAGACAACAATTGGGACACTAAGAGAGACTTACATGGATCTAATCTACATGGGAAGTAGAAAGTAGAAAAAGACAAGATCTCCTGAGTAAATTGGGAGCATGGGGATCTTGGGGGAGGATTGAAGTAGGGAGGGGAGAGGCAGGGAGGGGAGAGAGAAAAATGTAGAGCTCAAATATCAATTAAAAAAATGTTGCTTAGCCAGCAATTAAAGGTGGTGGCACACACCTTAATCCCAGCCTTTGGAATGCAGAGACAAGCAGGTGTGAGTTCCAGGATAAGCAGCGCCACACAGAGAAACCCTATTTTAGAAAACAAAAGCAAATGAACAAAAAGGTGTTAGTTAATGACAGACTTGAAGTTAAAACCAGTAAAGGTTTTTACTTTTTTGTAAATGCTCCTCCGTTTAACCCATAACCATGTTCTTTGTTCAGAGGCCCACGATGTGTTGCTCGGTTTGAATACATTGGAGACCAGAAGGATGAGTTAAGTTTCTCCGAGGGAGAAGTAATTATTCTGAAAGAGTATGTGAATGAGGAATGGGCTAGAGGAGAGATTCGAGACCGGACGGGGATCTTCCCCCTTAACTTTGTAGAGCTTGTCGAGGATCTTCCCCCATCTGGTGCAAATATTCTAAGTGAGTATGGAGAGCATGGATGCTTACTGTGTTGTTGCCTAATTCAACCAATGAACCGGTAATTAATAACACTTAAGACGCTTAATAATTCATATTGCCATATTCATAAGGTAGAAGGAAAACTTACTTTGAATGGTAATTTATGTCAGAAACTGGTTTTATTTATTGTTTTAGGTAATATGCAATGGCTGCATATGAGAAATGACAAAGACCTTTAGACAGTGGGTGATACAGTTAATTGTGAGTCCCGGTCTACAGTTAAATAAACAGTGCCAGGAAGCTAATACCAAAAGAGACTGGTCTGGAATTTGAGACTTCACACTCTCACCCACCCAACAATTTTCCTCTAATACTGTCTAATAAATACTAAATAATAAATATTTTTCATCTGACTTTTTTTTTTTTTGAATGTAGACACAAAGGTGCCACCAAAGACCAAAAACGAAGACCTTGGCTCGAATTCTCAGGTAGGCTGCTTGAATGGATAACTGTAGTGACAGCCACATTTAAACCCTGGGAGAACCGATACTATAATTATTGAGAGAAAACAGTATGAAATCACTTTTCTTGTTGTATAGCAAATGTTTCCAGTAGATTGGATGGTTGATGTAATCCGTAGGAAGACATGCAGGCCCTGAGACAAAGCAAAGAAACAGGCACCGAGCCTTCTGGTCTCCCCATTTCTGTCTTCATGTCACATGTGTCCCGTTCCATATTCTCTTTCCTGTAAAGAGGGGTTAAGTTAGGGTCTGGAAGCCCAGGCTGGCCTTGAAGCCTTATCATCCTGCCTCTGCCCCCCAAGTGGTGATATACAAGTGTTCACGACCATGCCTGGCGCCCTCTCCTCTCTCTCTAAAGCTGTTCTCCTCTCATGATCTTCATTCCAGTTTCATCTCCCCCCTCTTCCCCTCTCTCTCTCTCTCTCTCTCTCTCTCTCTCTCTCACACACACACACACACACACACACACTATTAGACACTGTTTGGGTTGGGTTTTTTTGTTTGTTTAGTTTTGCTTTTTAGTTTTTGGTTTGTGTTTTGTTTTGGGTAAAATCTCATTCTGTAGCCCAGGCTGGCCTCAAATATATGGCAATCCTCCTGCCTCAGCTTCCCAAGTGCTGGGATTACAGGGGTGAGCCACCAATCTATCAGGTCAGAGGTTTTTAGGTTTAAGTGCTCTGCCAGGCTTTGCAGAAGGTGCTCCCCCTGTGTCCTCTGATATCACTCTCACAGCAACCTTGAGATGAAACCGAATCTCAGAGAAGCCCAGTGTTTCACACACAGTGAGGAAATGGAAGAGCTGGGTCTGGAACTCTTGCCTGCCTTCCTGCAAAGCCTCTGCTCTGACCTGTACCCTCCACTGCCCATTAGAGGTTCTGAAATACAGAGATCCCATCCAACTGGGAAGAGCTGCCTCTTTACAGGGCAGAGCCTTCTTCTAATGCCTTGAGGGGAGTTAAAGACATACATAGTCTTGCTATGTAGACAGACAAGCTTCAAACTCTAGAGAGATCAGCCTGCCTCTGCCTCCTAGGGACTGGGATTAAAGGCATGTACCACAATGCCTGGTAGATAAATATTCTTTTTTTTGTTATGTTTTGTTTTCATTTGGTTTGGTTTTTTTAAGACAGGGTTTTTCTGTGTAACAACCCTAGCTGTCTTGGAACTTTTTCTGTAAAACAGGCTGGCCTCAAACTTACTAAGATCCACCTGCCTCTGCCTTCCAAGTGCTGGGATTAAAGGCCTGTGCCACCACTGCCTGGCCAGTATTCTTTTTTATTTATTTTTTTTAATTTTTTGGTTTTTCAAGACAGGGTTTCTCTGTGGCTTTGGAGCCTGTCCTGGAACTAGCTCTTGTAGACCAGGCTGGCCTCGAACTCACAGAGATCCACCTGTCTCTGCCTCCCGAGTGCTGGGATTAAAGGCGTGCGCCACCACCACCCAGCAGTATTCTTTTTTAAAAAACTTTTTTTCCATTTTATATTTTTATTTGAATGGGTATTTTTGTTACATGTATTCTATGCATCATGAACATGCAGTGCCATAGGAGGTCAAAGGGCATCAGATCCCCTGGAACTGGAGTTAGAGAGGATTGTGAGCCACTATGTGGGTGCTGGGAACGAAACCCAGATCTTCTGGAAGAGCAGCCAGTGCTCTTAACTACTGAGCCATCTTTCCAGTCCCATTTGCTTTCTCTCTCTCCCTCTCTCCCTCTCTCTCTCTCTCTCTCTGTGTGTGTGTGTGTGTGTGTGTGTGTGTGTGTGTGTGTGCACCATATGTGTGCCGGAACCTGTAGAGTCAAGAAGAGAATGTCTTATCCCCTGGAACTTGAATTACAGGTAGTTTTAAACTATCCTGTGAGCGCTGGGAACCAAACCCAAGTCCTCTGCAAGAGCAGCAAGTGCTTTTAGCTGCTGAGCCACCTTTCCACTCCCACAGAAAACATTCTTAAGGGAGAATTAGAAGTAGCCTATCACATTAGAAGAGGTCAAAAGACAGAAATTCCTGCTTAGATATTACATGTTCCTTGAGAGAAGCAAAACCATAAACTCTGCTACACTTGTCACTTAAAATTATGCTTTAAGGAAAGAGTTACTGGAAATTTAATTTATTTCGGAAATTTGACAGTAACATAAAATATTAGGTAATTTGAAGAAAACTTCAGGTTTTGAACTCTTACAAGCTGCTTTTTTTATATCTATTTATTTATGTGTAAATGTCTACACATGCATGTGAATGCCCTCAGAGACCAGCAAGGGTGTGAGAGACCCCTTGTCTTAGAGTTACAGATGATTGTGAGCTGCCTGACACGGGTCCTGGGGAACCGAACTCTGGGAGAGAAGGGTGTGCTCTTAACCATTGAGCCATCCCACCAGCCCCCACGACCCCTTAGCTTTCATTCCTCATTGTCCTTGAAGCCCAGGGATAAACCCTCACGTTCCTTACCAGTCTCCCGCTCTGAGACAGGATGGCAGCCCTCCTGGAGAATGGTGCAAAGCCCTTCACAGTTTCACGGCCGAGACCAGCGAGGACCTCTCCTTCAAACGCGGAGACCGGATCCTGATCCTTGAGCGGCTAGACACAGACTGGTACCGCGGCCGAGTGCATGACAGGGAAGGCATCTTCCCAGCGGTGTTCGTGCAGCCCTGCCCAGGTATGACTTCCTCTTCAGGGAAGGGCCCAAGGCTTTTAAATCGTGTGTATTCCTTTACCGCTGTCCTTGCTTGACTTGAGTTTCTTACACGTAGAGAGATGATTAATAAAGTCACTCCTACACTGTTCGCTCTTTCAGCTATGTGGAGGGGAAAAGATAAAGATATCACTAAATAACGGCAAACTTTGACTAATAAATAGACTTTGTACAGTTCTTTTCCTGCTAAGTGAACATCCTTTTTTTTTTTTTGCAAGTTAAATAAATTGAAAACTAATTGAAAATATTCAAAGAGTGACAAGACAGGTTCTTAGGATGCTTGCATTTTGTGTGATTGTCTTCCTGCATATTTGAGATTCTTGTGTCTTCACAGCTGAGGCAAAAAGCATGAATACCACAATATTGAAGGGGAGGAAGGTCAAAGCCCTATATGATTTCCTTGGGGAAAACGAAGATGAACTCTCTTTCAAGGTCAGACTACATACCTTTTTATACCTAACAGTATGTATTTTGCAATGTACATATGAATGAAATATTGATCATTACCTAAGAATAAGGAGCTCTCAAGACCCTGTTTTTTTAAGATTTATTTATTTATAATGTGTACAGTGTTCTGCCTGCATGCCAGAAGAGGGCACCAGATATTATTACAGATGATTGTGAACCACTGTGTGGTTGCTGAGAATTGAACTCAGCATCTCTGGAAGAGCAGCCAGTGCTCTTAACCTCTGAGCCATCTCTCCAACCCCTCAGACCATAATTATAAGGGAAGAGAATGGATAGAACTGGGCATGGTAACACAGTAATATAATTCCAGCTCTCAGGAGGCAGAGGCAGGAGGATCATATATTTGAAGCCCGCTTGAACCCCTAGTGAGGCCTTGTCCAAAAGGGGACAGGGGCAGCTGGAAAGGAGGAATAAGGCTTTGATAGTTCACATCGTCAACTGTCATGTAAAGATTGAGGGGAAACTTAGCTTAGTAATTGCAGCCTTCAAATAGTTCCCGTATCCTCCATCTTTGAAGGCATTCCATCACAAGCAAAGAATGAAAGGCTCCAGGAGCAGCTGGATAAGATAAGACCTAGAACAGGGGACTGTCCAAACGAGGTTTCGCTAGGGAGTGAACAAAAGAGGCTAGCCAGCCTAGCAGGGCTGCCGGCAAGGTGTTGGGTGAAGTTGCCAACTCCTGCTTTGTGATAGTTTCCTGTATTCTAAGACTGTTCTGCCTTTTATATTAAAATATCATTTCTGCTATAAAATATTGTTAATAAATGACAGGCATCACAAACTGAGTTGGTAACTCTAATCTTTTTCTAATGCCTTGATCCACAAACTCCTTAAGTTTGGAAATTGCTGCCTTGCTCTTTCTCTGTCTTGCAAATCAGCAGCCCAAGATATACTCCTTGTCTGCAGATAAAATGTTGTTAGAGGTGAAGACTCTGAATTCAAACTTTTTTTTCTTTTTTTTTTTTCATTCTGAAGCTCTTAGGAACTGAATTCAGACTTTTAGGGTGTTGTTTTGCTTTCATTTGTGCCGATTCACAGCAAACTCCACAAGAAACAGGGTGTCTTCACGAACGAGTGGCTCATAAGTCAAATAGCTGTGGAGTTTTTCATTAAGGAACTCTTTCCTGCTTTCAGTGGTATTGGTCATTAATATTTTATTAAATATTACTTAAATATAAACATCTACAGCATGTTAGTAGACATATATCTTATATAGTTCTAGCATTCAGGACTGACAATGGTTAGAAAAATAGCTTCAACTATTTATTATATTATAACTTAGGGCAGAAGTAACTTATTTGTAACAAATTTTGAATAGCCAAAATTTTACATATTTAAGCAAAGTAGAATAGATAAATGACATCTGATAGTCACCATGTTTTCAGTCCATTCTCCATACAGGAAAGACGTTAATCAGATAATTTTTGCAGGCAGCTATGTAGTGGTGCTACAAAGAATTCCATTTATCTTGGTAAAGATATTTTTTAAGTAGCCAAGGTCATCTTAGACCTTTGCAGAATTTTAAAGTCAGGCTCTAAGAAATTATTAGACATCATAAAGAACAAAATCATATCTTCATCTGATAAGGGAATTATAATTTGCACATATGTAAGACACACTACCACTGTGACTAACATAGATGAGGATAAAATGGTATTGTTTGTCAAGGCAAAGCACTTAAGATGGGACTGCCTAAAAATTGATATCGAAGATAGTGAGGGATAGAATGAGCCACGGGTTAGAGGGAAACACTGTTATGAGCAAGAATTAAAAGAGAGTTTAATAGGCTCAGGCTGTTTACAAAGCAGTTTTATAGTAATTGTGCACTGTGAACTTGTTGGCCTCATAGCCTCTTGGTTAGGAATATGGGCCCTAGAATACCCTGAGGTTTGACTTCTGGCTCTGCATTAATTATGTATGCAATCCTGATAAGTTGCTTGACATCTGAGCTTCAGGCTCTTCATCTATAAAACGAAAAATATAGAGCTGGGGAGGTGACCAGTGCATAAGGCACTTGCTGCGCATGTCAGGATCTGGATTCAGATGTCCAGTAGCTGTATAAATGCCAGGAGGTCATGGCAATCTGGCGGAGACGGGGATCCTCTAAGCAAGCTGGCTAGCTATACTAGCTGAATTTGTGAGTTCTGGGTTCAAGTAAGAAATCTTTCCTCAGTACATAAGGCAGAGAATGAGGAAGACGGTGGCTTCAACCTCTGGCCTCCATGTGTATACACACGCATATGCACTTGTGCACACGAGCCACACACCGAAACACGAACACACACATGCATGCCCACCACACACACACACACACACAAAATTAAAAAAAAAATCTCCAAACTGAGGGTACTAATAGTGCTCATCTCTAGAAATACAGTCATTTAAATAAGTTCTTTTTTTGTAAGGGAAAAAGGCTAGGACGAAGCACACAGGGAACATATGGCTCACTCTTCTATTGTAATCTTGACGGAGGCATGACTGTCAGTGTGTCCCTCTTTGATGGCCCTCATGAGAAGCAAAGCCATGCTCTGTGTCTCTCTGTTGGCTTGTCTTCCCACTCTAGAGTGAGTCCATTATTACTACACTATACCTACATTACCGAGAGAAGTGTCCGCTACATAGTAGGTATTCTGTAAATACTTGTTAAATGAAAGTATGTACGTTTGTGTGTGTGTAGCTAATACTGTTATTGATTAAAGAGTAATTTAGATTAGGAATTGTGAACATAAGCAGGAACTAGCGTGCAGCAAGACTGACAGCGGCGGGGGTGGGGGTGGGGGTGGAGTCTACTTAGAGAAAGAGGCCTGTGAGCAAATGTCATCATCTGTGTGACTTATCGTTTAATCCTCTCTGCAAATCAAGATGAATGGGTTATATAAAGAGAAGATTATTCACGCCACTCCAGGTAGGCTACGCTCTGTGCTTACACCCTGGAGACACTGATCATTATTTCTATCTCCTGTCTTCTTCCAGGCTGGAGATGTAATAACAGAGCTGGAGCCCGTGGATGATGACTGGATGTGTGGAGAGCTAATGGGAAGGTCTGGAATATTTCCCAAAAACTACGTTCAGTTTCTGCAAGTCAGCTGAAGGTGAAGCTTGGCTGTTCTCGGCACGAGAATTCACTTGAACATTCACTTTGACTATCAGATATTTTGCACTATTTTTTTAACAGAAAGAGAAATATCTAAGATGTATGTGGTACACTAGGATTTCTGAGAGCAGAAAACTTGTAGGTTTTATAGTTTAGGTTTATCCTTGGTGGAAAGGTGTACGTAAACCATGAGTGGGAAAGCCAGCAAGGAAACACTAGTGGGGATGGCAGGCAGATGCACACGTCCCCTGGGAAATTATCTGGTGACGGCAGTGTGGGGAGACTAACGAGCAGGAACTGTACTCGTACACCTGTCCCCATCAACACACATGAATTAACTATGCTTCTTCGTTTTCTACTTTAGTTTAAAAAGAGGACGTTTGACATTCTACATGCTGTAACTATCAGGAGATGGATGGTAATCTGAATTTCATTTTTGATATTCAAATTAGTTCTAACAGTTTGAGCTCACTAGTCTTAGTCCCAAGGCAAATTCTTGCTTTAGGACAGATAGTTTGGCAACTATTGGGACATTTACAAGCAGGTGGGGAAGTAAGCTCCTCTAAATGCTCTTTGTGTTCCCCAGCATTTCCCATTTGTCCAGGGACTGGAAGGGTCAAAAGAACCAAAACCATCCCTGAGATGCCTTGCTAATACCACTAACCCTTGCACAGACATGCCACACTTATCTCTTCGTCCGTGTATACTTTATGTTAACAGGGTTATTATAAAGCACACTTTCTGAATCTGCAATCATTCCTTTGACTATTACTGGTACCCAAAGGAAACTCATTTTCTTTGCATTACCCCAGTAATACATAAAAGCTTTGTCTTATTATATAGTACATTATGAATCATGAACAATATCTTTGAATACAGAGCAAATGGTAAGACGAAAAACAGTACCAAGGCCTCGTAGCTCATTTCTTCTCAATGTAATCAGAAGGAAAAATAATTTAAGACGACTGAAGGCTGGTGTAGCCTTCCCCCTCCACCATACCCCCAGCTCATCTCTGCAGTTATTGGAGTAAACACAAGACCACTTTCCTGCTGAGTAGGGTAACATGTTCTGAGCTTGAAAACTGGTTCTTGCATGACTGAATCAATTACAGTTTACAAACTACAGCCAAATGGATTGAAGACAATCTTCCTGACGGATCGGTGGGTTACTATTTCACTGGAAATGTGCAACACTTCCCAGTGAGGTTCGTGGCTTTCTTCTCCTTTTTGAGAAGACTTCCACATGCTGGACCACTTCATCATCTGTGTTGCTTTCCCTATTATCCAAAAAGCTGGGCAACCAGTGATTCCCTGAACTTGTGACTTCTATAAGGAAGTAATATTTACTTTATCTTTGACTATATTTCCTATCCCTAGCATATGGTTGCATTTGATTTGGGAATTAAGGATCTGGAGTTGTTCTACATTTTAGGTGAAAAATGTATAAGGAAAGCTCTTGTCAGTTTTCACTCAAATTAATTTCATGAGACTGGGATGACTTAAAAGTGTTATCCAAACTAAATTCTCATTTGTAGCCAGCTATACAAGAGCAAGAAGGGGTCAAGGGTGTGGAGGGGGGCATGAAGTGTCTTTGCCTGTGGGATTTCAACATCTAATAGTAAAGATTCTGAAAAACCTCTTTATTGAAGAAAAAAATCCCTCTTAAATATTGGCCTTCTGTAAGCAGAATGATAAGTGCAATAGTTGTGTATCTACTTGACTATAATAAACTGAACTGAACTTTTCAATTCCTTATCTCAGGCTATACTGCATTTTTCAGAATGTAGATGGTGTCTTCCTTAGCCTTGTGGGTGGGGCAGTGCTTTGCCAGGTGGGTTGTTGGACAGACGATGACTTTCACAGGCAGGAACAGCACTATCTTAGCCTACTCAGTACCTTCCCCTTTGTTGACAGAAATATATATTGAAACAAATTCAGGGTTTTTTTTTTGTCATTTCACTCTACTGTGTTCTGTGTTGCTCACTATTTATTTCTCTCTCCACTAATAGAAAGCAAGATGTAGCTGTGGGGTTTCTATGGGCACTTTCTTATTATATATATTGATTGAAGTCAAGACAAGTATCAACCAAAAAAAAAAATTAAGCCAGGCAATGGTGGCAAATGCCTTTAATCCCAACACTCAAGAAGCAGAGAAAGGCAAATCTTTGTACGCTCAAAGCCAGCCTGGTCTACACAGCTAGTTCCACTCCAGGCTCCAAAGCTACAGAGAAACCCTGTCCTGAAAAACAAGAACAAACAAAAAAAGAGACAAATATCAACAATGTTCCAAGAAAAATAATTGTATGCAGAGAAAATTTTCTAAGAAAGAAATGAGAATGGATTGTTGAGTTTGTTTCCAAAACTTAGGTGAAAGCTTAATATTTGTCTGTCAGTCAGCTTTTCACAGCGACAAAATACTTGATCATAACTCAAAGGAGAAAATATCTGTTTGGCCTGGTTTCAGAGTTTTTTGTTAAGGCCATCTGGCTCCATCACCTTGAAATTGAGGCACGCCAGAATATCATGGCGGGGAGCTTTTCACCATACAGAATCCACAAAAGAAGAGGCAGGAGAGGGGAAAGTAGGGAGCAGGAGGAGAGAAAAGAAAGGGGCAGGCACAAGACATGTTCTTCAAAGAAACGTTCCCAGTAGCCTACTGTTCCGCTCAGCTGCGAACTCATCAGTGGAGTTCATCCGTCAAGGATTAGTTCATTCGTCAGGACCTGATCTAGATAGAGAAGTGGTGTCGAGAGAGAGAGAGAGAGAGAGAGAGAGAGAGAGAGCAAACCTTCAGCACATGAGCCTTCTGGGGACACCTTCACGCCCACTACACATACAAACCTCCTGAAATACTCATTTTTTTTAATTAGGTTAAAATTGAATAGGCCATTTTTAATATTTTATCCTTTTTGTTTTATTCTGTACAGTATGAGGGACTGAACCCAGTCCTTGTGCACACTAGGCAAGCACTCCACTACTTAGCTACATCCCTCGACCCACAATGTATTATCCTTTGAAACCTAAAGATAAGGTGTTTCCTTAGATTTGCTGTAGTAAGAATGTAACTTCCTTCATTGCTCTTGAAAATCAGTCTGTAACATTCAGAAGACAGAATATTAGTGTATTTATCAAAATGTATCATGAGAACTGACATTAAAAAAATACTTATAGGATTATAAGGCAGTGTCCCTAAAAAAAATCACTGTTTGTATTCGGTTTCTCCAATTTAAGTACATGAGCCTGACAAAGCAGCTGTCTTTGGGTATATGGATGAATTACAGGGATTATTTTCATTTTGGTGTGAACATTAATGGTTTCTTTTAATTAATGTCAGATGCACATAGGCCACAAGATTCATGATTCATTGCCATTTTGAATGTCATTGAATGAATTCATAAGCTGATTTTTCAGAACTAATGGGAAATCACTTTCTACCTTACTTTTACTTCACTGCGTGGAAGGCACAACATCCAGAGCCTCACTCAGAACACTGCCACCATCTAGGGGCCTCTCTTTTCATTACAAGGCTTTTTCTACCACCCAGCTCAATAAGGAGATTAAAAAGACTGACAGAGCACTAAGTACAGCCTCTGGCTTCTCCACTGGTTATGCTGAAATGTGCTTCTCTTTAGCTGTAAAAGTCGTTTATGTGGCTGGAGAGATGGCTCAGCAGCCAAGAGCACATCCTGCTCTTCCAGAGGACCCAGCACCCATGTCAGGCAGCTCACAACTGTCTGCAGCTTCAGCTGGAGGACCGGAAACCCTCTTCCGGACTTCAGGGGCATCTGCATACGGGTGGCTTTCACTCGCACAGACACAAAGATATGAATAAAAATAACTCTTTGAAATGTTTTGATATTTTCCTAGCCTGTAAAAGTTATAAACACTCATACAACTCCTTAAAAAAAAAAAAAATCCGGGGCTGGAGGTTAAAAAAAAAAAAATCCTGGCTCAGGGGTTAAGAGCACTGACTGCTCTTCCCTAGGACCCAGGTTCAATTTCCAGCACCCACATGGCAGCTCACAACTGTCTGTAACTCCCGTTCCAGGGGATCTGACAACTTCACACCAATGCACATAAAATAAACTTAAATAAATCATAATAAATTATTAAAAAAAAAACCTTCCTGTCCTGTTTGCCAAGTTTAAAAAAATAATCCCACAGGCATTCCTGTAATCCCAGTACTGTGGAGACTCATGCAGGAGGGAACAAGAGGAGGCAGGGAATGACCGCTTTCACAGAACAAATTAAAACTCCAAAATTTAAGATTTATTTTATGTGAATAAATGTTTTGCCTGTGTGTGTATGTCTACCATGTGCCCATGCAATTCAGAGTGTTGTTGGCTCTTAGACCTAGAGTTACATACAAGTGGTTTTGAGCCACAGTATGAGTGCTGGGAATTGAACTTAGGACCTCGGCAAGAACAACTAGTGCTCTTAACCACTGAGCCATCTCTCCAGGCCCCTGAAGTGCTCTCTCAGATAGAAAGAGAAGTACAAGCCAAGCTGGTGTTGCATGCCTGTGATCCCAGCATTTGGGAGGTAGAGGCAGGTAGATCAGAAATCCAAGGCTATTTGGTTAGTGAGTGAATTCAGAGCTAGATTGGGCTATATGAGACTATCTAGGACAGTTTGTAGGGAAGGAGTTTTGTCAAGTCTCTTATGTACAGCAATGTTAGCTAGAAACTCAAGCTGTGAGCTTGTCGATCGTTCCTTTCTCCATCATGACTTACACTTCAGGTCTGCAGTGTTGGTAAGGCTGTGTAACAAGAAGCTACCTCAAAGTACGTGTTAGATAAACGTAATGAAAGATGAGTCTGGGGAACGTTCTGGATGATCTTAAACAAATCCTAATTGTATTTACAGTAGGGACTATTTACTACAAGAATTAATTCACCAACATTCTTTTCAGAATGACTCAAATTCAAAATTCAGAAAATATTACCTATTGGCTGTCTACTTTTCAAAAACTGAGCAGAAATATTTTTGTTGCTTCCCTATGTAGCTCAGGCAGAACTAACTCAGGGTCACCCTGCTCAAGCCTCTCGAGTGCTGGACTTCGTCGTGTGCCACATCTGACTGACAACAATCATCCTGCACTTATTCTTTCACATCTGACTGACAACAATCATCCTGCACTTATTCTTTCTTTATATTTTTATTTTTGAAGAAAAGTGAAAAAACCAAAAAGCAAGTTGTGATGGTGCAAGCAAGGCTTTAATCCTGGCATTCAAGAAGCAGAGCCAGCCTATAAATTAGAGGTCAGCCTGGTCTATAAAGGGAGTTCCAGGACAGCCTTGGCTGTTACAGAGAGAAACTCTCTGTAAACTTTTTTTTTGTTGTTGTTGTTTTTCGACACAGGGTTTCTCTGTGGTTTTGGAGCTTGTCCTGGAACTAGCTCTGTAGACCAGGCTGGTCTCGAATTCACAGAGATCCACCTGCCTCTGCCTCCCGAGTGCTGGGATTAAAGGCATGTGCCACCACCGCCCGGCCTGTAAACTCAAACAAAATGGATGGATGGATGGATGGATGGATGGATGGATGGATGGATGGATGGATGGCAGGCAGTCAGGAAGGCAGGCATACATGATGAAATACACCTGTTCTCAGTTACTTGTGGGACTAGGATGTTCAAGGCTATCCTTTGATACATAGTTAATCAATCCACAGCAAACCTGGGATTGATGAAACCAAAATATATCAATATACATTTATTTCTCCAATCATGTAGAAGTACTTCATTAAGAGTCCTGACTCAAAGATTAATGCAGTCAACCACATTGTTTTCCAGGCCCCCAAGTGGCCAACAGAGAAGACCGTTTCTTCTCAAAGGCCTCTGTGTGCTGGGCACCTAGCTAGACCCTGTCAAAAAAAAAAAAAAAAAAAAAAAAAAAACAAGCTGGATGTGGTGGCACATTCCTTTAATCCTTTAATCCCATCACTTGGAAGGCAGGTTGATCTCTCTGTGATCAAGGCCAGCCTGGGCTACATAGTGAGTTCTTGGACAGAGGTGTGGTAAGAACCTCTCTCAAAACAAAAACAGCTAGGCACACACCTTTAATTCCAGTACCCTGGGAGGCAGAGTTTAGTAGATCTCTGAGTTCAAGGGCATACTAGTCTACAGAGAGTTTCAGGACAGCCAGGGCAGTTATAGAGAGAAACCCAGGGCGGAGAGAGGGGAGGCATGACAGACACACAACACAGAAAGACAAAAACCACAAGCCAAACAACAGCAAAAATAAAAGTGCTGAACGCCTGCAAATGTGAAGCTCACATCTGTTGCTGGCTGTTCCTGCCGGATGGATAGACCACTTCAGGATCATATCTAGGGGATGGAAACAGGTTTTTCTGAGAATGAGGTAAGGATGAGACCTTATGAAAACTTGAGTCCTTCAGGCAGAGACTCAGGACCACACTCTCCAGCACAACTGCAGAGCAGAATCTGCAGCTAAGGATCATAGTTGTTACCTTCTGTCAGGCAGTTGTGGTGCACACTCGAAGGGCAGAGCTGGGTGGATCTCTGAGTTCAAGGCCAGCCTGGTCTACAGAGCGAGTGAGTTCCAGGACAGGCTTCAAAAGCTACAAAAAAACTCTCTCAAAAAACAACAACAAAAAAAATTACTGTTGTTAGGCCACTGATAATGCTGAATATGACCTCTGGACAGCATTATCAGATCAGGGACCCAGGCCCTGGTCCTGAATACCAGAGAAGCCAAGAACCCCAGGACAGGAGTGGAAAAAGGTATCTTTAGGTGTGGTTCCAATTCCAGATAGGTGTGAAGGGGTAAGTTCAGTGTGGAAAGCAGGAGTGAGACAGACGGACACCAAAGTATAGCAAATACAACAATCAATGACCTAGTTGGCTATACCCATCTTTAAATTGAGTCATATTTACATAAAATGCACAGATATCAAGTAAATCTATGGATGTTGACACCATATACAATCAATACAGGAAACATTTGTCTCCAAAGTTCCTTCACACTACCTTCCAGTCGCTGTGCCCCTTCCCAACCCCTCACCCACAGCCACTGTTCTGATTTCCACCACCACAAATTAATTTTTGAATTCATAAAATCATATACCTACTTTCCTTCTGGCTTCTTTTGCCTAACGTATCCATGGTGAATCAATTATTTCCTTTATTACTATTTAAACATATAAATAACGCAATTTGTTTACCTGCTCCATTAGGCTTTTAGTGCAATGAATAAAAATTGTATCAACCTTGACCTAGTTATTGCTCTGTTGCTGTGAAGAGACACCATGACCAAGACAACTTATAGAAGGAAGAATTTAATCATGGACTTGTTTGCAGTTTTAGAGACACCGTGACCAGGACAACTTATAGAAGGAAGCATTTAATCATGGACTTGTTTGCAGTTTTAGAGGGTTAGTTTACTTCTTGGTCTTCATGGCAGGAGACAGACAATGGTAATGAATGAATAGCTGAGATCTTTACATCCTAATCTACTAGCAGCAGGCAGAGGAAGAGAGAGGACACTAGGCCTGACCTGAGCTGAGACCTCAAAGCTGGGCTCCAATATCACACCTGCAAGGCCACACTTGATACTTCCAAAACAGTGCAACTAACTGTGGACCAAGAATCCAAACATCAGAGCTTAAAGGGAGTCATTCTCATCCAAACCACCAGAAAATTTTTAAAACTAGTTTGTTGTATGGACATAACATTTCATCTTTTAGACAAATACCTTGGAGTAAAATAAAATCAAAGCAGTGGTGTGCTCTTGAAGGCCCAGGAACTTGAAAGGCTGAGAGGCCGAATACCACTTCAGCCCAGTGCCTAAAACTAAAATGTCGTGAGACCTATTTTTTAAAAAGTAATTAGGTGATGCATGTTTAATCACACCTTTAATCTCAGCACTGAAGAGGCAGAGACAAGCAGACCTCTTTTGAGGTCAAGACCAGCCTGGTCTACATAGTTCCAGGACAGCCAGGGCTAGTTCTATCTGTCTGTCTATCTATCTATCAAGATAGATTTCTATCTTGTTTTAAAAACAAATAGAATTAAAAAAATCAAGACCAAGTGTGGTAGTACATACCTTATTCTACACTGCTTGGGAGGCATAAACCTGGTACCTTCCTTTTTTGCATCATGGCTTGCCATGTAAAAAGTAGCCTCTTACCTAATGTCCATACCTAATGTTGTCACTCAAGCACAAAGGCAGGGGTGCCAAGGAACCAAAACCACCATGACAGAAAGCTGACCAACAGTTACATACTGAAATATTTACTTTTTAAAATGTGTGTATTTTGCTTCTATGTATACACAAGCACACCTGATCCCCAGGGACACTGGATTTCCTGAACCAGTTACTATGAGCCACCGTGTGGGTGCCAGCAGTGGACCCTGGATTCTCTGGAAGAGTAGCCAGTGCTCTTAGCCACTGTGCCATCTCTCCAGCCCCAGATATTTACTATAGAAGTCAGGTTGGCTTCAGAAATCAGAGCAGTGCCTGTGATTACTTCCTGGCAGAAGACATGAGGCTACTGCATCAGAAACCAAGGACTTTACCACTCCAAGTATTGCCTGAACTTCATGTTCCTTTGTTTCCTGTGCCCCTAAATCCTGAAGGCCATGTTGTAATGGTTATGGTACAGGACAACATTTTAAGATTTTCACTCTGGTAGCATGTAGAAGCAAGCCTATTTTTCCTGAGGGAGACATTACCTCATCCCTCAAAATTATACACAGGATGTAAATATATGGCATGGTCCAAGGAGCAGCCAGTCAGATTATATTTTTGGCATAGTGTATATACTAAAATACATATAGTGACACATAGTTTGTGGCATCTTGACTGTCAATCCTGTTTGACAAACTATTGGCCAACCTTGACTTTCTACACTATTCTGAAGGATACACTTAATCTAACCAAGAGGCTAGAGGCACACCCATACCGACATTTCATTACGTTTACCATCAGCAAGATTCCTCAAACTAGGTTGTTACTACCTAATGGGTAGAGACCAGTGACCCCACTAAATAACCTATACTGTTTCTAGTCAACTATCTGAGTCAAAAATAGATATGCATTGAAGCCAAATGAAGACCAAAATAATCTTTGTTTTAAAAAAAATTACCTAGTGTTAAATGCTCGTTATACCCTGGTTGTGCTGTTTGGGAAATATTTGGTGTGCAATTCAAGGTAGTTATGGTAGTCTGTCTCTTATTACCACTTGTCTTTTCTGTTTGTAAAGCCTACCCACATTGCCTCTTAAGTGTGTGTGGGGGGGTCTTGATGATAATCTCCTTAGGGCTTACCCCTTTTAAGTTAGTCTACAGCTAAAGTTGTTCTTGGTTGTGCACACTTAAGAATCCAACGTGAGGTCTGTTTGCTATCTTCATTACAAATTTGTCTTTCTAGGACAGACTAAGGTAAGTCATTCAAAGTCCTATAAATACTCCAGACAGGTTCCCATCAACCCCATGGAAGCATGTTATGTAAGACTTCCAGAGTGGCATATAGATAGGCTTAAATTTTAACTAAACAGGCCAAGCCATTTTACATGTTTTATTCTAATGTACATGGCACCACACGCATACCTGGTGGCCAGGAAGCACAGAAAAGGGTGTGTGATTCCCTTAACTTGCATTTGACAGTTGGGCCACCATGTGGGCACTAAACTGAATCTATGTCCTCAGCCGTGAGCACCATGTGCTCTTAATGGCCAACAGCCCTTCGAAGAGTGTTATCCAAGTCCCTACTCAAAGATGCAGCAGACTAAATCAGTAGGCTTGCTTGGGCTACATATACCAAGACCCTGTCACAACTAACACTGTAGGGCTGGAAAATACTTGTGATAGTGTTTGCTTGCTACCATGTCCAAGATACCTGTTCTGCAAACAAAAGACCACTTCAGGATGTCAAAAATAAAATGCCTAGAAGGTACACTTCCTAATACTTTACACGTTGTAAAGGCATAGGCTAAAATTGGGGGAGGGACATGCTTAATGAAATCAAGAAACTGAGTTGTCTACAGAAAATCTAGGGACTTCCATGAACTTTAACTTTCTGGAATGGCATGGCAGGAATACCTAAATACAGCATTAAAAAATTGGTCAGACCATGGTTGCACTCGAAAGGCAGATCTCTGAGTTCCAGGCCAAGGCCAGATAGGACTAGAGAGCGCTTACCTAGCATGTTTAAGACCTGAGATCTGATCTAGATGCTCCCCAGGCATCACAAAACCCCACAAAGTAATTTCCTGTATTCAGCCTGGTGGTTCGCCAACTGTAGTCTCCACACCATCAGCACTGCATGAGAACTTTACTAGAAATAAAAACTGGCCTCAGCCTAGAACTACTAGGACCAAAAATTTGAGGACAGGACCCAACAAGCAGGCCAAATGGCTTAAGAACTAAAGCAGCCTCTACCTTGTCCTGATACGTCTTCCACCAAGTCATGACCCAGCAAATGCTAAGGAGTAACAGTGCCATGCTACAAAAGCCTAGCTACACAAGTCTTTAATTAAGAGGTGATAAAGGAAACACCCTCATAATATACTGGTTTCATTTGCGTGGAGCACATGCCTTTAAATCAGAAGCAGCCAAATATCCCACTGGAGGCCAGACAGAGTTGCACAGTAAGACCTCATCTGACTACTTACCCAGATCACTAAAATGTATAATACCTTCTAACAACTTAATGGATAAAAGCCCATACAAAAGTCACAAATTCAGGTCACATTAAACACCTGATTCTGTCAGCTGTCATATTTTAAAACAGTTCAGAAGCAAACCATCATCACAAATAAGACTTTATTTGTCACTATTAAAAATCTGGATTTTACACAGATTCTTGGACTGGTGGTTCATATCCATCAGCTCGTTCAACCTTAGCACCTGTCTCATCACCAGTAGTTTTTCCAGAACTACCACCTTCACCATGGAGCTCCATGAGTTTTCCCACTAAAAGAAAGAAAGAAAAACACCTTGTTATAAGTAAGTATAACTTCATACTACATAGACACAAGAAAACAGACCATTATCTTGCCCTTAAAAAAATTTACACACTGAGCCCAGCGGTTGGTGGCACAAGCATTTGATCCCAGCACTAGGGAGGGAGAGGCAGACAGATCTGAGAGTTTGAGGCCAGCCTGGTCTATAAGAGTTAGTTCCTTTACACAATGGAGTACTACACAGCAGAAAAAAATAACAACAGCCTGAATTTTGCAGGAAAATGGATGGAATTAGAAAGCATTATTTTGAGTGAGGTAACCCAGACACAGAAAGACAATTATCAGATGTACTCACTCATAGGCACTTCTTAAACATAAAGCAAAGAAAGCCAGCCTACAAACCACAATCCCAGAGAACCTAGACAACAATATGAACACTAAGAGAGACTTACATGGATCTAATCTACATGGGAAGTAGAAAGTATAAGAAGACAAGATCTCCTAAGTAAATTGGGAGCATAGGGACTTTGGGGGAAAGTTGAAGGAGGGAGAGCAGAGAAAAATGTAGAGCTCAATAAATACCATAGGGGGAAAAAAAGTTAGTTCCAGGACAGGCTCCAAAGCTACAGAAAATCCCTTTCTCAAAATAAAATAAAAACTTTTTTTACACCATGCCATCTGTGGTCATGCACGCCTTTAATCCCAGCACTCAGGACACAAAGGCAAGCAGATGGATCTCTGAGTTCCAGGACAGATAGGCCTACACAGTGAAACCCTATCTCAAAAATAAATACAATTTAAAAATGAATAAAATTGACATGTAAAGAGCTGAAGAGGTGGCTCAGTGGTTAAGAGCACTTGTTCTTACAGAGGAACTGGGTTCTTTCAGTTCCCAGCACCCACAGGTAGCTTGCAACCATCTGTTAACTTCAGTCCCAGGTGAACTGAAACCCTTTTCAGAACAATGTCACCAAATACATACATGGTGGCACCTAAACTATACAGACATGCAGTCAAACTACCATCAATTTATAAAATATCAGTCATTAAAAGTCATGTATTTGGTCCCACAAATTTCCATCTCATGAATCCTGATTTCTCACTTACATTCAAACTTGGGTTTCTTCAGCATTTTTACTTTTCTAACGAAGACATCATGAAGAGGATAAATGGACTGGCAAGCCTTTTCTATATCTTTCCCAATACTGTCTGGAATCCTGCAAGACCAGCAAACTTTTAAAACAAAACAAAACAAAAAAAAAAAAAAAACAAGCAAACAAGAAACCCAAAGTTTGTTTTTCACATAACCACTTCTTTACACTGACAAAGAACCTTAGAAAGTATCTAATGTGTAACCACAGGCATCCTAATTAAAGATGGTTAATATCTAGCAACAAAATTAGCACCCAAGTCTTCCTTCTTTTTTGCACAATATCCTCAGCCATTTGTATTCTGCATGGGAACATCAGAAAAATGTTAACAGTTATCAGTGTGCATCAACTGGGACCGAAACATCTTCTCATCATGTATTCCCATACATCACCATGGAAAGCTCTATTACTATCTAAGTTTCACTATCCACTGTTGGAGCTTCAACCGGAAAAACAGTAATTTAGATTAATTTAAACTCCAGCTTGTCCACGTATGCCTTCTCTTACTGAAGGATAATTCAACAGGAGGAAACAAAAAACCCACTTACAATTTATTAACCACTTCCTTCAAGTCATTTGTCTGCACTTCTCGGGTCATGATCTCCATCATCTTCTTCCGGATCTGGCGGACCTGCTGGTGCTGTGCATATGAGGTCTTGCGGATCTGATTGTTGCGTTTTTTAGTGAAACCAACACAGAAGAGACGGAGCAAATAACCATCGGTTGTCTTCACGTCAACGTGAGCTTCAATCATGGTCTAGGGAGAAAAGGATACTGTAAACTCTCAACCTTTCTCCTGAGACAGGGTCTCACTACTAGCTCTGGCCTCCCTGCCTCTGTGCACCACCTCCTCCAGCGTTTGCAGCAGTTTAGGGCTTCAATCAATTCTAACATTAAAAAAAAAAGCTTGGAATGTTAAACCTTTGTGACATAAAATATAAATATCTAGTTCACAACTTCCTTAAAATAAAAATTAAAGATACCCAAAATTCATTCTTACCCTCTAAATCACCATTGTCAACAACCAGACCCCACATCCTTTACTTCTGTACCTATCAACAAGAAGAGCTTTGGAAGTTAAATTGTAAGACAGCATACACAAGATGAGATATGAATTTGCTTTCATCTTTTAAAAAGGAAAAAAGTAGGTTGTGTGTGCTTTAATCCTAGCACTCCAAGCAGGAGGCAAAAGAGGTTGGATCTCTATTAAGAGTTTAAATCCATTGCAATCTACACAGCCAAGATCCAAGCCAGTCAAGGATACATAGTAAGTTCCTGTCTCAAGAAATTTTAAAAATACAAAATAAAAATACAAAAAAAAAAAGACAAAATAGGCCAGATACAATGACACATCTGCAATCCACAACTTCAAGGCCAGGTTGGTCTACACAGCAGGCAGCACACCAGAACAGGTTAGGGATCCTTTCTCCAAAGGAAAAAAAAAGTAAGAGTTCTGCTGTAACAGCATTTTTAATCCCTTTATTTCAAACTGTATAGGATTTAAATACCTAATCCGACAGCTAAATGTAAATAAAAACCATAATTGGACCCTATTTCCATCTTTTTATTTGGGTTTTTTTTGGTTTTTTGAGACAGTGTTTCTCTGTAGCTTTGAAGCCTGTCCTGTTTTAAAACCTACCCAATATCTGCCATGTGTGGTGGCACACACCTTCCAACTCCATCACTCCAGAGGCAGAAGCATGGATCTCTGAATTTGAGGGCAGCCTAGGCAGCATAGTTAGACCCTGTCTCAAAAAATAAAACAAAAAAATTTTCCACCATAAAAATTATCAATATCTATTAAACAACCTTTTATTTCCAGAATTGCATAATCTGTAAGGGAATGTCAGAAATACATGTAACGGTTAAATCAGTATAATTCATTTGGGACCGAAACATTTTGTCATCATTCATTCCCATATACAATATGCCAATACTGTTACCTGTATGTATCTGAGTATTCCCTGAAATGATACGGATTACTGATTTCCGCAAGCACCTACACCAGCTATTTCATCTTCACAACTCAATCAGCTGATGTTACAAATAAACCAAGCTGCTAAGTAAGCTTGTTACTTTCCAAGGACAAAATAAATGCAGGCTGCATGATTTTAGCCCCACACAAGTTCTGCCACTGTTATAATCCACAGCCAGAGACAATGAAATTAGTCACCTTTCCACTAAACTCCAAAGCTGGGCAGCCCTAAAACAGTCTCTAAACTATTTCTACCTATGTGTCCTTTAACCAGTAATACCTGGCCAGGGGCTGTATCTCAATAGAAAGAATAACCGCCTATGTGGAAAGCCATAGGTTCTACCTCTAACACCAAAGAATTAAAGTAGCTTGACCACAATTTAAAAATTTTCATAAGCCGGGCGGTGGTGGCTCACACCTTTAATTCCAGCACTCGGGAGGCAGAGGCAGGAGGATCTGAGTTCGAGACCAGCCTGGTCTATAAGAGCTACTTCCAGGACAGGCTCCAAAGCCACAGAGAAACCCTGTCTCGAAAAACAAAACAAATTGTCATCAGCCATGAAGAAAGGGGGTTCAGAACGTAGAATTCAGGTAGGTAAAAACAGCAATTGATCATGCTCTCCTTGCACTTTTATCTCTAGTAGCTCAACAATATACAAGCCACAGTGGGAAATACTTGTTCATTCTTTATGTGAAGAAAAAATTATGCCATGGCATACTGACATACGAACTCAGGAGGACCCAACTTTAGGCTGGTGCTTAATACCAAGAAAGCAATCAAGGGTCTGAAATAAAATCTCTCTCCATTCCATGTTCTGATCTCCAAATCACCACACCATGACACCCTGCACGTGCACACCACAGCACTACATACATGCTCAAATGCAGCTGGGGGGGGGTCTCACCTGCCACTTTTTGACCATGGAACACATCTTGTCCCGGGTAAGATCCATGCCATGGAAGTTAGTCAGACAGTTTTTGCCCTGAACATCCTCAGTAATTAGCTTGAATTTTCTAAATGCAACTTCATCGTTCTGTAGGTCAGCAAGGCTCACTTCAAACACACGACCCTTGAGGCCATCGGAGGCAATTTCTACAAAAGAACCCAAGATCCTGTTAACGTGTTACAAAACCCACCCAGGCACCGGGGACTTACTGGCAATACTCAACCAAACATTTTCTTGGTTAATCCTAAAAGACCCTCCTTCCTGCTACTTATGTATGAAAAACAAGCACCCCAAACGCCAGGCCTGCAACCACTGGGCTGATTTGTCCATCAAGTCGCCCATCACAAACAGACCCAGATGTCTGTTAAAATACTCATGCAACAGTGTATGTTCACGGCAAGAAAGCACACAGTACTCACTGGTTCCTTGGGTCCTTGTGACTAGTGTCTTTCCAATGTTTCTAATATTGAACATGGCCGGGGCTTTCACATCATACCAATCTTTCTTCGAAAATGGATCAACCCTGGGTTTGAGAAAAACAGGCTGAGCCTCCTGCTAAATCGAACATTCCTACTGTCAACTTTTAAACCTTCCTTCTCCTTTATACTTCCGCTGACATAATGTCCCAAAACCTTAAACTGGCTCGTATCTAATGACGCCCCTCACCGTGGGGTGTGCGTCTGTCAACCGGGACGAACCGGTAAGTTGGACCCCGTGCCTTCTCCACTGCTCCCACACACACGCAGCCCGACACGCTCCCTCGGAACCCCAAGGTCTGAGACATGAACTAGTCCTTAACAGGACGAAGCGGTTTGCAATGTCAAGAGCTCTCGGGGTCCACGAGGCCCCAGCACCGGAGTGACGTGGGGTCCCGAGCGGACAACCACAGTGACTGCCGAACTTCGAGATGCAGGACAGGTACTAAAAGGCACGCGACCGTCATGCAACCCGAAAACCGCCATTCGCGACGGAAGCCCGGCTAGCACGCGGCGCTCGGCACCCGGCCGGGTCAGGGAGAGGCGGCCGCCCGGGCCGCACCGGCCGGCGAATCCGCCCCGCATCCTCACCATCCGCCCCACGACACAGCCTAGAAGCTGCCCGCCAACTCCGGCGGGTCCCGAGCACCGGGCGTCCGCAGGATCCGCCACTTACACTTTCTTCTTGGCTCCCTTCTTGCCGCCTTTCGTCAGCCGCTTGTTCTTGCCGACCGCCATGGTGCTGCTCAGGGAGCCAAAAGGGCGGAAGTAGAACTCGCGCGAGAACTTACGCGAGCGGGGCGGGGAGCGCCGGCTACGTGACCCTGGCTCCGTCGCCCTTCCGGCTACCCCAGTCTCGCGACACCGCTCGGCGGCTCGCGCCCACCGTGCTGCGACAGCGCCCTCGTGTGTCCGGAGGCCGCGCGGCGGGCGGCGGGCGGCGGGCTGGCTGGGAGGCTTCGCCGTGGGCAGGCGCGCGCTCTCCCACCCAGTGGCGCTCACATCAGGTTTCCTGTGGTTTCCGTTGCCCCGAGGGTGCCCACTGAGCCGTCTCGTGTTCTAACCTGAGAGTATGTTTCTTCCCTGGAGCATAGGCTTTGAATCGGAGACAGCACGTCCACGTTCACGTGGTGGTTTGAACAGTACTTAGCCCTCTGACCTCTCTGGCCTTCCGTTCCCTCATGTGTAAAATGGGAATAATGATGTTGATCGACTTCAAAGCGTTAGTATAATTAAATAAGCATAACTCCGGGCATGCTGCTCACATCCTGCGTGTTGATATTGGATTCTGATTAGTCTCCAGTATGGTTGTTCTGTGAACATGCATCGAGATAGAGGCTTAGCCAGGGGTGGTAATTCCTGCCTGCAATCCCAGAGCTCTGGAGGCAGGAGGATTGCAAGTTGGAGGACAGCCTGGAGTATATGTTCAGTTCCAGATCAGCCTCAGCTACGTAGCAAGACAGACTGGGCTGAGGGTCTGGGAGGAGTATATATACTTTCTGTATATGTCTTACCCATCGACGCAAGCAAAGGCATTTCTGATACCAACTCCTGCCCATTTTGTATACTTTATATTTCTTACACATTTGTAATCACATTGTTATTGCTTTGGTGAGCCTATGTGTGTTAGCCCTCCCCCAGGGGACGGGGGAGTGTTTTGTTTTCTTGGTTTTTGTTTTTGTTTTTAGTGGAATAGGGGATTAGAGTGGATTAATGGTAAAGCCTCAGGACCATCTGAGGCCCTGGATTCCATCCCCAGCGCTTTAAAAAGGCACAGTGGAGTTCAATCCTTGTACCTAAATGACCACCAATTTTCTTAATGTAGAATCCCCTTCCCCATTTTTATGTTTTTTGTTTTACTTTTCAAGACAAGAGTCTTGCTGTGTAGTTTGGACTGACCTCAAACTCAAGGTCCTCAGGCCTCAGCCTCCTGAGTGTTGACATGCTCTACCACGTCCAGATTAACTATTCCAATTTAGCAAAGCACGACCTAGTGAAATGTCACCAGCTGCCTCAAGAGTTCAGTCCTGTAGAACTGACCTGTGCAGGTTTGGTATTCAGCCAGCAGTGTATTGAGTTCCCTTCTGAAACTTCCTCTCTGGCCAAAGCCAAAAACAAACAAACAAACAAAAACAGTGACCAAGCCAGAAATCAACTCCCTGTTCACCAGCCTCCAAACAAATTGTTGAATCTTTTTTTTTCTTCAAAATATATTGACTCCACCACCACCCACAGAGCGGAACACGCCTTTAATCCCAGGACTTCGGAGGCAGGCGAATCTCAAGTGAGATCAAGGTCAGCCTGGTCTACAAAGTGAGTTCCAGGACAGCCAGGACTACACGGAGAAACCTTGTCTCAAAAAACAAAAACAAAAACAAAAACAACAAAAATGACTCTGATTGAGAGGAGGGCTACTGTTATGTTACCCTATATTTGGGAAATGACAAAAATGTCCCATTTCCAGTCTGATCATAAAGATAACATATACCCAGATGTCCAAGACTAAATACCAGAAAGACAAAAGCTGTATAGCTAAGGGCACACTTAACTTTAAGGAAACCCTGGAGCCAGAGGCGATGACACACCCCTGGAAACCAGAATTCAGAAAGCCAAGATTCTTTGAAGGCAGCCTGGGCTACATAATGAGGTCTATCTCTGAAGATCTAGGACTGGAAGTGTTGTTCAGTGGCAGTATATATCTGGCATGAACAATGTCCTGGGTTCATTCCCCAGCACCATAAAGAAAGTACGTGTGAGTGTGAGTCTGTGGGTATGTGTGTTTGTACACTTGGGCTCAATGGAAATGCTCAAAGCACTGACAGGGAAGAGAACTATTGTTTCATTGTTCATTTGAGACGAAGTCTCTATATGTAGCTTAGGCTTCTCCCTGGCTTAAAGGATCCTCCCACCTCAGGTTCCCAAGAATCTAGAGCTCCAAATCATATTCTTCTGGCATCTGGCTAGAATGCGAAGTTCTTTTCTACTATCGCTATCTTTAAGGAGGTGTATGATTCATTGTAATTCTGATTCTGTTTTTTGTCAATAGGTGCCTTTCTCCACAGCGTATCCACTCCCTCTCCTATAAATGCACCTCGCACCATCACAGCTCCTCCATCAAGTAACGCGACTGAACTGACACAGACTTCATAATCTGTACCATTCAACTTCTCAGCAGACATTGTGAGAAGCTGATGGGACCTGAAGCCTCACTAATCATGGCCTCAAGATGCTCCTCACCTGGACTTTTCTTTCAGCAATAAGTATATCATGCAACCCTTCTCTGTTAATGAGCCATCTTTGTTCCGATCAGTCATGTTAAAAGCTCTTGAACTCCCCAATCTGTGCCTGGTCATGCCTGGCAAACACATTGAATATTGTACTCTGAGGGCTTTTCTTTGCCCTCGGGTTCTACTTGATGGTCATTAAGTCCCATCACGTCCTTCACGGCCACAGCACAACTTCTGCTCTCCAAGTTTTTAATCTTAAAATCCCTTCTCAGCTCCTACCTCCTTCTACCACGGCTTTCTAAATCATTCTCCCTAAACCATTAGTCCCACCTGAAGTTCTTCAGCCTCTCCACATATCTGTTTTCTGTAGTATCCTACAGTCCTTTATAATGGTGTGGCCGCATTTAATGCTACTCACGTGTATCCTCAGAACTTGTTAAGGTGAAGCCAGGAGTGAACGTCAGTAATAGAGCATTTGTCTAACAAGTATGAAGACCTGGGTCTTATTGTCAGCACAGGTCACCAGCCTCCTTCCCCCGCCGCACAAACAAAAAAACTCAAAGACAGATTTGATTTTTCTTTCTACAATTTAAAGAGACAAACAAAGGGCTAGGGATGTGACTCAGATCCTAGCATGCTCACCTAATATGCACAAAGCCCCAGGTATTAATGCCGAGTACCACATAAGCTGGGTATAGAAGCACATGCCTGTGAAGCTGGGCAGTGCTTTGATCCCAACACTCAGAAGGCAGAGGCAGGCTGATCTCTGAGTTTGAGGCCAGCCTGGTCCACAGAATGAGTTCCAGGACAGCCAGGACTACACAGAGAAACCCTATTTGAGAAAAAAAGAAGCCCATGCTTGAACTCACAGCACTCAGGACGTGTAGAAAATCAGAAGTTTAAGGTAACGCATGACCCATAAGGAGTCTAAGGCCAACAGAGCTACATGAGACTCTGTATCACTTCTTTTCTACTTTCCTTTGAAATTTTAATTAATTATAAGTTCTCTGTCTAAGTGTACACCTGCATGCCAGAAGAGGGCACCAGATCTCGTTGTAGATGGTTGTGAGGCTACCAAATGGTTGCTGGGAATTAACACAGGCCCTCTGGAAGAACAACCACAGCCTGCTCTTGCCGTCTGAGCCATCTCACCAGGCCCCCTGCATCAGCCCTCATCCCAGCATTCAGGAGGTAGAGGCAATTGGATCTGTGTGTTGGAGGCTACCCTGGTCTACATAATTACTTCCAGGCCTGTCACATCTATAATAAAGGAGAATCTGACTTCATTATTATTTTACTATTTTTTTCACACCACACATTTTGGTAATATTTTTCCCTCCCTGAATTCCTCCCAGATCCTCCAGTCTCCTTACCCACCTGGCTTTGTGCTATTTTTCTCCTATCTTTCAAAAAAAAATTCACAAAAATGAAAATCAAAACAAACAAGCAAAAAACGATTGCTAAAACAAAGCAAAATGAAACAAAAAGTCCATGAAAATACCACTGAGTTAGTTTTGTGTTTGTCAACTGCTCTTGGGCATGGGCCTACCCTGGAGTGTGGTCGATATGCCCAGTGAGACTCCATTGGAGAAAACTGATTTTCTTCTTGCCAGTGGGTATCAATTGCAGGTGGCTTCTTGGTTAGGAGTAGGACCCCGTGTCCAATTCTCCCTCTTAGTGTTCTGACCCCAGATGGCTGGAAGCTGTGCAGGTCCTATGTGTGCTGACACAGTCTCTGAGTTCTCTTCTGTGTATCAATCCTGTTGTATCGGGAAGATGCTATTTCCTTGTAGTCATCCCTCATAGCTGGCCCTTACAATCTTTTTGCTTTCTCGTCCACATAGTTCCCTGGACCTTGATGGGATAAAGAGATCCCATTTAGGACTGAGTGCTCCCATTTAGGGCTGAGTGCTCCCAAGTCTCATTCTTTGCATGTTGACCAATTATGAATGTTTTTGTTAATTCCCCTTTATTGTAAGAAGAAACTATTCTTCATGTGGGCTGAATGGGGCACTGATGTATGGTTATGGAAATATGTCATTGGGTGTCATTTTGCTATGTTTTTTTTTTTAAGATGTATTTATTATGTATACAGTATTCTGCCTGCATGTATGCCTGATCTCATTATAGGTGGCTGTGAGCCACCGTGTGGTTGCTGGGAATTGAACTCAGGACCTCTTGAAGAGCAGTCAATGCTCTTAACCACTGAGCCATCTCTTTTTTTTGTTTGTTTTGTTTTGTTTTTTTGTTTTTCGAGACAGGGTTTCTCTGTAGCTTTTGAGGCTGTGCTGGAACTAGGTCTTGTAGACCAGGCTGGCCTCGAACTCACAGAGATCTGCCTGCCTCTGCCTCCCAAGTGCTGGGATTAAAGGTGTGCGCCACCACCACCCAGCCATTTTTGCTCTGTTCTTTTAGCAAAATGATATTAGGTTTTCCCCAAGCCCATTCCCTGTCTAATCTTAGGTTCTTGGCCACTTTAGCAATGTCAGGCATGGGTTCTATCTCATGGAGCAGACATTAAATCCAAACAAAAAGTAGCTGACTAGTGTGCCACTATTGTACTAGTATATCTTGCTAGTAGTCACTGTTATTAGAGGCTGCAGGGTTTGCAGCTGGGGATATTAAGGATTACCTTTTTCCTCCAGCAGCAAGCAGAATATCCTCCAGCTCCATGAATGCGAGTCAGTAGGACTGAAGCTACTAGGTAGGTCACAGCTTGACTTCTCTGTGCTCAATAACGTAAGTAAGCATTCTCTTTAGCACAACCTTACCGTCAGGTCGTGGAGAGCAACCAATAGCCTAGGCTATAGCCTGGATTGTTTAGGGGTTTTCATAGGACCCCCTTTTGCCAACGACTCAACAAGATGTAAGCCATTCCTGGCACTGGAGGTTTTACTTGGTGGAATGTCTAGTTGGTGCACTGTCTCCCCTATTATTTGGTTACTCCATTTAGGTTCCTTCCACATGTGTGTCTATATGTAGGAAGGTTCTATAGTAGTAGGTTTCCGCATGGTTTCTCAAATGACCTTTGGTGTTAGTTGTCCCTCCTTTACCTTTCTCTCCCATTCATTTCCCTATTTAACCCTCCTATACGAGTTTCCCCTTTGTCTCTCTCTATAACACTGTATTCTCTTCCCCTCCCTTAGCTGAACCCCCCCCACCCCATTTCCTTAGGTACCTAACCTCTGTGATTACTCAGATTATAGAACACATTTTGAAAGTTTAAAAGCTAACATCCACGTAAGAGAAAACAAACAGTACTTGCCTTTGCGGGGCTGGGTTACCTCACTCAGGAAGAAATTTTTCTAGCTCCATCCATTTACCTGCAAATTTCATTTTTCTTAACAGCTGAGTAATGTTCCAATGCGTGAATGTATCACATTTTTGCTAGCTATTAATCCATTAATGGACATCTAGGCTGATTTCAATTTCTGGCTATTATGAACAAAGAAGCAATGAACATGGTTGAGCAAGTGTCTTTTTTTATTTTATTGATATTTATTGAGCTCTACATTTTTCTCTGCTCCCCTCCCTGCCTCTCCTCTCCTCCCTTCAACCCTGCCCCAAGGTTCCCCTTGCTCCCAATTTACTCAGGAGATCTTGTCTCTTTATACTTTCTACTTCCCATGTAGATTATATCTATAAATCTCTCTTAGTGTCCTCACTGTTGTCTAAGTTCTCTGGGATTGTGGTTTGTAGGCTGGCTTTCTTTGCTTTTTGTTTAAAAACCACCTATGAGTGAGTACATGTGATAATTGTCTTTCTATGTCTGGGTTACCTTATTCAAAATAGTGTTTTCTAGCTCCATCCATTTTCCTGCAAAATTCAAGCTGTCGTTATTTTTTTCTGCTGTGTAGCACTTCATTGTGTAAATGTACCATATTTTCCTTATCCATTCTTCGATCAAGGGGCATTTAGGTTGTTTCTAGGTTGTGGCTATGACAAACAAAGTTGCTGTGAACATAGTTGAGCCCATGTCCTTGTGGTACGATTGAGCATCCTTTGGATATATACCCAAAAGTGGTGTTACTGGGTCTTGAGGAAGGTTGTTTCCTAATTTTCTGAGAAATCGCCACACTGACATCTATAGGGGTTGTACCAGCTTGCATTCCCACCAGCAATGCAGAAGTGTTCCCTTTTCTCCACAGCCTCTCCAGCATAAGTTGTCATCGGTGTTTTTGATCTTGACCATTCTTACAGGTGTAAGATGGAATCTCAGAGTTGTTTTGATTTGCATTTCTCTGCTGACTAAGGATGTTGAACATTTCCTTAAGTGTCTGAGCAAGTATCTTTGTAGTAGGATGTAGAGTCCTTTAGGTAGATGCTTCAGAGTGATGTAGCTGCATCTTGTGGTAAGCCAACTCGCTGCTTTCTGAGGAACCGCCACATTGATATCTGTCCTGTCTGCTCCAGTTTACACTCCTACCAGCAATGGACAAGTGTGCTCCTTTCCCACATCCTCGCCAGCATGGGCTGTCATTTGTTTTACTGGTCTTGGCAGTTCTGGTTGATGTAAGAAGAAATTTCAAATACTAAGGATGCTGAACCTTCATTCGGGTGTTTCTCAGACATTTGTTTTTCTTCTTCTGAGAACTCTGTTTAGCCTGTGCCCTGTTAATTGAGTCATTTGTTTTCTGTATGTTCGAGGCCAGCCTGGTCTACAAGAGCTACTTCCAGGACAGGCTCTAAAGCCACAGAGAAACCCTGTCTCAAAAAACCAAAAATAAATAAATAAAATAAAATAAAATGTATATTTTGACTACTCAATTAAAAATAAGATGTCCCCTAATAAAAATTCAGTTCTAGTTGGGTATGGTGGTGCACACCTTTAATCCCAGCACCCAGGAAGAGGAGGCAAGCAGATCTCCTGAGTTTGAGGCCAGTCTGGTCTACAGAGGGAGTTCCAGTGTAATGTTCTGTCTCTTTAAGAGACAAGCCACGCCCACTTCCTTCCAGCTTCCAGCCTTGCCCTCTTTCTCTCTCTGCCCCCCCCTCCAAGAGGCAGCCTCTCTGCCCCCTCTCGCTCTCTCTCTCTCTCTCTCTCTTCCCCCTTCTCCCCTTTTTCCTTCCCCCCATAAACCAATTAATAAATCCAATTCTATTCTGTATGGTGTGCCTAACTTTGTGTTTCCCGCCAGCCTGCCCACACTGCTCGCCGGGGACCAGTCAGCTGCCACATGGCTGGGGACCAGCCACCTTTGTTTGGGGACCTGCCGTGAAACCCCATCTCGATAGATAGATAGATAGATAGATAGATAGATAGATAGATAGATAGATAGATAGATAGATAGAAATATAGATAGATAGATAGATAGATAGATAGATAGATAGATAGATAGAAATATAGATAGATAGATAGATAGATAGATAGATAGATAGATAGATAGATAGATAGATGATAGATAGAAAGAAATATAGATAGATAGATAGATAGATAGATAGATAGATAGATGATAGATAGATAGATGATAGATAGATAGATAGATAGATAGATAGATAGACAGACAGACAGACGTCCATTCTATTCAGTGAAGAAATCAGATCCATCTCCCATCATCCTGAATTTTTTTTTTGTTATTGTTGTTGTTTTTTAAAGTCAGGGTCTCTGATGAAGCTAAAAAGCAAAGGACACCATCACTTGGGGAAAGTGGCAGCCCCAGAATGGGAAAAGATCTTTACCATAATACAGGCTTAGACCTTATTTCTCTCATGTCATTGCATACTGGTGAAAACTGGTGACCATGGGCATCAGTTGTAACTTCCAAACATAATATTCCATCTGATCAACTGGGAAGCTAGTTGTAACAGTGTATGCTTGGGAGACTGGGCAGGAGGGTCAGTTCAAGGGCAGCCTGAGTTATGCAGTGAGACCCAGTCTCAAGAAGAAATAATAATAACAATGTATTGTATTAATTCTATACTGGCAGAGCCTCTCAGTCTCTCTCCCTCCCTCCTTCCACCCTCCCGATCTACTTTCTTTGTCAGTGTTAGACCACCTACAACCTCACGCTTTCAACACAAGTCCTCAACCACTGGTTACACAACCAGCTATCAGTAATAATTTAACTCCAATTTCTTTATAGCCATCATTTCACTACTGTAAAACTTTCCCAATAGAATTCATATTATAGACCCCCTCCCCACAGGCTGCCAACTCCAGAATAAAAACTGAATTTCCTCTCTCTTTCTACCCAAGAGTAAAAACTATAGTGGGGGACATTAATGAAGCCAGCCATGTCTAGTTTTTAATTTCTTTCCATTTCTTTCCTGCCTCCTTCTGGCAGGGCCTCACTCTGTAACTCAGCAAGACCCGAGACTAACCTTGCAGCCCAGACTTGTCTCTGGCTTGTGGCTCTTTCCTTCCCTCAGCCTCCTGAGTGCTGAGGTCACAAGCATGAAGCACCACGCTGGCAGGAGACGGCTTACGGGGCTGTCGGCATTCGGCATTCTGTGGATGCTAAGGTTGGAGTCCGTCATCCAGAGTCGCCATCCAAATAGTGATTTTCTAGAACCAAGACGTGCCCTCTGGTCAAAAGTGGCTTGGTACTTGTTTATCTTGCCTCTCCCTGCTTTTCTCTTCTGTTTAGAACATGTCATTCTTTCTCAAATAACAACTTTTAAAATAGAATTTGACTGGAAGCTTGCAGTTTAGTAGGGTAATTTATTTAATTAACGGGTAAAAACATCTCCGGTAAATGAAGAAAGTTGAGGAAATCTTGGGCTGTTATTTTTATTTTTAGAATTCTGCCTTTTTAGAAGCTGGGCATGGTGGTGCACACCTTTAATTCCAGCACTCAGGAAGCAGAGGCAGGTGGATCTCTGACTTGGGGGACGGTCTGGTCTATGTAGTGAGTTCCAGGAAACCCTTCAAACTTCAAATGTCTTTGTAATTATGACCTTCCCCAAAATACTTAGATGATAATATAGATTGAGCATTCTAATCAGGAAACATAAAATGTTTCAAAATCTGAAACTGTGTGACCACTGATATGAGACTTCAAGAGGAAAATTCCACATGGTAAAACTTTGTTCAGGCAGAAGATCATTAAAAAATATTTGTATAAAATATGCTGGCCATGGTAGTGCATGACTTCAGGAGGCAAAAACAGGTGGATCTCTGTAGGTTCAAGACGAGTCTGGTCAAAATAGCTAGTTCCAGGTTAACCAGGGCTATGTAGTAAGACCCTTTTCTCAAAAATAAATAAACAGGCTGGGTGGTGGTGGTACACACCTTTAATCTCAGCACTCCAGAGGCAGGTGGATCTCTGTGAGTTCAAGACCAGCCTGGTCTACAGAGTTAGTCCCAGGACAGGCACAAAAGCTACAGAGAAACCCTGTCTCGAAAAACCAAAACAAGTAAATAAATACATACATAAATAAATAGACAAAACAAACAAATAAAAATAATTGTGGTGTTGTTTAGTAGTAGAGCATATGCCTGCATGCCCTGGATTCAATTCCCAACACTAAAAGTTAATTATTTATTAATTTATTTATTATGATATAAAATTACTCTCAGGTTATGTGTGAAAGCCATGTGTCACTATGCCCAGCTCTATTAGGACCACAGTTTCATACATTTTAAAAATGATGCATCTGAAAATACTGTGATACAGGTCACAGTGTGGGGCTTTCAACTTTAACTCACAGTTATTACATTGAAGACTTCAAATTAAATTCAAAGTTGTAATGGTAATCACAGAAACTCCCAGTTCAAGGTTTTTGTGACAAAGTCTTTGGTGTGATGGCACATTGCCTGTGACCCCAACCCTTCCAAGTTGGGGACTGGAAAAATTAGGAGTTGAAGCTCATCTCTAGCTAGAGCGAACTTGAAGGCAGTCTGAACTGTATGAGACCCTCCTCCCCAAAAACAAAGAGTTAAAAACTTAAGGATAGATTATCTAAGAAAGGGTGAACCGTGGGCTGGAGAAATGGCTCAGTGGTTAAGAGCATTGCCTGCTCTTTCAAAGGTCCTGAGTTCAATTCCCAGCAACCACATGGTGGCTCACAACCATCTGTAATGAGTCTGGTGCCCTCTTCTGGCCTGCAGGCACACACGCAGACAGAATACTGTATACATAATATATATATGTATATATATATATATATAAAGCTGAAGGATTACGAGATTAGTGGCAATAAAGTAATCCTTTAAAAAGGGGGTGAATCATTTAGCATTGGGGTTGTTTAGTTAATTCAGTTCTCTGTAAACACAGACACTGTTTAGGTTATTAAAATAGCTGGAGAGAGAGAGAGAGAGAGAGAGAGAGAGAGAGAGAGAGAGAGAGAAAAGAAAGTGTTAGGCCAGACCATGTTTATTCAACAACCCATGTATGTTGATCAAAATGCCTTCAGAGGAAAATGGGATGTAGCCTCTCGTAGGACACAAATGACTTCAGTAGTC
This sequence comes from Ondatra zibethicus, assembly GCA_004026605.1. NCBI lineage: Eukaryota > Metazoa > Chordata > Mammalia > Rodentia > Cricetidae > Ondatra > Ondatra zibethicus. The sequence continues at coordinate 96,383 of PVIU01000262.1, forward strand.
CACAAGGGAAGTGTAGTCCTTTGAGAGGATTTAACAGTTCAGGGAAGGGTGTTATAGCTACTTTCTTTGTCAGAGGAGTTAGTTTTGGCTCCATTGAAGAGAGAAGGGTCCTCTGGTCAAGGATTAGGGGGAGAGTCTTAACTTGGTCTGCTGCGACAGAACAGACGATTGTCATCCTGCATTCCTGAAGTGACTGGAAAACAATTTATTAGAGGGCTGAAAGCAGACGATTTGTTACAGAGTTGAACTGAGAGATTCTCTGGGAAAGTTGGGGGAGGGGAGGAACAGAGGACCGAGTAGGCCCACACAGGTCGATTCAGGGTGACAGCGACTGGTCCGGTTTCCAGAACTGTTGTCCTGAAATGAGCTAGCAGAGCACCAGAGGGCTACAGAGTAATAGAGGAAGGCGACAGGAGAGAATAGAGGGCTAGCGTACAGAACTGTACCTGCCGTGGGGTGAAAGGGACCCGGGTCTACTGCAGCGGCAGTTTCCCCACTGCATCTAAACGGTCTTTCTGCGGATGTGTCGGGATCAAATGGAGCTATTGTGGGATGAGAGTCATTCTGAGAGCTTAGAGGAACATTGGTTGGGGTCTAGGGGGAGGCTCATAAGTAAAACATTTACTTTCACTTAGGTGAAAACCTAAGTGTGAAGATAAAAAGGAGAAAGACGTGAATCCAGGGGAGGAGCTCGAGAGGAACCAGAGGAATTTTTGTCTGGTCCATGTGTCTCTACACCCCATTTAAACCAGTTAGGGTCTGTTGGTGTGGAAGCAGCGTGGCCCGAGGTGGGCACGCATCCCATCTGTGGCGGTAGTCAGATCTAGTCCTTTCTAATCTGGGAGGGCTGCAGCGGTCCAGGATCTGAACCTGGTCTGAGCTGGTAACTGACGCCAAGAAGGCTTCAGTCTAGATTTTTAGTTTTGAGCTCCCAATGTCCAGAGTGGCAAGAAGAGGGATGAGATGGATGGCCCATGGCCCATGGTCCATTATTCTCTTTTTAGAGGTCATCCAGATTGCTTTTTGGGTTTAAGGCCAATGATCTCTAGGTAACTTCTTCCAGGCTGACAGAAGGACGATGAGAGGCAGCAGTTAGAGAGAGGGTCCACCAAACGGCCACGATAAAACCGAACAGTCGGCAAACATCCACAACATAAATCAGGAGGTAATAACTGTACAGCTTTGTGGGAAACAGTAAGGGACAGAGTTATAGGAGGAAAACTTTTACATCAAGATTAACAAGAGTCAATATAACATAAGGTTAAATATGAAGTTAGCATAAGGTTAAAGGCAACGGTTCAGCTGGCTGGACCATGTGTTCTGGAGAAGGAAAGGTAACTGTACCCGGCTGTTTGTTTACATCAGACTCCTGCATGAAGAGCAAGCACCTGGAATCTGTGTAAAAGACATCATTAAAGTCAGTGATCTGAACAGAAAGTGCCTAGGTGATATTTCTTGCTTTCACAAATGATGAACTTAGTATATTTGTTTTGATATTAACAATACCTGTTATTATCTAATAAAAAAGAGTGTCTCAAGTAAAACATAATTTTTGGTTAGAAACATTTGATTAAAGTAAAAATTTAAAACTTGAGACTATTACCTTAAATGACCATATCTAGTACTTAAAAATGTGACAATATGTTTTTGTTAACATTAAATTGTCCAAGGATTATACAGTAAATATATTTTATATTGTCAGACTATGTAAAGAGAAAATTTAATTCTAAGTTATATTTCCCCAAATAAATGATTTCCAATTTCCAAATTTAAAAAGTATATACCCAGAGACGGCAACTGCCTTATCAAGCGTAAATATTCACTCTACAAGGTTTTCTAAAATTAACCCTATTAACAGAACTTTTTAAAAATTCTCTACATTTTCATTCCATACACTCAACCAACAGATGGAAGATGAAAGCAGTCAGTCATGTGAAACCTGTAATAAATGATTTAATGTAACATGAACTGAATTAATGAAGAAGGCTACACCAGCTCTTTGCTCCACCTGCCGATGGACAAATCTCTAATCCACCACACACTGACAGCAGCAAGCAGTCTCTTAACACCATCCTACTTATAGGTTGTTCAGAGGCATAATTTATAAAGCCGGATAACCAAATTAAATGAGCTTTTGGCCTTTGGAATTTCTTAGAAAACATCCACAAGTTTCACTGCCAAAGCCCTTATACTCCTTGTCTGCCTCAAGATGAGAGTGTAGGGGTCTGGGCAGAGACTAGACGGGCGAGTTTCCCAAGAGTCCCGGGGCCTTGTATGTGCTAAGCACAAACCGTAGCATATCTCATCTTTGCAGTCTACCCAAGAACAATATATTTGAAGATGAGAAAATGTGCAAAAGGACTTTAAAACCTTAGCGAAGTATACGGGAAAGAATGTGGGCTTTGGAGCCAGCTGTCTCACAGCTGTGTGACGACTGTATTGCCCTTGTTTGCTCAACAGTAAGTGTGAACAATACCTAGTTCCTGTGATCACTATAAGATGTGGAAAAATACAGTAAATATGAGCAGCCTACCTCAGAGACTAGCATAGAGTAGGCACTCAGTAACTCTCCCTTTTTTTCTGTCTTACTCTCTGGGCAGCTTCCTCATCCTTGCCCGCTCACAGCTACTTCTGTGCCTGGGGAAAAGACGAGCATGGCTTCTGCAGGAGTCATTGCTCCGGCCCTACCCAGCCTCTGGGCATTTGCTGTGATTGGCAGACAAGAAGAAAGAACTTGTTCCAGGAAGCAAAGCAAGAAAATTGAGAAAAGAAGCCGAGATTAAATCTGTACATGGTGATATCAGTGTTATTATAAAAGTACAGAGGTACAGTCACGCCAGGGCCTCTGTTCTCCTTGCTACCACAGGAACAGAACCTGTCTGGGACAGGGCACTCCCTTTTCTTCACTCCCCACACAGCCATTACCACTGTCTTCACATGGGAAACTACTTTCTAAACACACAAGCCCTAGACCTCTCCTCTCTCTGGTTAGAACATTTCAGAAAGTGAAAATGGGGGTCTCAGTTCAGCCTTGCCTTGAGTAGTTTGATCTTAGGGAACGTTCTAATCTTCCTGAAATTAGATTAATTAGAAGTTTGGTGACAACTACCACGTTCCACAACTCAGGTAGACACCAACAAGGACTCAAATAGCAGCATAATAAACAAGGTAGAAACCATCTCTAATGTAACAGACAACCCAAGTATGGGCGGTCCACAGCCGATCTATAGGTCCCATGGTGTTGACATCATCGGTCTTATCCCTCTGTCAGTCATACTGTGTTGCTTTCATCCACGTGGTCCAACATGAAAAATCAACATGCACTCTGCTGAGAAGAGAAGGCAAACAGGAAGACATGTGCCTTTTCTTACAGAGTATCATCCATATATTCCACACAGTCTTTCTGCTTACACTGCCTTGACATGCTGGGAATGAAGACAGGCTGACACACAAGACCCATGTGCACACCAGACATTCTGCTACTAAGGCTAAGGCATAGCTCAGTGATAGAATGCTTGCCCAGCACATGCAAGGCCCTGGGTTCTTTGCCCAGCACTGCAGTAGGAAAATAAGTAAGTCTGATGCTGTCCACAATGGAGGAAAAATCATTAAGAGCAGTTAGCTTCTAGCTTCCTAGTCGAGTTTTATGAAATGAAGTTTACAGAGAAATGCCTGGCAAAGAATACATAGATGCTAAAAAAAAAAAAATGCTTCCACTAGGCACGTGAAGTAATGAGAGGTGCAGGCAGCCATGGTCCTGCCCCCTGGCTCCCGGTCGCACGGCTAACTTAATGAATACACAGAAACTGTATTCATTTAAACACTGCCTGTATTCATTTAAACACTGCCTGGCCCATTATAGCTAGCCTCTTCTTGGCCAACTCTCACTCCTGATCTAACCCATTTCTATTAATCTGTGTTCACCACGAGGTCGTGGCTTACAGGGAAAGCTTCTAACCAGTGTCAGTCTCAGGCGGAGAAACATGGCGTCTGCTGCCCTTCTTCTTCCCAGCATTCTGTTCTGTCTACTTCGCCCACCTAAGGGCTGCCCTATCAAAAGGCCAAGGCAGTTTTCTTTATTCACCAATGAAAGCAACACATAGAAAGAAGGACCTCCTACACCACAGTGGTGGTACACACCTTTAATCCCAGCACTTGGGAAGCAGAGGCAGGTGATCTCTGAGTTTGAGGCCAGCCTGGTCTACAAGAGCTAGTTCCAGGACAGGCTCCAAAGCTGCAGAGAAACCCTATCTCCGAAAAAAAAAAAAAAAAAAAAAAGCTTCCTTGCTTCCTTCCTCTTTTTCCTGAGTCTTCCTACCCTGGAACAAAAAAAAAAAAAAAAAAAAAAAAAAAAAAAAAAAAAAGAAAGATTTATATATCTTTTTTGGACACAAAGTCTCACTATATAGCCTGGGACTCCCTATGTAGACACAGAGATTCACCTGCTTCTGCTTTCCAATAACTGGAATTAAAAGCATATTTCACCACACCTGGCAGGAAATCATTTCTTCTAGCTATTTATCAAAATACACTTATGACCAATCAATAAGGATTGTATACATGAAATTTCTTCTTAACTTGTTCCTCACAAAGTTTATACGTCTATCAATATATGGAATGATATAACAAATGAATGAAATGCATTGCAAAATTTAGAGACTGGCAGCCAGGCATATAATACAGACATTATGGATGTGCTGGCTAGAGTCACCTGACAGGCAGGAACCTCAGTTGATAAAATGCCTCCATAAAAGTCAGGGTGTAGGCAAATCTATATAACATTTTCTTAGTGACTGATGGGGGAGAGCCCAGTCCATTGTGGGTGGTGCCATCCTTGGACTGGTGTTCCTGGGTGCTATAAGAAAACAGACTGAGCAAGCTATGGGAAGTAAGTCAATAAGCAGCTCCCTTCCATGGTCTCTGCATTAGCTCCTGCCTCCAGGTTTCTGCTCTGACTGCTTCCATGACAAACAGTGATATGGAAAAGTAAGTAAAATAAACCCTTTGCTCCCCAAGTTGCTTTTGGCCATGGTCTTTCATCACAATAATAGAAACCCTGTTTAAGACAAAGTGTTACTACTCTTTGGCTATTCATTGCTGCCTCCCACCACCACCCTAAGTACAGGATGCATCAAATACCAAATTTACTATGCATATTTCAAGGCAGACTTTGAATTCCTATCCTCCTGCCTTCACTTACCAGTGCTGGGATTACAGGCATGTGCCATTGCTCCTAGCTTAGGGTCTTCCCTTAAATGCACAATTCTCTTTCCTATTCAAATATCTTTTGGATCTATGCATTTGTATTGATTATAAGAAGATTATTTTTACTAACCAATTAGATATGTATTTTCTCCATACTATTATTTAGGTGTGAGGTGACCTTTATCCACTCAAAAGATACTTTATCTTAAGATTGTCTCAGCAGTTCTGAGACTGTAATTTGCAGTTAATCGACCTGACTTAAGCTTCGGCTTCCTCACCATCTAGTTAGTAATCACAGGCAAGCCACTTGATCCCTGACTTTTAGGTCTCTGTGAAATGGAAATAATAACAATCGCCCAACCCATCGCAAAGGATCATTAATGTGGGAAACACACAGACCAGCGGCTCTTGTCAGTCCTACACTAGCATCCAGCATGGTTGACTTAATTCTGTTTTCAGAATTCGTTTATTGCCAGAGTCACTCAGTATCAGTAGAAACTAGGGTAGTATTTAAACTGCCAGCTCTGAACACCTTGAAAATGAGTGCGGGCAGAATTTCTCCTTCCTGAAATACCACATAACCTCAGTTTTCTAGTGCTGTTTCTGCATTTCTCCTTCCTGGTAATTGCTAAAATAGGAACTGTTTTAAATAGTTGAGGCCCCCGATAGTTATACTGAAAACATGGTATCAAGAAAAGTAGGTGTTTTTCTTATATTTTGTCAAAAGGAAAGAAAGTTAGCATTGACAAAATCTTGAGCTAATAGAAGAATCATTTACATGATCTCACTTAATCTCTTCGAGTCATTTGGGGTCAAAGGAAGAAAGAAGACTCAGTGGTTTTGTGATTTGCCCCAAACCACACTGTTGGAGAAGTGGAGTTAGGAGCCAAGTGTTTAAGCACAAAGATTACATTTTTCTGGAGCTGCTAACGTCTGGGTGCCTGTACTGAGAGCCTGGGGGAAAACTTGCATTTGTCATTCAATATCAGCATTCAGTGTGCTCTTATTGATGTTGGAAATCAAGCCCAGACCAGGTGAGCTTCTACGCCCAGTGTTCTTCGGTGTGATGGACATTTGTGAGAGTAACAAGACGAGCCTTGGAGGCACAAGAAAGCCTTGGGGTCTAGAAAGGAGACCACTGGCTGCCACCCAGGGATCAGTGCCAGATTAGGGAGGGTCAGGTGACCTAGCTGTGGCAAGTCAACAAGAGAAACTTTTGGAGAATTTCTGAAAGACAGGAAAGGCGGGGCAGAGTAAACAATTTAAATCAGGCTAGTTTGGATAGGTGGAAAAGTCAGCTATCTAAGGCTGATTTTTCATTGCCTTTTACCTAGGTCTGTGAAGACCAAAGCAAAGGAATTTTGCCTCCTGCCACACACGTGCCAGGGAGAGGACATGTGCTTTGTGCTTTGGTCAATTACTTTGCATGTTAAGGCATGCTGATTCTTTGCTATGGCTAAATTCACATCCCAGCAAGGAAAGTTTCTCTATGTTAAAGCATCGTAATACACAGAAAATAAAGATCTGTAGAATCCATGAGCATTGGGTGGGGGAGAAAGAGCATAGATTTATAATAACACAGGTTACTTCTATGAAAAATAAGAGGAGTTAAGCCACATATCAATATACAGAAAACAAGAACTATCTAATCTACATGGGAAGTAGAAAAAGACAAGATCTTTTGAGTAAATTGGGAGCACGGGGACCATGGGAGAGGGTAGAAGGGGATGGGGGAAGAAGGGAGGGAAGCAGAGAAAAATATATAGCACAATAAAAACTATAAAAAAATGAAAATCTTGACGGTTGCCAATTGAACCAATTTTAAATATTTGAAATGTCTTTCAGGCCCTTTGAAATAAGACAAAGATTATGATTTCTGTGACAGGGACAGTTCTGTGGCACCTCCTACATGCCCCCAAAACACACACACAAGAAAGTGTCTGTGCACTGTGTGCGAGCCTGGTGCCCAAGGAGGCCAGAAGAGCACATCACATCCCCTGAAACTGGACTTCAGACAATGAGCCACCATATGGGTCCTGGGAACCTAACCTGGGTCCTCTGCAAGAACATCAAGTACTCTTAACCACTAATCATCTATTGAGCCCTGAGACCAGATTCGAATGTAGAAGTAGAGGTAAAAGAATGAAGAAGCACTCAGGCATGGTGGCTCACAACTTTAATCTCAAGAAACAGTGGATTATCTGTGAATTTGAGGCCAACCTGCTCTACAAAATGAGTTCCAGGCTAGGCAAGGAGATCCAGTCTTAAAAGGAAGAAGTGGGAGTTCTGTGCATGACCGCACACACCCGTGATCTCAGCCATCCAGAGACTGATTTAGGAATATCATGACTTGGAGACCAACCTGCTCTAGTAACATGATCCTCTCTCAAAAGCCAGAAAAACCCAACAAACAACAAACACCGAGGAGTGACTCTATATTATCAGATGAAACAGAACAGATGTGATAACAGAAAACGTTACCACAGGTAGCACAGTTTTAAAAGAGGAAATGAACCAAGCAAAAGCCAGCAGAAATAAAGGAAGAGGGGCTGGGGATGGCTCTGAGGGTAAGAACATTGGCTGCCAAAGAACCCAAGTTCCATTGTAGCACCCACATGGTGGTTCACAACCATCTGTAACTCTAGTACCAGGAGGTCCAAAGCCATCTTCTGGCCCCTATGGGTTCCAGGCATACACGTGGTACACAGATTTACATACAGACAAAACACCCCATACACTTTATTTATTTATCTATCTATTTATTTATTTATTTATTTATTTATTTATTTATTTATTTGAGACAGGGCTTCTCTGTGTAGCCTTGGCTGTCCTGGAACTCAATCTATAGACCAAGCTGGCCTAGAACTCGCAAAGGTCTACCTGCCTCTGGGATTAATGGTATATACCATCACCCAGCTTAATTTATAAACTTTTAACGAAATAATATAAAGTGTATTCTCTAATAAAGCCAATACTTGAAAGAAACTTATTGGTTAAAAAAAAAAGAGGAAGGTGGGCTAGAGAGATGGCTCAGTGGTCAAGAGCACCTGCTCTTTCAGAGGACCGGGGTTCAATTTTCAGCACCCACATATCAGCTCACAGCTGTCTGTAACTGTAGCTTCATAGATGTGGTGCCCTCTTGGCCTCTTTGGGCACCAGGCACACATGTGATGCACAGACATACATGCAGGCAAGATACCTATAAACATTAAAACATCAGCAACAGGCGGTAGTGGCACACGCCTTTAATCCCAGCACTGGTGAGGCAGAGGCAGGTGGATCTCTGTGAGTCCAAGGCCAACCTGGTCTACAAAGCGAGTTCCAGGACAGAGAAACTTTGTCTCGAAAAACAAAACAAATATACATACAAAAAAATCAACGAAGATACAAATATAGTACAGCCAGGTTGCAGGATACAAGAACAATCCTAAAAATATCTTCTATATATTAGCAATAGCAATCAAAAAATATTAAAATAATAGTGAGAACAGGGGGTCAAAACTGGAAGGAACCCACCAAAAAAAGCAGAAGTTCCAAAATGTCTTGCTTCTCTGGGCAGAAGGGAGTTGTTGTTTCTTATCTAACCCTGACTGAGCGCCCTTCCTGGAGGCTCTGTGTGAGGGCGGGGCTGAGACTCCAGTCCTGACGTCAACCCTTTCAGCCAAGGAACCGGAGCTCTAGATTGTCGTGGTAGCTATGGGTTATTTCCAGTCCCCAATCTCGGTCCATCTCCTCGGTGATTTACGGTCACAGTAGCAGCAGAGGCTCACAAGGGAAAACTATTCCCTTTCGGTCAAGAGAATGGAATCTCCAGCCTGGGTGGAGACCTAATATCCCAGTTTGGCGGGTCAACCACTTGGCTAAGGGTCCACCCCCCAGGAAGGAGGAGCCGCCCTAAACCACGCTGAAGAGATAGGACAGCATTCCTTTACTGAGATATACTTTCCAAATCTTTGCTCTCTGTCCAGCCACTTACAGAGCCATGGCGGTGAAGCCTCATTAGTCTGCCTGATCTCCTGAATTGCTGAGAAATTGTCTTTTCACTTTCTTTTTAATGTTGAGAGGCAAGAGGCAGTCTCTGAGTTAGAGTTCTGTGATTAACGATGTGTACCACTATGGCCCTGCTGCCTGTTTTCTAAATGGGAAAGGGGTTGAGGATTATTATTTTAGGATGTGTTGCATTTGTTTATGCTGTGGAACATTTGTTTTAACGGTGCAAAGATGTGTTGCATTCTTTTATGTTGCATTTAACTCTGTGAAGCTGTGATTCTTTGCACCTGATGGTCTAACAAAGCGCTGAATGGCCAATAATGAGGCAGGAGGAACAGTAGGTAGGGCTGGCAGACAGAAAAAATGGAAGGAAAAATCTGGGTAAAGAGAGGAAGAAGGAACAGGATAGAACAAGGAGAGGAGGGTATCGGGACAGCCACCCAGCTACACACACAAAAAAAAAAAACAACAGAGAGAAACAGAGAGAGTGTATAGATTTGGATAGGTGGGGAGGTAAAGAGAGTTCAGAGGAGTTGGGGGAGGGGAACTGTGATCAGAATATATTGTATGAAAAAATATATTTTCATTAAAAGTTAAAATTATATAAAAACCCTCAATCATGGCCATTTCTAACCCCTTTTAAAAGAATCCTTTCCTTAACACTTTGTGCCTTCACCTGCAGGTGAAAAAAGAAAATGGGGATATTCAAACACAGATTTGTTCACAAATATTCACTGCTGCACAATGTGAAACAGACAAAAGAGCTGACCTAACGTTCTCCAGAAAGAGGATGCATGAGCAATGATACATTCACACGGTGGAGACTCATTCAGCTATAAAGAGTGCGTCACTAACACACACTACAGATCAAACTTAGAAACACTTATTTAGGGCTGGAAAGATGTCTCAGTGTTAAGAGCACTGGCTGCTCTTCCAGAGATCCAGAGTTCAGTTCCCAGCACCCACATGGCAGCTCACAACTGTCTGTAACTCCAGTTCCAGCATATCTGACCCTCACACCAATGAACATAAAATAATAAAATAAAATTTAAAAAAAAGAAACACTTATCTAAGAGAAAGAGCTCTGATGCAAAGCCCACAGACTGTGTTTGCCCATTTATTGGGGGGCTGGTGCTTGTACCTGAGGGCTTCATGCTTGGTGTACACTCTACTCCTGAGCTCCATCTCCACCCCACTAGTGGTCATGTTGGGAGACCCCTGTGAAGACACTAAATATCAATAGTGGTCATTTTTACATTTTGCATATTTTGTCACTCTTAAACAAACCAATCATGTATCTACTATTCAGCCTAAAAATTGAAACATTTAAGGATCTGCAGAGATGACTTAGCAGTTAAGAGCAGTAGCTGGTCTTCCAGAGGACCTGGGTTTGATACCTAGCACCCATATGGTGGCTCACAACCATCCTTAACTCTAGTTCCATGAGATCCTACAACCCTCTTCTGACCATTATGAGCACCAGGCACATACATGGTGCACATAAACATATGTAGGCAAAACATTCATACGCATAAAATAAATAAATCTAAGAACCAATAAAAAAGAAATTAAGCATTTAAGTACAAAGAATGGTATGCCAAATTTAACAATGAAAATGAATTTATTATTATTATTATTTATTTTTCAGGTGTGGAGAATGAAACTAAAGGCCGTGTATATGCAAGGTCCCTCATCACTATTTTGTTCCCCCACAAAAGCAACTTAGAGCATTTTATTTCATGGTATGCCACATGCCAAAATATGCAGTTGAGATTTTTTTGGAAGGATGTGAAGATCCACATAGTTTGTTGACCAGCAAACTGATATAATCAGAACTCTACTGTAGGAAAACTGCCTGGTTTGGTTTGGTTTTCTGGAGGCTAGGTAGGTTGCTGGAACTACTGAGCTCAACTGATTCTCCTGCCTCAACCTCCTATGGTGGTATAGCCTCTGGCTCCAGCAAAACCAGCAAATTAAAACTCTGATTGGCCTGAACTCCTTGTTTGTTTGTTTGGTTTGGTTGTGTTATTAGTTGTTCTTTGTTTTGTTTTTTAAAATTAATGAATTTAGTGTGCATAGTGTATGTATGTTGAATTTGGACACACACATACCAGGCGTGTGTGGAGGTCAGAGGGCAACTTTTGGGGAGTTGGTTCTTTCCTCTGACTTGTTTTAAGGCAGTATCTCTCTTGTTTCTGTCTTTAGAAGGCAGCTCCAGGATAGCTGGCCTGAGACCATCTAATGGATTGTCTTGTCTCTGCCTCCTGTCCCAACATGTGAGCAGAGTGCTGGATTGCAGATTCATGTCTTTGTATCCAGCTTTTTAGGTGGGATTTGCGGATCCAACTCAGACAGTCAGGTTTGGCTAACAAAAATATGCCCTTTTGCCTACTGAGTCATTTCCCAGGTCCTCTGGTTTTGTTCTGTGTGTTTTGGTTTGAGGAAGGGCTCACTCTGCCCTGGGCTGATTTGGAATTCACTCTGTAGCTCGATCTTCAAAGTCACTGCAGACCCCCCACCTCTGATCACAGGCCTTTACCTCCATGCCCATCTGATTGTGTTTTTGTTGACAGTATTTGCAGTGCAAGGGACTGAACCGGAGACTAAATCTCCTTCAAGTCCTGTATTAAAGTGGTGGAAGCAGGAGTGGAAGCCGATCTGATGGTGGGACCATGATCTTCATTTACACCTACAGCATCCACAATTTTAATTCCTCGATAGTCAGAGTCCCTGTACCAGCAGATACAGAGCAGTGTGATTTCAGATCCAGGTACTTCTAGAGTCCCCAGGAAAGGGATCCAACCAGATCAGACCAGGAGATATTGGGTAGCCTTTTACTATTGCTGTTATTGTTAAACAAGGCCCTCTCAATATTTACTTTCTTATTTGGCCTAAGAAAAGCATTATTAAAAAAAGAAAGAAAAGCAGTATTTGTGCTTTATTGACTATTTCCTAAATAAATCACAGGGAACTTTCTGATCAACTGTCATTTTATAACCCTGGGAAGAATTATTTTACAAATGACTAGATTGAGATTCAGCAATATTAAGGGTAAGGGCACTTGACTCCAAGCCTGTGTACTTTTTATTTAGGGATTCATTCATTTTTCTTTCATATGTTTGGGTGTTTTGTTTGCATGTTGTGCCTGTGCACCACATGTTTACGGTGCCCAGAGACCAGAAGAGGGTGTTGGATCCTCTGGCGTTACATACTGTTGTCAACTGCTCTATGGGACCTGGGAACCAAATCCAGGTTCTCTGGGAGAACATCTAGTGCTCTTAACCCCTGAGTCGTCCATCTCTCTAGCCCTCAAAGCCTATATTCTTTTCTAAAAAATAAAAACAAAATAAGAGTTAGGGAACCAGTGTGTACTGGCTGGTTTTGTGTGTCAACTTGACACAAGCTAGAATCATCAGAGGAAGGAGTCTCAGTTGAGGAAATGTCTCCGTGAGATCCAGCTGTAAGGCATTTTCTTGTTTAGTGATCAATGGGGGAGGGTGCAGTCCATGGTGGGTGGTTCCATCCCTGGGCTGATGGTCCTGGGTTCTCTAAGAAAGCATGTTGAGCAAGCCATGGGAAACAAGCCAGTAAGTAGCTCCTTTCCATGGCCCCTGTACCAGCTCCTGCCTCTGGGATTTTGCCTGTTTGAGTTCCTGCTGTGACTTCCTTCAGTGATGAACAGCAATGGTGAAGTGTAAGCCAAATAAACCTTTTCCTCCCCAACTCGCTTTTTGGTCATGGTGTTTTGTCATAGCAATCAAAACCCTAACATAGAGTGTTTTGCTGTCCTGATCACGTCTCTGCTGCATTTAAGCCTTGTCTTCACACAGAATAGCTAGTATAAGCTGTTAACTTTCTAGAAATTTAAAAGTAATTATTTTAATTAGTCTGCTGGAAAGTCACAAAAAAACTTAAAGTCTATCTCTTTTAAGAATAGTAAGTTTGTGTTGAACTGTGGTGACGCATGGCTTTAGTCCTAGCACACGGGAGGCAGAGACAGGTGGATCTCTGAATTTGAGGCCAGCGTGGTCTACAGAGTAAGTTCCAGGACAGGACAATCAGGGCTATGCAGTGAAACCCAGCCTTGGAAAAAAGAATAAAAAAAAGAAAGAACGTTAAGTTTGTAACATCAAAACCAGCATAATCCAAAGAACAAGGTCACACTTTGAGACGGAGCGTGACAGCCTCTACCAGAGATTGAACCAGTGAAGGTGATGAGTACCAGAGAAAAGAGGGGACTTAACCTGAAAATCAAAGACTGGGAGCTGAAGGTGTCTGACTGGGAGTCACTCTGCTCTTCTGTAAAAATTCATTTCATTTCTGGAAGGAAAAGAAAAGGTGACTTCACAGCTCAGAGGCAGACAGGCCCAGGCACCAACTCAGGATGAATGAGGTTTGTCTTTACAGAAGAGCAGCTGGCTCAGGTTTCTTTGGCTCCCTTCCCTCTTTTACCACTGAGCCTTTGGGGAAAGCTTATTTAAATGTTTTGGGCTGACTTAACTATGCTCCAGGGAGTGAAGGTAAGCGATCTCTCCATCTTGAACCAAAGGTTACTAGGAGGGAGTAGGTCCCCTTGAGGCCAGCTTGTGGGTGACAGCATTGACTGCAACTCCCACTGGGGAGGTAAGACTCAGGACAGGCAAGCTGGGGGTTGGGTAGTGACACTTGTCACTGTCTCTATGAGAGTAGCTTTCCCTCTACTTCCTGCTTTGATTGGTACTGAGGGAGCCAGGTGTCCCTTATCTTTTGTCTCAGAAGGCTGCTGTGCTCTCTAAACCGAAAGTCAGCTATATTAATGAGTCATGATACGTAGTTAATGGCTGTCCAAATGAGGCAGTATAGAGAAAAATTACCAGTACATGGGAGGGAAAAGGAGATTCTCTGTCTGGAGTTTGACTGAAGTCTCTCATCAACTGAAAATCACAGCACAATTAACATATTGCTGTGAAGGCTGCCAACCCAGAGTCTATAACCTCATCAGAAATACAAGATGGAGGAACTGTCTTGCCCTGTTACAGACCTTACTAAATATGGTAAAATATTTTCTTCAACTCATCCAGGACAGTTAGAGGATTCTTTGAAGAATACACATAGCTTCAAATTTACAAGCACTCTACAAGGTACCCAGCCCCTGGCATCTTGTTACAATCACTTTATGTCAAACGCTCTTGTCATCTCTTTATGTCCCCCATTGCAGACCCAGGTGAGGTTTGAGAATGTAATTCTTTCCTTAAGCACATAAAAATTCCCAGGTGGGTAGAGGGTGTAGCTGAGCGACAGAGCTGCTTGGTGTGTGTGAGGTCCTGAGGCTTAAGCAGGCTGTGCTTAAGTTCTGAATTCTTTTAAGAAGACTGCTTGAATAGATTTCTGACTCCATATTTCTCTTCTTGCTTGTCTTACTGACCCAAACTTTCCTTCCAGTGCTCTCCAGTTTCAGCCTTCCTGCCCACCAGGAACCCTTTCTCCGTTAAGTATCTGCGTGTTCCTGTAAGTATGGTGGAGTGTATTTACAAAGAGGAAACAAACCCAGGAGATTTTCATCAGGACGACCACAGGAGAGGTAACCAGTTCCTGTGCCTGTTTTCCTCGGTGAAATAAAGAAAATTTATAAACTGCTAACTCTGTGCACGCCCATGAACTTCCTTAAAAGCTCCAGAGCTATATTGAAGTCAGTTTTAACTACCAAGGATTTCAAAGAGAGATGAGGAATTAATCAGAAAGCTTTATTTCAAGAGCCATACTTATTATTTAAAACATCACTGGCAATCATTCAACATATAAAGGTAATAACTTCTTTAATGTAGCCATTCATCATTTCTGGACGCCAGCCCATTAACCCAAGCAATCAACCCTGGCTTCCTTTTAGTCCCTGTCAGCTCTGTGGGACAGATTTTCCTTCAGCCGCGTTTCATGTAATAGCCTCTAACTATCTGCTTTATATGCACTTACAGGTATGTGTAGAAGTCAAAATAAATTGCAGGTTTTTTATTCTTACATAGAAACTATATGAAATTTAATTTTCTACCCATTAAATGCTTTGCCTTTTAATTACTTATCAATTTTTTTCTATTTTCCTTGGAATGTACTCCTAAATTACCTTCCTGTTTGCTATAGAATTCTATGAAACTCTTCAGTGTGAATTAGGAAACATTACCCTGTTTTCAGGTCCCCAGGGATTTACATTTTTTTAATTTATTTCATTAATTTGTCTTTCTTCCATTACTTTTATTTTATACGTATGGGTATTTTGCCTGCCTGATGTCTGTACACCACATGCCTACAGTGCCTGTGGAGGCCAGAAGAGGGCGCTGAATTCCCTGGAGACCTGGAGTTACAAAGTGTGAGCCACTATGTGGGTGCTGGGACTCCAACCCAGGTCCTCTGTAAGAGCAGACAGTGCTCTTAATCACAGAGCCATCTCTCTGGCCACAATAATTTTGTTTTAAGAAGAAGGTCTCACTCCTCAGGGGACTTGGTCTGTTGCCTAGAGCGTATTATATAGCCCTTGAAATCATGGCAATATTTCTGCTTCAGCTTCTAAAACACAGGGATAGGCACGAGTCATCATGCATGGATTCCCAAGGGACTCAAATAACTGTTGCCGGGTGGTGGTGGCGTACACCTTTAATCCCAGCACTCGGGAGGCAGAGGCAGGCAGATCTCTGTGAATTGGGAGGCCAGCCTGGGCTACAAGATGTAGTTCCAGGACAGGCTCCAAAGCTACAGAGAAACCCTGTCTCAAAAAAACCAAACCAAACAAAACAAAACAAAAAACCAAACAAACCTGTTTTTTTTTAAATTAAAAGTTGTTTAATCTTTTGTGAAGAAGAATGAGAATTTATAATCCCCCCAAGACAAACAGTTTGATTTTGTGCTTCAAAGGATACCAAGAAAGTAAAAAGACAACCTGAAGAACAGAAGAGAATATATATTCTATATATAACTGACTAACATTCACATATATGACAAATTATACTATAATTAAACAATCCTTTTAAATAATGGGCAGAAAGACAGGACACAATGGTACACTACAGCACTTGGGTTGGGAAGACAGGAAATCATTCATCCTTGTCTACATAACAAGTGTGAGGTCAGTCTGGGATACATGAGCCCTTGTCTGGGGGGAATAGACATACAGAAAGGAAGACATTGAAAGTTGGTCTATAAAGTTAAACACAGCCGGGCATGGTGGCACACCTTTAATCCCAGCACTTGGAAGGCAGAGGCAGGCAAATCTCTGTGAGTTTGAGGCCAGCCTAGTCTACAGAGTGAGTTCCAGGACAGCCAGAGCTATGTAGTAAGCTCCTGTCTCAAAAAACAAAACAAAACAAAAAGAGAAATGAATTACTAAGAACAAAGGATTCAGACCCTTCCCAAAAGATGCATGTGTCCACTATGCACACAAAATATTCTCAGACAGGGCTGGAGAGATGGCTCAGCGGTTAAGAGCATTGCCTGCTCTTCCAAAGGTCCTGAGTTCAATTCCCAGCAACCACATGGTGGCTCACAACCATCTGTAATGAGGTCTGGTGCCCTCTTCTGGCCTGCAGGCATACACGCAGACAGAATATTGTATATATAATAAATAAATAAATATTTAAAAAAATATTCTCAGACATACTAATTAGTAGAAGCCACAACACCACTTAGTATGTACTAGGATAAATGGTTATAATTGCAATTAAAAACGTTAGACACTAGAACTTTTGGAGATTCAGAGAGATTGGAACCCTAATGTATGGCTAGTAGGACTGTAAAATGATACAGTTATTGGAGGAATCAAATTGGTAATCACTTAAGTAAAGAGTTCTCCTATAACCTAGAAATCCCACTCCTAGACATCTATACCTCACAGAATCGCCAGGATGTTCTTTCTTTCAACTGGTTAAACTTGTCTCTTCTATGGCTTCTACCCACACACCTCTGGAGATGAAAAAAGCACAAGTGTTTTAATCAAACATCCAGGGATTCGTCCCGGAGTAGCCTCAGTCTATCCATGTGACAATAATTCAGGATCATATCCATTCAACCACTTGTTCTGTTCTGAAAAACGAAGGGGTTGAACCAGTTCATACATCTTCTGGCTTTTAAATTACAGGTTTTTAATAGCCCTTCAAGGTAATCTCAGGTGGGGCTATACAGTTGGTAGAGTGCTTGCCTACTGTCCTACTTTTACTTTTGCTATCTTGACCAAATGCCCTTACTGATAGCTACTTAGGGTAGTCCCACATGAATTAAGACGATGAAGATGATCCCTCAGAGCCACGCTCACAGGCCAGCCCAAACTGGATGATTGCTCACTGAGATTCTCTTCCTAGATGACTCTAGATTGCACTGAGTTCACAGTTAAAACTACCAGGGGATGGAGAGATGGCTCAGTGGTTAAGAACACTCCATGTTCTTTCAGAGGACCTGGGTTCAGTTTCCAGCACCCACATGGCCACTTAGGACTTTCTGAAACAGAAACCCAGTGCCACCTTCTGAGCTCCGTGAGCCCTGCATGCATATGCTACACTGTATGCGATGCACGCTGGTTTGATCGCTAGCCCCCTATAAATTTGGTATGGTGGTTCACCCAGCACTCAAAAGTTCACATTTTTGACTGCATAGCAAGTTTGAGGCCAACCTGGAATACATAAGATTCTGATTCAATAGTAAAAATAACAACAACAATAAAACCGAAAGTAGTGTTGTTGGTTTTAAAATTAACAATACAAAAAAAGTATTTAGAATTTAAAAAATCTTATTTCAATTTTTCTTTGATGGAAATAGAATGAAGTACTGGGCAGTGGTAGCATACTCCTTTAGTACCAGCACTCAGGAAGCAGAGACAGGCAGATTCCTGAGTCTGAGGCCAGCCTGGTCTATAGAACCAGTTCCAGGACAGTCAGGGCTACACGGAGAAAACCTATCTTGAAAAAGAAAGAGAGAGAGAGAGAGAGAGTGAGGAAGAGAGGAAGGAAGGAAGGAAGGAAGGGAGAGAAAAAGAGAGAGAGAGAGAGAACACAGAATGTATGTGGCCTGGTGAAATAGTGCCATCCTCCGAGCCTATGGATCTGAGCTGGATCTTAGAATCCAGATGGTGGAAGGAAGAGAACCATTTCAAGCAAGCTGTCCTCTAATCCACACATGCACACCAGGCATGCACACATATATGTACACACATACACAATAAAATACATACAACTGTGAAAAAATAAAAATTCAATTCTGGTTTTTAAAATAAATATGGTCAGTCATGGTGGTATACGCATGAGACTTACTCTAGAGGCTCAAGTAGGAAGATGACTCCAGCTTGAGGTCAGCAGGTCTGAAGACTGTCCTGCTAAACTAGAGAGAGGGGCAGAAAAACAGAGAGACAACCCCAGGGCCTCCCTCATGCATGCTCCACGAACACTCTATCACTGGGCTGGGCCAATCCTTACAGTCTGATTCTCTGAAGTTCCAACTGTTCTCTTTTTTGACCATTCAATCTAAACTAATAGGGAGTAGAGGAGAAAGAAAGCATAGGTAATATTAATTGACCACCAGGATCAATTAATCTTTCTTAAAAGAACAAATGTTATTTTATATATCATAAATGCATAATCTTTATAAGAAATTCAAATAGTGGGGTGATGGTGGTGCACACCTTTAATCCCAGCACTCTGGAGGCAGAGGCAGGAGGAGCTCTAAGTTCAGCTCCAGCCTTGTCTACAGGCGGAGCTCCAGAACAGCCAAGGCCACACAGAGACATTCCGCCTCAAAAAACCATCATCATTATCATCATAATTCAAATATTCCCAAAATGCTTAACTTAGGAAATGAATGTCTAGAAAAACCATACTGAGAAGTAATTTCTGAAAAGAATATTCTGGCATAAACTTCTGAACTTCATTTGTTATTGTCAATATTTTTTAGATGGAGTCTTACTCATTGGTTGGCTAGCCTTGAACTCATAATCCTCTCAGCTCAGCCTCTGAAGTTGCTGGGACTTTAGCACATATTACCAAACCGAGCTGAGACTCTAGGTGCACATTTTAACTTATACATTAATTTGAATTCAAGCTAAGTAATTAACAAACACCTATACTACATATTCATATTATGCAAGATTACATAAATGTTAACTTTGCAAAAGTGTAGCTATATTATTCATTCAATACCTACTATTTTCACACATACTACCTTCATAAAAATAAAGAACGCTTTATGCTTTTGCATGTCATTTTAGCGCGGGGACCACGCTCATCTCAGTATAGTTCCAACTTTAGTATATGTGCTCTCCTTTTTATGAACTACTTCATGCATCCAGGCAAGTACACTACCACTGAGCAGCAACTCCAGGACCAAAGGACCTTTTTCTTATCCTAATGTGCCCATCCTCAGTGTTCAGTGAAGCTTGAGACTTTCCAGGGATCTCTTTCTACTTCTGTGATTCACATCCATGAGATTCCTAACTTCACTAATTAAGGAACTATGAAAAATTCATAGATGACAAATTTAACAGGAACCCAAAGCTCCTGAAATCTCTTACTTTTTAATCCTTCTGTGAGGCAGAGGCAGAGATTCACACCTTCTAGACAGAGCTTATACCTGGCTGCTTTTTCAGCTCTGATGGTTTAGGGAGCAAACTGAAAAGAACAGATAAAGACGATTCCTCTTTTTGCATTCCACCCCCAGCCAACGGCAGCAGCTGAGCTGTGCCTTAATTGTATCCTTCACATTGAAGATGTTAGAGATGTCTAGAGGTAGTTATTACTTCAACACAGAGAACACTAAGGAAGCATAAACCAAGGTAAGATGTTTCAAAAAGCAGAATGTGAATTCGGTTGTGGTTTGCCATTGCTGACTGTTGTTATTTATGCTTTGTTTTATTTTTTGAGTCAGGGTCTGTCTCAATATATAGTGAAAGCTTGCTTGGAACTCAAGATTTCTGCCTCAGTTTCCCGTCCTGGGATTACAGGTGTTTATGACCACACCCAGATATTGTTATTTTTTTCTATATATTTCTCACCTGGATTCTGAAGATATTTCTAGAACCAATTTTGTTTCTATAATAGAATAGAGTAGAAATATAATCATGGATTTCTTCTTTTAACATTAATTTTATGTTTATATGCCTGAGGATATGTGCGCTCAGAAGAAGCCTCAGATTCACGGGAACTGGATGTACAGGTGGCTGTGAGCTATCTAGTATGGGTGCTGGGAACCCAGGTTGTCTGCAAGAGCAGCAAGTGTTCTTAATTACGGAGCCATCTTCCCAGACCCTATAATTGATTTTTTAATTGAATTCTGTTTACTATATAATTTGTCCTTATGAAAATATACAATATACAGAATCGAGGGTATAGCTTATTGGTATAATATTTGACAAACTTATGAAAGACCATGGGTTACATTACTGGCACTACAAAAAATTACAATGTATACAATGCATTGGGCTTTAGTATATTCAGAAGTAACCATTAGCCAGTTATCCACATCACTGATATCTAGTTCCAGAACAGTTTCAAAAGTCCAAGAATACTGTACCTATTAGGTTCATTCTTCATTCCTTACTCTCCCTCCTTAATACTCCTGGGCAATACTGATGAAATTTTAAGCTCTACATATTTGCCTATTCTGAAGATTTCTTAGTAGAATTATATAATATGTGACCTTTTGTGTGTCTGGCTTCTTTAACTTAGCACAGTGTTTTCAAGGTTTATTCATGTGTTGCATGCATTAAGACTTCATTCCTCTTTAGGGCATAATTGTAGTCCACTGAGGGTAAACAACACATTTTGTTTATCTGTTTACCAGTTTATTAGCATTTAGATCATTTCAGGTTTTCTTTAGTTCTGATAATGCTACTGTGCACATTTGTGTGCATATTTGTGTATTGGCACATAAAAGGTATACAGATATGTGTAGGCAAAACAGCCATACACCTAAAATTAAATAATAGTAAACAACACAAGCAGGCAGACATAGTGTGTTTACCTATTGGGTCATCTTGACATCCTAGAATTCTGTAATCTTAAAAACCAAACAAACTCACTTTATAGAATCAACACGTTTCTAAGGCTGGAGAGATAGCTTGCTTGGTGTTGTGCAAACATGTGGATGTGAGTTCATTTTCACAACGCGTACGTAAAAGAAACACCTGCTGCAGCAGTGTGTGTGCCTATAATTTCAGCACCAGTGAGGAGACTGGGAGATTCCCTACAGGGTTTGCTTGCTAGACGAATAAACTAAACTGGCAAGTTCAGGGTTCAGTGATAGACCCTGTCTCATGAAATAAGGTATGGGAAAATGTGGTGGTGCATGGCTTTAATACTGGCGCTTGGGAGGCTGAGGCAGGTAGATCTCTGAGCTCAAGACCCTCCTGGTCTACAGAGTGAGTTCCACATGACAGCCAGGACTACACAGAGAAACCCTGTCTCCAAAACCAAACCAACGAAACAGCTACAACAAAAGGAGATGAATGAGAAGACAGGAGCATCTAGATTGAGATTTAGACTCTGTGTAGAAACAGAACAGAAGAGTGAAATATTCCCTGTGGAGGACAGTGGATAGTCACTGCGGAAACTCTCTGTAAGGAAGATAGCCAAGCAAGACATAATTCCTACAATTCCAGGACTGCAGTACCCCAGCACCAGCATGGATCACTGTGCTCAGACACCCATGCCAACAAGAGCTCAGTAGCTCAAAGAGAGCAAAGACCACAAACTACACCGAGTGCTTCAGAAGAGCAGTTGTGGGTGGCGGGGTTCTCTCATTTGCCAGCTTCTTACGAGGAAAGTTCCCTCAGAATTCAAAACAATCACCTATCAGTGTGGAACACGGTCTTTCCCTGAGGCCCCCTTGCCCACATTCACACAACCTCAAGTAGAAAACATTTAAAACATTGCATCTGTATTGACTATGCAACTCGTGGTATAGCATTTACATTACACTAGGTACTAGCAATTTGGCTAAATAGTTTATATAAATTATGCTGGCAGTGTAATAGTATGCCATTTTATAAAAAGGATGTGAACATCCCCAGTGTCCGCAGGGGCCCCTAGAACAAACCTGCCATGGTACTGAGGGAACCGGTGTACTTTTGATAACTAATGAAACACTTTTGAGAAATAAAGCCAGTTTATAAGCCCAGAGGTTCATACTTCCGACAGGATGTGGTCTTCCCACCTCAGTTACTGCAACTGAATTCTTCCAGCTGCTTAAGCCTGAAACTTTAAAACTAGCCTCTACATCTCCCTTTCTTTCATATTTTAGGCTTCAAACCCATATTCAAAATACGTATCTTCAAAATCCGAGCATTTCTTAACACATCCACTGCAAACACGCTGGTCATAACCATCACATCTCGAACCTTCTTGCCTGTATCCTTCCTCTTTTTTGTTTTTGTGTGTTGGCTGGTTTTTGAGACAGGGTCTCATTCTGTTACCAGGACTGATCTGAAACTCAGTAAGTAGCCCAGGTTGACTTTGAACCTGCAGCAATTCTTCTTTCTCAGCCTCTCAAGTGCTGGGACTATAGGTGAGTCACGAGGTCTTGCGAGTCGTGATACCTTGCTCTTCTTGGATTCTTCTGAGCATTTAACTCTGTCTAGTGCCCTCTTTTCAGTCCATTCATAGCCCAGCTGCCAGGAAAACAAAACAAAACAAAACAAAACAAAAATCACTTTTAAATACTGTATGTGACAATAATGTTTATCTTTTGTTCAAGACTCTCCAGTGACCTCCCACTGAACTCCTCAGAATAGCTCACAAGGCCTTCCAGTGACTTCCCACTGAAGTCCCCTCAGAAGAGCCCACAAGGCCTTCTGTGACTTGGTTCACTGCTTCTCTCATCTCACCTGCAACATTCTTAAATTTTTTTCTAAAAAAATTTATTTTGTGCGTATTTTATGTATGTTTCTACATGTATGTCTAGTACCACTTCCATGTCTGGTGCCTGCAGAGGACAAAAAAGGATGTCTGGTCCCCTGGAACTTGAGTTACAGATGTTGCAAGCCACCACGTGGGTGCTGAGACCTGGATCTTCTGAAAGAGCATCTTTGTTCTTGACTGCTAAGCTGTCTTTCCAGCCTGTCTGCAGCACTGTCAGGTCACTCTGTAATCACATACTGAGTCTGCATCTTGGCGCATGTAATGCCAAAACAAGTATGACCAAGACATCAAAGACTAGAAAAAGACCTGCAGCAGGCAAGGGCTGCATGGAGTTATTTCCAAAACAATGCCCTCTTTGAACAAAGGAAGCATGGAGATTTTATCCAGAAAACCCAAACATACCCACACAGGAAAATACTTTATGGCTGGGGTCATTCCTGAGCAGGAACGGTTAAAGACATTTTTCAACATGTAAGATTCAAGAAAGAAAGATAGCAGACACATTTCTAGGTGTGCTTATATGAAGGTCAAGAGCATAAGCTCACAGTTTTAAAATGGTGAACAGGAGTGCTTTTGGCACGCTTAGTTTAGTAGATAACAACTCAATTACTATTTCTTTGAGGCTTTTTATCTTGAAGGGACGTTGAGAGCGTTTCTGTGCTGATTATGATGTTCATGTGATCTCTGCCCTCAAATCCATTTATAAAAATGCATATTGATTTGCATTTGTTGAACCAAACTTGCATCCCTGTAATGAAACCCATTTGGTCAGGGTGTATGTATTGAGTAATGCCTTCTGGAGTTTGATTTGCAAAAATTTTGTCACGCATTTTTGTATCTATGTTAATTAGGGGTATATTTGCAATTGCTATATCTTCTTGATAAATTTTTCCTTTATTAACATGTAGTGGGTTTAGCCAGGTATGGTGGCACACATCTTTAATCCCAGCACTTGGAAGGCAGAGGCAGGTGGAACTCTGAGTTCATTGCCAGCTGGTCTACAGAGTGAGTTCCAGGAGAGCAAGGGCTGTTATACAGGGAAACCCTGTCTCAAACAAACAAACAAACAACAATAATAACAACACCTCAAAAAACATGTAGTGGTCTTTTCATCTCTTATTTTTGGCTCAGAACTCTTCTCAGATATCAGAATAGATATATCAGCTTGTTTTGGGTTTTTATTTGCTTGATAAAATGTTTTCCATTTACTTTTATTCTGTGGATTTGTTTTAAACCAGTGAGGTACGTTTTTTTTAGAGACAACAGAGAATAGGATCTAATTTTCAAATCTAGTCAGTAAGTCTATGTCTCTTTGTTGGTGGATTGAGGCCATTTACTTTCAAGATTATTTTTGTGAAGTGTTTACTAATTCCCATAATGTGGTTGTTTTTCTGATTGGTTGGATAATTGTTTGGTTTTACATTCTTCTCCATTAGTATTAAGGATTTCTTGGTTGACTGTATTGACATAATGGAGTCCTAGCTATGCAAGCTACTCTCCTACAAATGTATTCTTTCCTATTCTCTTGTACCTGAAAGTTCTTCTGTGCACATTACACCCTTAAATACGGTATTCTGCAATGCTGACTCAGTGGTAATAAATTTGTGCTTGTACTGATCTATGATTATTTCCCTATAAAATTTAAAATGTGGCTTTATTAGATTTGGCAATCTTGATTGGATGTTACTACTCTCAGGGCTGGAGATATATCTATCATTCATGCTTTCTTAGGCTTTAGAGTTGTTGACAAGTTACCTAATGCTACTCTGACATCTCTACCTTTGAAAGTGACTTGGCATTTTTCCCTTACAGCTTTTAATATAGTTTCTTTTCATTTTTGACATCTTGACTATAATAAGTTACAGAGAAATTCTTCTTTGCTCACGTCTATTCAGAGTTCTCAATGTCTCTTGTACTTGGATGTCTATATTTTCCCTGTAG
>PVIU01000262.1:121480-132994 GCA_004026605.1 Ondatra zibethicus
CTGTGTCTGGGTTACCTCACTCAAAATAATGCTTTCTAGTTCCATCCATTTTCCTGCAAAATTTAGGCTGTCGTTATTTTTTTCTGCTATGTAGTACTCCATTGTGTAAATGTACCACATTTTTTTTTATCCATTCTTCGATCGAGGGGCATTTAGGTTGTTTCCAGTTTCTGGCTATGACAAATAAAGCTGCTATGAATATAGTTGAGCACATGTCCTTGTGGCACAATTGAGCATCTTTTGGGTATATACCCAAAAGTGCTATTACTGGGTCTTGAGGAAGGTTGTTTCCCAGTTTTCTGAGAAATCGCCACACTGACATCCATAGGGGTTGTACCAGCTTGCATTCCCACCAGCAATGCAGAAGTGTTCCCTTTTCTCCACAACCTCTCCAGCATAAGTTGTCATCGGTGTTTTTGATCTTGGCCATTCTTACAGGTGTAAGATGGAATCTCAGAGTTGTTTTGATTTGCATTTCTCTGATGACTAAGGATGTTGAACATTTCCTTAAGTATCTTTTAGCCATTTTAGATTCCTCTGTTGAGAGTTCTCTGTTTAGGTCTGTACTCCATTTTTTTTTATTGGATTATGTGTTCTTTTGTTGTCCGATTTCTTGAGTTCCTTGTATATTTTGGAGATCAGACCTCTGTCTGATGTGGGATTAGTGAAGATCTTTTCCCATTCTGTAGGCTGGCGTTTTATCTTGTTGACTGTGTCCTTTGCTTTACAGAAGCTTTTCAGTTTCAGGAGGTCCCATTTATTAATTGTTTCTCTCAGTGTCTGTGCTGCTGGCGTTCTATTTAGGAAGTGGTTCCCTGTGCCAATGCGTTCAAGTGTACTTCCCACTTTCTCTTCTATAAGGTTCAGTGTTTTTCTCTTCCCTCCCCCTTCCTTTTATCTCAATAAAACTCTTCACTTAAGCCTTGCCTGCATGGCATATTTGTCTCTCACCCTCTGTGAGGCCCCTGACTCTCACCTGCCAAGGTCTCTTGCAGGGAGAATTGCCGTGGGCTCTCACTTGCCTCCAAGGTCCCATTCCCATGCAGAATCATTACACCTAGAAAGTCAAAACAAGTCTTCCAACATGCAGAATGTTGGAAGGTATTCTGTGACAGAATACCTGACCAAAGAACAGAGTTAAGACTTCCATTCTAAAGGGGAGAAATGCTAGAACAGCAAGTAAAGATCAGACCAAATCAAACAGGAAAAACACCAAACCTTGTAGTTCCATGTCTGCTAACTAGGGATTGTAACAGCATCATCTGGGATTCAAAAGGTTTAGGAATACAATGGGACTGCTTTTCTTGAAGCTCAAGTGGCCTCTCTCGGAGCAGCTCCTCTTAGAGACTTCAGCGTTCCACTGTGAACATCCCCTGTTTCTGGAATGATGTGGGATTCCCCTTTGTATGCTGTGAATATGCTTTAGTACTATTGGTTAGTAAAGAAGCTATTTTGGCCTATGGCAGGGCAGAATATAGCAAGGCAGGAAATCTAAGAAGAGATAGAGGAAGAAAGAAGGCAGAGTCTGGCAGAGGCCATGTAGCTGCCAAAGGAGAAAGATGCCTGAACTTTACCTGTAAACCACAGCCTCAGCGATACACAGATGAATAGCAATGGGTTAATATAAGATGTAAGAGCTAGCTAGAAATATGCCTGAACCATCGGCCAAACAGTGTTGTAATATAGTTTCTGTGTGATTTTTTGGGTCTGTCTGGCCAGGGAATGAAAGTTCAGTCTCTGTTTACACTGGAATGCTTTATATATCGGAGTCTCCACTGTTACTTAGGTTCCTCCTTCACAGCTTCCTACACAGCCTCCTCAGGATTTCTATTCAGAGAATCTGACCCTGTCTTAAATTGCTTGCTTGGCCTCAGTAGCTTTTTAGAATACAGGTGCAAGTCCCTTGGCCCCTTCACGCGTGTGTCTAGTACCACACAGATGACATACGTTCCTGTTTCCAACTTGAGAGGTATCTTAGCTCCCTTCTGCTACAACCATGATGACCTCCAAGCATCTGCTTGGCTGAACCTGGGAGGCGCTTTCCTAGAAAGCCCTGCTAGAGCAGGGTGGTTTGGAGGCTTTCTTTGTTCAGGTACTATTCTTTCAAATGAACTTTTATTTTTGTGCAATGGAGCTTTTGGGATTTGTCCTCAGCTCCTTTCTGGTTGTCTCAGTACAAAGTGCCCAGGTTCTCTTTAATAACACTAATTTCTAGCAATTACAGGTCCTTTGTCCGAACATACAGTGTTCAACGAGTTTATCAATTGTCACGTTTCCCACTGAACAAACTCAACATATTTTCTGTACTCCTGTTTCATTTTCTGCTTTGAATTTTCATGCTAAATGCAGTGAGCAATAACCATACCGCAGTCTGAAGAGTACAGTGTCTCAAAATGCTTCCCAACAGGATCCGTCCATTATTTCTAAATGGAGAAGCCTTTCTCAGACTTTCAGGGAATATGTAGAATGCAAGCAGATGCTTTGCCAACATGTAATACAAATAGCCTCCAGTTCAGTTCCTGGTCCTTGTTCCTCTTTTAAATCTCATAAGCAGTCTTTGCTGTCTTCATTTCTGCTGGCATCATTATGATCCTCTGAGTTCCCACTAGAATGATCTGTTAAATTCAGCTTAAAGAATTCTAAGACTTCTCTAGGATGAAGCTCCGAGCTCTTCTACATTCCTTCTGCAAACCAGTTCAGGTTCGTCACAGCAACGATGCCTCGGATACCAATTTTCTTTTTCTTTTTTCTTTTTCATTTTTTTGGTTTTTTGAGACAGGGTTTCTCTGTGGCTTTGGAGCCTGTTCTGGAACTAGCTCTTGTAGACCAGGCTGGTCTCGAACTCACAGAGATTCACCTGCCTCTGCCTCCCGAGTGCTGGGATTAAAGGCGTGCGCCACCACCGCCCGGCATCGGATACCAATTTTCTGTATGAGTTATTTTTCATGATGCTGTGTCAGGATACGTGACAAAAACAACTATGGATATTACTGGAGGGGATCTCTGGGTGCTCTGTGAGGTGATGTCTAGATTCTATGTTTCCAAGCAACAAGTTGGATGTGATGCAGAGTAGAGGCAATGAAACGATTGATTTGCTGAAAATGAGAGCGAAAGCTGGGAGCAAGGTCTGTAGAATGGGCGCAGACTTGAGCAAACATGGCTCAGGGGCCCTGAGTTCTTTTCATGAATGTAGGCAAAATGAGTAGCTCATCCCCATGGGTAGGAATGGGGTGATCTTTACTCTTATTGACAGATAACACAATTGACCTGCTTTTACTATAATAATCGGCATGCGAGGAGGCTATACATTCCTAAAAGCTGATGATGTCATATCTTTGCATGAGATGATAAATAGGACTCTTTCCTAACTGTCCATTAAGGACAGATTGGCCTTCACTATTTGGGCTCAACACCACTCTAAGCTGACCTTGGTCGTCTTTTCTTTTACCTGACCACAAGTTACCCCTAGGAGAAGAGGTGCCTCCACAAGCAACACATGTGTACATATACTTACACAAACACATACATACACATAAAGAAAAGGACTGAGTAAGATTGCCCAGTGGGTAAAGCACTTGCTGTGTAAGACTGATGACCTGAATTTGGTCCTCAGAACCCACAGAAGGGTGGAAGGAGAGAACCAATTCCACAAACTTGTCCTCAGACCTCCACATAGGTGCTGTGCTCTACACACAAGTGTGAGGCAGAGAGAGCTAACTGGGAATGGCATTGACTTTTGGAATCTCAAAACCCACCCCCAGTGACACACCTTCTCCAACAAGACAACACTTCCTAATCCTTTCCAAAGAGTTTTACCAACTGGTGACCAGGTAATCAAATATATGAGTTATGACAGCCATTTCCATTTAAGCTACCATAACACCAAATGCCTTTGTTATCCTTTCTACATGAGAAGTTGTTAAAAAAAAAAAAAAACAAAGTGGGAGCCGAAGAGAAGGCTCAACAGTTAAAAGAGTGTACTACTCTTCCAGAGGATTTGAGTTCAGTTTCTAGCACCTATGTGACGTGGCTCACAGCCATCTGTACCTCTAGGGCATCCCACACCTCTAACACTCACATGCACACATCCACAAACAGGCACATACTCACAATTAAAAATAATAGAAGAAAACTTAAAGATAAGTCAAAAGTGGTTGATTTAAAAAAGCTGGAGTTTGTGACATGTAACTAACTACTGAAATGCTTACCTAAACTCTACACTTGGAACTAAAAACAATGCCTCTCCAAAGGTGGCTTCTAGGTACACATGGTCAAGCATGGGAAATGGGCAAAGAGCTTTTAGAAGAAATATGAACATGTCACATTTGGGCTTTATGTGGGCACTTCTGAACTTCTCCACTTTGGGATAGGATACATTTATACCTAAAAAATTCTAGACTTTTAAATAAAGAGGTTCTTTTTTTCTTTTTTAACCTGTACTACAGTTAAATCTGTCTGCTGCTAAAACAGCCCAGGGATGGGCTATAGTTCAGCGATAGGATACTATCTAGCAGATGTGATATTCTGGGCTTTATTTGCAGCAACAAAAGAGAAAAGAATCTTAAACAGAACTAAATTAAAATGCATATGAGGTATGATGGCGGTGCAAACCCGTAGTCCCAGCATTTGGGAGGCAGAATGGGGAAGAGTCTGAGCTCAAGGTTATCTTTGGCTACATAATGACCTTGAGGACAGTTTAGGCTACTGAGACTCCTTCAACCTCTTCAAATTAACAAACAAAACAGTAAATGTTTTTTTATTAAGACTTTCTTCCAGGAAAGTATAGTGGCAAATGCCTTTAGCATTCAGGAGGCAGAGGCAGGTAGATCTCTCTGAGTTGAGGCCAGCCTGTCTACAGAGTGAGTCCAGGCCAGCTAGGGCTACATTTAAAAAAAAAAAAAGAGTTTCTTCAAACTGGGAGTAGTGATTTGTGCCTGTAATCTTAGTACTTGGGAGGCTGATGTAGAAGGATCACCATGAGTTCTAGGCCAGTCAGGTCTATGTAGTCAGTACCAGACTAGCCAGGGCTACAAAGCAAGACATTAATCATGCAAAACAAATGGAAAAAAAATTCTCCGATTGTATTTTTCTTTGCTTCAATTTTTTCAATCTATGGAATAAAGTATTCATCTGAAATAATTAAGGAACTGAATATTATTTTACTTTATTTTAGCAGGGAGAATGTAACTAAACAGAATTTCACTTATATATGTGTTCCAGTCATATTTTAATGATGATCAACACTCTAAAATATAGAGTTCCCTTCTCACAATATATAAAAGCAAAAGCTTCCTATAATAATCATGCCAGCTGTTGGTCAAGTTATTTTAAATGTTAAAAGCTGAAAACAATTGTGAATTATGAGTATAATTGGCTGTATTTATATTT
The DNA here is from genome assembly GCA_004026605.1 of Ondatra zibethicus. Lineage (NCBI taxonomy): Eukaryota > Metazoa > Chordata > Mammalia > Rodentia > Cricetidae > Ondatra > Ondatra zibethicus. Next base: position 126,869 of record PVIU01000262.1, read on the forward strand.
CTGTACACTATTTTCCTATTCGGAGGCCTTCATAGAAAACCTAAAATGTAATACCAGCTATGGTGGGTCAAACCTGTACTCCCAGAATTTGGGAGGTTCAGGCAGGAAGATGGAGTTTGAGGCCAGTCTGGGTTAAGTAATGCCATCCTGCATTAAAAAAAAAATCACATGGAGTGAGATAGTTAAGTATTTACTTGTATGATCTGGGTGCTGCTCCGGGAGCTTGGAGTTCAATGAGAAACACTTCAAGGCCATGACCTCAGGAGATTCCTTCTCAGAAAGTGAAGGCAGAATTCTTACCACTCTTCTTATTAACCAGGAAACTATTTACTTAGCACCTACCTACTCTCAGATCCTATGGCCCTGTGGTTCTAAGATTAAAGACTGTTTTTACCTCCATAATGGTTGGGTCCCAAACAATGCAGCAGTCAATTAAAATCTCTAGGTCCTTCAATTCTTCAATATATTCTCGTCAATTCTTCATCTGTAAAATGGGGTTCATATACAAATTTCTTAGCTTTGTTGCCAGCATGAGAAAACATCATGTAGCAATGTGGATCCTGGGTAGTCAGGCTTCTAACCGGCTCACTGACTCTAGTCCCAGAAGTAGCAATTCTATTTCATGCCTCAGTGGACTGGCAAATTACTACATGTCCTGGAGTTTCAGGACTACTTGTGATATTTAAAACCTCTAATGCTAAATTGTACGGATGTTAGATCCACGTGGTAAGTACTATTTTGGGGGTAAAAGTAGGCTGTCATGGAAATATAGAAAAGACACTTGCTGTTGGGGTTGTAGCCCAAGGGTAGAGTGTTTCCTAAGCATTCCAGGGCCTGGGCTCTACAGGAGTGGGGGATAGCTTGGGGAAGCGGTAGAGGATAGGTGCAAGGGATCCTGGGGTAAGGTCTGGAGGAGTTAGTTAAGGGTGGAGAAAAGAATTAGGGCTGAAGCTGAGATTCACTGCTTTAGCAAAGCCACAGATGCTCAACTGCAGGTTTAGGAGAGACTTTTGAGCCTACTCTGGTCCACTTGCTAAAGCCCATGAAGCGACCTTAGAATAACGTTTTTAAATGAATAAAGTAGTGACACAGTAATTGCAGCAGTTATCAGAATACATAAAACGCAAGCGCAATGCATGCACGCAAACATTTACCTATACATCAGTGATAAGGTCTGGAGTAGGTGTATTAACTACCATAACTTAGGGGCTGCAGAGTTGTGTCAGAGGTTAAGAGTACTTTTGCTGTTGAAGAGGAACTGGGGAACTGGGTTCAATTCCTAGTACCCATGAGGTGGCTCACACTGTCTGTAATTCTAATCCCAGAGTCAGATGCCCTCAATTAGGCATGCATGCAGTATGAATACATACACTCAGACAAAAAAACAAAAAATAACTTTAAAAAATAACTACCATAATTTCACGATAGCAACAAGGATAGTGTTTTTTAAATATCTATGATTACTGGAATACACTGAATATTTTGATTCTTAATGATTATGAAATCATATTGTTTATTTTGTTTTTTGGGTAGACTATGTAGCACAGGCTGGTATGGAATTCTGTACCCTTCTGTCTCTTGTCTCCTGAGGGGCTAAGATTATAGAAATGTGCTACTATGCTGAACTTGTATGTTATTCTATTTGTTTTGCCACAATGAGGATTTTTTTTCTTTTTTCCCCCTGCTTCCTTCTCCTCCCCCTTATGCATGTAAGGCAAGCAGTCTACCACTAGGTTATATTCTCAGCCCAGATAGTGTTAATATTGGGATTTACTTACTGCACTTATAATTACAGGACATTCTTAAATTTCAGTTAGATATGAGTAAAAAATAAATGTGTATTTTTTTTTCTGTGTCTCAGTTCAGCCTACCCCAGCTCCCAGGTTATGAGCCCTTGGTTTTCTCTGTACCCTCCTAGCCTCCTAGTCCCTGCATTCAGTCAGATCATCTCTAACTCTGGTTAAGCCATTACCTTCCTTAAAACTCTTCATCAGTTCCCATGGCCTCCACAAATAAGTCAAAGTTATTATTATTTTTTCCTGTGAGTCACAAATCCCTCTAAGATGGGTCTGTCTCTACTCCCCAGCTTCTATTCTTTTCAGAATAGAACTTGTCAGACACAATTCACTCTCCCAGCCCCAGAGAGGCTGTTGCTCTGCAACCCAGGCTGTCCTCAATTTCAACGTTGCTCCTCCTCAGACTCCTGAACCCTGGGTTTACAGGCAGGTGCCACACCCAGATATAACCACAGTCAATGCTCTCTGTTATTACAGCACAATGTGAGAACTGCTCTGTTCACTGCTTTATCTCCAGAGCTTCTCAAGTGCCTGGAACACAATCTGCCTGGTCCCTAAGCGCTATACAATTCTGGGGTGTGCCTTTCCTTCTGAACTCTATTTGAATGGCTCCCCCGGGATTGCATAACTGTCAACCCCAGGCTGACAGTATTTTACTGAAGAATAAACTGGCCTCAGCTGGGTGAGGAAGAGGTCTCCAGTGGACAGATTCAGGCAGGAGTCATCCTGGGATTACATGTATTCAGTTTCTAAAGCAGTTATTTTTAATCTTCTTGCATGTTCATGATCACTTATAATGCGAAAGAGATGATTATTGCAGGAGGCTTTCCTGATCATAAGCAGAATTGTTTCTTTTACAGCTTCTGAGTAAACTGTTTATTTACTGGATTGGGGTTTATAAACTCTGGCCAATGAGCTAACTCTGGTCTGCCAAATGTTTTGTATGATACTCAAACTAAAAATGATTTTTACACTTCAAAATTACTGGGTGGAAAAAGTCAAAAGAATAACGTATCATGTTTATTAAGTTTTATAGGAGCACGGTCACCGTCTTTCATTTAGATACCTTTATGGCTACTCTCCTGTTACTGGAGCCAAGTTCTTAGGTTTGTAGACAGAAGAAAAATAGACTGAACCCAGAGAGGCACAGACAAAGCTTTTATTGGTTGAGATTGAGTAGAGGTACAGCTCAGACCTCAAGGGCAAGTCAGGGGTGGCTCCTTAAACAACAGAAAGATTTCCAGGTTCTTCACTCAAATAATGGGTCCAAACTTGCTTCAATGTACCCATTCCTGAGTGGTCAGTGGCAGGTCCTCCACTTCAATAAGGAATCGAAGCTTGCAGAGAATGTTCCTGTTTGGTCAGTGACTGGGCTTAGTTGTAAGTAGCTCATTGGTCAGCTTCGACTTTATGATAAGGCAGGTTCTCTGGAGCCTGGCTGTTGTTTGCATCTGTGCTAATAGGATGTGTTTATAGCTGCTGTGACTTTAATTCTGGGACTGCCTTGATCGCTGGGTCCTCACTTCTATCCTTGCTTGATCTCTTTGTGAAAGCCCAAGACAGGTATGATCCCTGTGGGCCCCTTCCCAACATCTGATAGTACTATCCTCCTTTCGGGTAATTCTTATCTGTCGCATTCTCACTACGATGACATATTTGAATAGTTGTAACAGAGATCATATGACTTCAACCAAGAGTAGTGGAACATGCTTATAACCTAGCACTTGGGAGGAGGAGGAGGACGCAAGAAGCTCAGTAGTTCAAGATCATCCTCAACTATACAGTGAGTTCAAGACCAGCCTGACTAATTAAGAACCTGTCCCCAAAGAGCAAACTCAGAAAAGTGGGGTGGGATCATGTGGTTTGCAAAGTCTAAAATATCCATATTACTTTTTATCAACGTTTGTGACTCCTGCATTCACTCTCAACCCCTTGATGGCACCGTTTTGTAAATAAATGGCATTCAACACATGTTTGTTGAGTTGGAGTGAAGTTCTAAAGTGTCTTGATTTAATTTGTTGTTGCCATGCTAGGGATGAAAACTAGACCTGTCACTGATAGGTAAGTCCTCTACCATTGAATCATTTGTCTCTCTTCCCTTTCTGTGTCTGTCTCCTTCTTCTCCCTTCTCCTCCTCTCCCCTTTCTCCTTCTGTTTTTCCCTTTTCCTTTTTGCTTCTCCCCGCCCCCCCCCTTTTAGTTAAGCATAGGTCTACTTGGGATGGAGAGATGATTCATCAGTTAAGGGTTAAGAGCACTGGCTGCTCTTCCAGAGGACCCAGGTTCAATTCCCAACAGTCACATGGCAGCTCACAACTATCTGTAATTCCATTTCCAGGGGATCCAACACCCTCACACAGACGTACATGCAGGCAAAGCACCAATGCAATACAATGAAAATAAATCATTAAAAAAAAGATAGTGTCTTCTATATCCTAGGCTGGGCTTGAGCTTACAATCATCCTGCCTCCGTCTAGAGGTGTACTAGAATTACAGGTGTACTAGAATTACGGCTCACTTACCCCAGCCTTCTTGTTCTGTTTCAATTTAATTTTATGCACATGGATATGCTTTGTCTTTTTATTTTATTTTATGCTTTGTCTTTATGTATGTCTGTATACCACTTGTGTGCCCGGTGCTTAAGGGGGCTAGAAGAGGGCATGGGATCTCTCCAGCTCCTACCACAGTTTGTTATGCCCAGACCACCATGGAGACGGAGTCCCTATGTAAAAGCAAAGAGCCTTTATTCAAGTCTGAGTCTCCATGTGTCTAATGCATTGGCACAATCAGAGAGCCTCAAGCTCAGAGGTTGGAGTGAGGGATTTCTAAGGTTCAGGACCCCTGATTGGCTGACATTTGTCTAAGGGTGTCCTGGCCAAAAGGGGATGGGTGTGTGCTGTGTGCTGGACTTTGGAATGTTAGGTATTTTCTCTTGGATGGTTTGTTCCTGGGCGGTGCTTGGGTGATCTTTCTGGGAACCAGGTATTGCCTTAGGGTAAACTGAAACTCAGGCCTCTATTGAGCTTGTCATGAGTGGGTCCTATAAATCTTCTTGATTTAAGTTTTATGACTCAAATTCTTTCCCTGGCTGTCAACAGAGTTTTTGTTGGCCCCACTGGCTCCAAAATAAATGCACAGAGACTTAATACTAATTTTAAATGCTTGGCGGGTAGCTGACTCTTACATTTTGAATTAACCCATATTTCTTATTTACCCTCTGCCATGTGGCGGTACCTTCTTTCAACATGGCATGTTCATCTAGCTCCTCTTTGTGCCTTTCCTCCCTCTTCTTCCCAGTGTCCTCTGTGTCTTGCTGTCCTGAGTATACTTCCTGTCTAGCTATAGGCCAGTCAGCTCTTTTACTAAACCAATCATAGGCGCCTTGGCAAAGACACATATTTACAGTGTACAAAAAGACCATCTCATAACACCCGGCTCTGCATAAATAATACTCATTGTATTTGAAAGGGTATTATCTTTTTCTTCTTTTTTTCTCTGCTCCCCTCCCTGCCTCTCCCCTACCCCCTTCAACCCTCTCCCAAATTTACTCCCCATGCTCCCAATTTACTCAGGAGAGTGTGTCTTTTTATACTTTCTACTTCCCATGAAGATTATATCTATGTAAGTCTCTCTTAGTGTCCGTATTGTTGTCTAAGATCTCTGGGATTGTGTTTATTGGCTGGTTTTCTTTGCTTTATGTTTATAAACCATCTATGAGTGAGTACATGTGATAATTGTCTTTCTGGGTCTGGGTTACTTCACTCAAAATAATGCTTTCTAGTTCCATCCATTTTCCTGCAAAATTCAAGCTGTCGTTATTTTTTTCTGTTATGTAGTACTCCATTGTGTAAATGTATCACATTTTCCTTATCCATTCTTCAATTGAGGGGCATTTAGGTTGTTTCCAGGTTCTGGCTATGACAAAGCAAGCTACTATGGACATAGTTGAGCCCATGTCCTTGTGGTACGATTTAGCATCCTTTGGATATATACCAAAAAGTGGTATTACTGGGTCTTGAGGAAGGTTGTTTCCTAATTTTCTGAGAAATCGCCACACTAACATCCATAGGGGTTGTACCAGCTTACATTCCCATCAACAATGCAGAAGTGTTCCCTTTTCCCCACAACCTCTCCAGCATAAATTGTCATCAGTGTTTTTGATCTTGGCCATTCTTACAGGTGTAAGATGGAATCTCAGAGTTGTTTTGATTTGCATTTCTCTGATGACTAAGGATGTTGAACATTTCCTTAAGTGTCTTTCAGCCATTTTAGATTTCTCTGTTGAGAGTTCTCTGTTTAGGTCTGTACTCCATTTTTTTTATTGGATTACA
>PVIU01000262.1:133094-348094 GCA_004026605.1 Ondatra zibethicus
CCTCTGTCTGATGTGGGGTTAGTGAAGATCTTTTCCCATTCTGTAGGCTGTCATTTTGTCTTGTTGACTGTGTCCTTTGCTTTACAGAAGCTTTTCAGTTTCAGGAGGTCCCATTTATTAATTGTTTCTCTCAGTGTCTGTGCTGCTGGGGTTCTATTTAGGAAGTGGTTCCCTGTGCCAATGCGTTCAAGTGTACTTCCCACTTTCTCTTCTATAAGGTTCAGTGTGGCTGGCTTTATATTGAGGTCTTTTATCCATTTGGACTTGAGTTTTGTACGTGGTGATAGATATGGATCTATTTTCATTTTTCTACATGTTGATATCCATTTATGCCAGCACCACTTGTTGAATATGCTTTCTTTTTTCCATTTGATATTTTTTGCTTCTTTATCAAAGATAAGGTGTTCGAAGATGTGTGGATTGATATCCAGGTCTTCTATTTGGTTCCATTGGTCCTCCTGTCTGTTCTTAAGCCAGTACCAGGCGAAAGGGTATTATCTTAATAGTAAAAGTAGTTTCAGTTTCTTTTCTTTCTCTTTCTTTCTTCTTTCTTTCCTTCCTTCCTTCCTTCCTTCCTTCCTTCCTTCCTTCCTTCCTTCCATTCTTTCTTTTTTTTGTTGTTGTTGTTTGTATGTTGAGAAAGAGTCTGGCTATGTAGCCCAAGTTGGCTTTAAACTTGTGGTTATCCTGCTTCAGTTTCTCAGGTGTTGGGACTGCAGACATGTACCATTATACCTGGATACAAGTATTTGTTAAAATGTAGCTCTTTCTTCTAGGCATATGCATCCAACCTACTGTTAATTCCAGGCTGAGTTTAGTGCCAGAAAAAGCAATTATAGCTTATTCGTTACTGGGATTAGTACAAAACAAAGCTCTTGAAGCCGAAGCAATTAGGGAAGGAATTTAGTTTCAAAATACTTGACACTAGACTCTCAGATCATCTGAGAGTACCAAGAACAAAACTGGAGATGGAGTATGACTGGATATCCCGTTTGTGAAGATGAGGTTGTAGCATGTTGCTTGACTTGAGTTAGAGCTGGGGAGGCTGCTCACGTGTCATAAATCATAACAATGCTTAATGGGGATTTAACTAGGAAGGAACTGCTTATCTCATAATTGTGGTCTGTCTTCCATGGCGGCCATTTGTCAAAACCTACTTACTCTTCAGCCTTAGTTAATCTGGGGTTTTTTTTGTAATTTATCTTAACTAGTTCTCTTGAAGGTCACCAAGCATCATCAGGAAAGCCAATGGTCTTTGATTAGCACGTGCTTTCTTATCTATCTGCAATATTCAACACTTTAACCTCCCTCCCTCCCTCCCTCCCTCCCTCCCTCCCTCCCTTCCTTCCTTCCTTCCTTCCTTCCTTCCTTCCTTCCTTCCTTCCTTCCTTCCATTTTGCCCCCTAAGTTTTTGTTTTTAAAAGAAAATATTCTTAAGCCAAGTGGGATGGTGACCATCTAAGTCATTCCCCCAACCCCAGCATCTGAGAGGTGGAACTGACAGTGTCTGAAGCTCAAGGCCATTCTTAGCAAGTTTGAGGACAATCTGGGACACAAGGGACTGTGTCTCAAAAAACAAAACAAACAACACCAACATAGTCTCATTCAACAAAGCACTAACATTTAATCTTCTTATTTGGGGAGAAAAGGCAGAGGCATCAGAAGTTCAAGGTCAGCCTAAACTCTCCTGCCTTAAAAAAACCAAGGGCTGCAAATAAGATTTAGATAGGTAGTTCTATGTGAAAGACCGTGGGTTTCTAGTCTAGCACCGGAGAGAAGAGAAGGAAATTGTATGTGGGTGTTGGGAATCTAACCTGGGTCCTCTGCAAGAGCAACGGGTGCTCTTTAACACTGAGCTATTTTTCCAGTCCCAATTCCCATTTCTTATCTCCCTCCCCAATCTCCTTCCTTTTTCCTAACTGCGGTAATTTAAAAACAGCATTGGAAAGAAAGACGCCCTGTGACAGACCTCACATGAAGGGGTTTTTATTAAGGGAAAGGGAACGTAAAAAGGGGGAAGGGGAGTGGGGAGACTGGCCTGTGGAGATAGGAGCAGCAAACAGAAGAGAGGCAGAGAGAGAGAGGGAGGGAGGGAGGGAGAGAGAGAGAGAGAGAGAGAGAGAGAGAGAGAGAGAGAGAGAGAGAGAGAGAGAGAGAGAACGCGGAGAGAAGGCAGAGAATCAGAGGGAGAGAGGAACAGACAGAGAGATGGAAAAAGAAAAAAAAAAGAGAGAGATGGGAGGTGGGCAAGGCCCGCCTTTTAAAAGGCATTGTAGTGAACGTGCAGAGGAGGTGCTCTCAGTGGCTACAGATGAGGATGTAGCCTGTCAGGACCCCCAAGGGCAGGCCAGTACAGATGCCTGAATGCTAACACTAATAGTCCTCCATTTTACTTCATGAATCCCTTCCCAGATCCTGTATATTCGATAAACATGAAATGCTTATCTTTCTTTTTTTTAAATTGTTTTTATTGAGCTACATATTTTTCTCTGTTCCCCTCCCTTTTCCCTCCCATTCTACCCTTTCCCATGATGCCCACGCTCCCAATTTACTCAGGAGATCTTGTCTTTTTCTACTTCCCAGGTACATTAGATCCATGTATGTCTCTCTTAGGGTCCTCTTTGTTGTCTATGTTCTCTGGGATTGTGAATTGTAGGCTTTTCCCCCCTTTATGTCTAAAAGCCACTTATGAGTGAGTACATATGATATTTGTCTTTCTGGGTCTGGGTTACCATATCTGCAATATGATGTTGCAATGCTTATCTTATTCTGAGAATGACTTAACACACTAATCTTCACTTCCATTCATTTTCCTGCAAATGTTATGATTTCTATCTTTATGGCTGAATAACACTTTTTGTGTATATACCACGTTTTCTTTGTCTTTTCTTTTGTTTTTCCTTCCTTCCTTTTTTCTTTCTTCCTTTTTTTTTTTTTTTTTTTTTTTTTTTTTTTTTTTTTTTTTTTTTTTTTTTTTTTTTTTTTTTTTTTTTTTTTTTTTTTTTTTTTTTTTTTTTTTTTTTTTTTGGTGTGACAGGGTCTCATTATTTTAGTCTGGCTAGCCTAGAACTTACTCTTTGGACCAGGCTGGCCCTGAACTAACAGAGGCCAAAGGCATGGCCACCACACCAGACCAGTGTATTTTCTTAATTCATCTGTTGATGGGCATGTAGTGTTGTGATATTTCATTTGTGCTTTAACAAATAAAGCTTGCCTGAAGATCAGAGTGCAGAACTAAGCCATTAGAGGCCAAACAGTGGTGGCACACACCTTTAATACCAGGACTCAGGAGACAGAGGCAGAAGGATCTCTGTTAGTTCAAGGCCACCCAGGGCCACACAAAATTGAATCTGTCTAAAAAAGAAACAGCTCACACAAATGTGATCCCAGCACTTGGGATCCCACACCTTTAATCCCAGCACTAGGGAGGTGGAGATAGGAGTGACATGGCTGGGTGAAGAGAGAAATGTAAGGCAGGAGGAGACAGGAGCTCAGAGTCAGTCTGAGCATGCAGTCTGAGTTTTGGTGGAGACAGTTGCTGTGTGAGGTTTGGTGGAGACAGCTGCAGTCTGAGGCAATCTGAGGAGGTAGTCTGAGGACAGGATCACTCCTGTCTGAGCACTGGCAGAGGTAAAAGGTCTCTCTAGTGGCTGGCTGCTCTGCTTCTCTGGTTGGTCAGCTTTCATCCCCTAATGTCTGACTATGGGTTGTAATTATTAAGAACAATTAGAATCCGTGCTACAGTGTAGGCTGGTTCAATATCTTGGGTACTGTGAATAGTGCCATGATAAACAGGGACATACAGACAGTTTTGTTGTATATATCACAGGCTTTCGAGTTTGGGGTTCTCCTGCCTCAACTCATTCAAATGTCACATATACTCCTGTCTCTGGTCTTTTCTTATATTTGTTTGTGACAGGGTCTCATGTATTTCAGTCAGGACTCAAACTAGCTATGAATCTGAGGATGACCTTGAACTTCTGATCCTTCTGAAACCCACAACCCAAGAGCTGGAATTTCAGACTTGCACCAGGATTCCCAGTTTCTTCAGGGCTGGAGATCAAACCTAGTGCTTCGTGTGTTAGGATATAGCACTCTACCATCTGAGTTACATCCCTAGCCTTCCTTGAGTGACAGAGAACACAGTTGGGATATTCTTGTCAGTTAGAAAGGAAAATGCCCCTACAGTTTCTATAGTCAGCATTTACTTCTTTCATCTGACACAAACTTCTATGGAAAGCCCTCCACATCTATGAAAAACGTTCCTGGAATTCCCAGCATTGTACATAACAGAGTTGGGTATTCAAAGCAGAATAAGGCAAGGGTGGGCAAGAAGCTTAAACAGCTTCTGTGGCTCCAAGAGGAAAGGGCAATTAAAAATGACCCTGGATGGGGCTGGAGAGAGAGCTCAGTCAATAAAGTGCTTGCCTCAGAAGCCTGAAGACCTGGTCCCCAGAACCTATGTAAAAGGCCAAATGTAATGTTGTGTATTTATATAATATATATATAAATATATAATAATATATAATTACAGCGCTGGGGAGGTGAAAACAGAAGGATCAGCATTTTAAGGCTTTGGGTACACAAGCCCTTGCCTTAAAAACCGTAAATAAATACATGTATATATACATATATAGCTAAGTAAATAGATAAATGAACAGATAAGAAAATAAATAGTGACTAGATGTTTACTTAAGTATATTCCTTCCTTTCATTTCTACTAAATACTAGCACTTAACTGAAGGGGTCCACCGCTCCCAGGTCTCAGCACCTTTTACTTCCCTCATTTTCTCCATTATCAACATGACTGGACAGTCTGTTGGCTTGGGGACTATCAACTCTTTAATTCCAAGGGGTACAGTAGAATCTGTGGAGCTGGGAAGAGCAATTCGCCTCTTCAAAGCTGTGTATACAGAGCAGCCCTAAGGAGATAAAGAGTGTGTGCAAGTAAAGATGGAGAATGGGTGGAAGATCAACCGAGCAAAGTTTGCATGAAAATACTGTAAGGAAACCTGTACTTTGTTGGCAAATTTAAAAATTAGATAAATCACTTAATGGAATATTTACACAACACCAAGGAAAAGTGTACTATTTAAAAGCTGTCAGCAGTTCAGTACAAAAGTGGGGGGCAGATGCTGGGGCTGTAACTCACTCCGCAGAGTGCTAGCCTGGTATGTATGAGGCCGTGGGTTTGATCCCCAGCATTGTACAAATGTTAGGGTTTCTATTGCTGTGACAAAACACCGTGACCAAAAAGCAAGTTGGAGAGGAAAGAGTTTATTTGGTTTATACTTCAGCATTGCTGTTCATCCCTGAAGGAAGTCAGGGCAGGAAGTCAGACAGAGTCCCAGAGGCAGGAACTGGTGCAGGGGCCATGGAGGGGTGCTGCTTACTGGTTTGTTTCCCATGGCTTGCTCAACTCACGTTCTTATAGAACCCAGGGCATGCCCTGGGATGGCACCACTCACCATCGGCCGGACCCTTCCCCATTGACCACAAAATAAGAATATGCTTTACAGATGGATCTCAGGGAGGCTTTTCCTCAGCTGAGGCTCCTTTTTCTGATGACTCCATAGCTCATGTCAAGTCGATGCACAAAACCACCCAGTACAGTTTCCTTGTCACACCCGTGATATTAACACTCAGAAGTTCAAGGTCATCCTCTACTACGTAGTGATTTTAAGGCTAGCCTGAACTTGTCTCAAATGAAAACATAAAGACCAAAAACAAAAACTGGGCCAGTGGGTTAAATCATTGGGTAAAGGCCCCTTGCAAAGCCCTGATGACCTAAATTGATCCCAGGGATGCACATGGCAGAGGGACAGAATTGACTCTTGCAAGCTATCCTCTGATATGCACACACACATTGTGGCATGCACTTCCCCTACTACAATAAAGTAATACATACATTTCTAGAGAGTAAAGCATATTGGTAGTTGTTTACGGCCCCCAAATGCAATTTCAGTTTAGGGAAATCCAGAATAATGTTATTTTGTAAGTTTTTTTCTTTTTCTTGTTAAAACTAGGGTAACCAGTCTTAAGGCAGTCAAACCGGTTTGATGGGTGCCCCTCCCACTTCTTCCTTCAGAAAGTGACTTCAGACCTTCCTGATTGGTTGATGGTTAGATTTGAATTGACATGTACAACAATGGGGGTGAATGGATTAGAGCTTTGCAAAGACCTTAAAGAAATTTTGTAAGGGGCTGGAGAGATGGCTCAGAGGTTAAGAGCACTGGCTGCTCTTCCAGAGGTCCTGAGTTCAATTCCCAGTCAACCACATGGTGGCTCACAACCATCTATAATCAGATCTGGCTCCCTCTTCTGGCCTGCGGGCATACATCCAGACAGAATGCTGTATATATAATAAATAAATAAATCTTAAAAAAAAAAAAAAAGAAATTTTGTAAATAGAAATGAAGGCTGTGTAAATAAAGTCCCTGCATTTTCTCTAGTTTTCATGTCACACATGAACGCAGTAGAAAGAGATCACTGCAGACAGCTCACCACAGAATAAGTGTTTAGGGAGGGTTCATTGTGTAAGGTGATGAAGATGTTTGGGTGCTGCTATTTTTTTTTTAATTTTAAAATTTATTTTTTTTATCTTATGTATATTGGCATTTGCCTGTATGTATGCATGTCTGTGCACCATGTGTATGCATTGCCCTTGAAGGCCAGAGAAGGTTCCATTTACCCCTGGAGCTGGTTGTTGACTGCCTTGTGGGTGCTGGGAATGTCATCGGGTCCTCTGGAAGAAGAGGTTTTCTTAAGTGCTGAGCCATCTTTCCAGCTTGACTGTTTTCATCTCAAACAATGCTGACCAAGCTTTTGATTTCATAAACTCCCATATAGGCCTTGAAAGAGTTTCAGTGATTAAAAAATCATTAGGACATAATCAAGAGCTGAGTTCACTAAAAAGAAGACAGAATATTGCTGGCACAGGGACAGAAGGATGTATTGAGATGGAAATCAAGAGAATTTTGTAGTCTAGGAGCAGGTGAAGGATTCCATGATGGGTCTAGGGTGATGGGTTTGATGATGGGTGGGACAGAATCCAGTAACTCTACTCTTTGTAGCTCGGGCATGAACTTTGTATAGCCTTCTCTCCTTCAATTACAGAAGACTGCAGAGAGGAAGTGGACAGCACTGTGACCTGAGCAGGCAGAGCAGAAACCGGTTCCAGTGTGCTGGGGTTGCTGAGTTCTAACCATCTTATTTGGTAGACTGCTCATAAACGAAGGGAACTCCAATATCAAGAGAGACCTCTTCAAAGAACAATAGAAGACAAACATGGTGGACATGCCTTCAATCCTAGCACTCAATGTGTGTTCAAACCAGACTAGTCTATATATAGTGAGTTCCAGGTCAGTCAGGGTTACTTAGTGAGACCCTATCTCAAACAAAAACAAGCAAATCCCTCTAAAATAACCAACAGCAGCAGCAGAAAATGAAAAAACAATGGAAGGAGAAAAAGGAATAGAAAATAACCAAAAATGATTTAATTTTGGTTATTAATTTAAGAAACTAAGAGAATCTGTAACTCAAACAACTTTATATGACTGTCACAAATGCTAATAAACCAGTAGACAAGAAACTGAACAGAGAAGTTCACCAGAAAATAGTTTTCATATTTTCCCCAAAATTAAAAATAATTATGCTTTATTATAAAATTGGTTTATTTTTATTATGTACTGGTTGCCTATAGCCAGACACGCTAAGAGCTTTACTGTAGTCCTCTTGGTATAAGCATTTTATAGATGGAGAAGTGTAAAGTTCAATAACTTATTCAGTGATTTCACTAGAATAGTTCTGGTGGTACAAGCCTCAACCCAGATCTCGTAAATAGGAGTTCAAGGTCATCCTGAGATGCACGTCAAGTGAGAGACCAGACTGGGTTACATGACACCACGTCTCAAGAAAACAAAGTAATAATAACAATAAAACCCATTAAAAACAACAACAACAACAAAAAATTTCTCAAATGCATATATCCTGGAAGTTGTAGAAGCTGTGTTTAAGTGAAGTGTTTGGTGCCAAAGCCTATGTTCTTATTTAACTATTATCCAACTTTAGGTTTATAATAATGTCCAAATATTGTATAAAACAGACAATAGCCTAATCTATGGTTTAATCCCAGCACTCGAAAGGCAGAGGCAGGTGGATCTCTGTGAGTTCGATGCCAGCCTGGTCTACAAGAGCTAGTTCCAGGACAGGCTTCAAAGCTACAGAGAAACCTTGTCTCAAGAAAACAACAACAACAACAACAAATAAAATAAAATAAAAATAGAGTCACACTCTAAAGCCTAGGCTGGCTTCCAACTTTCAAACTTCTTGAGTGTTGTAATTACAGTCACACAACAATAATATGCATTACTTTCATAATGATATTAAAATAGAGAAATACAGTAAGCAGAATAGCAATACATCATCCATATAATGACAGATTATAGTTGTGGGGAAGGAAGGGTAAGAAGTGTCCCTGAAAATGCAGATGCAGTGCAAGTACAGGCCTAGGCGTTCAGACATGCCTCATAATTTCTCACCCATCAGCGCCACCTTCCCAGGACTGTGAAGGAGCACAGCACACCTTGCACATTTTCCTCCTTGCAGTGCTTCCTCTTCTGGCTCTGGTGACTCCACTTTCTTGTTGCGCATTTATTCTACATCACTGTCTCCTCTTTTCTTAGTCTCCACTTTCTCCACGACTTAATGCCTTTACATTTCAAATATCTGCAGGCCTGGACAGAGGTCTCTTTATCATCTACCTCAGAGGCAGAAAATAGATGACTTAAAATGACTTCAAGAGCCAGGCCACTGACAAATGTGTGAAGCTCATCTTTTATCTCCCTGCCAGCCCTTCTCAGCCCAACCCAGTCATCTCTACTTCAGTCAATCCCAAACCAGCAATTGCTCAAGGGAACTAAACTATGGAACCTTTTCTCTTTCCTTCGTCCTCAGTGTCACCCCCTTGCACGTGATACATTAGTAAATCATGGGATTTAGTTTGTTCTACTGTATTTTCAAAGTACATCTTTTTTCTTCATTCTAGATTTTGTCAGGATGGCTTGAATTCTTAATCCTTCTGCCTCAGTCCTCTTACTAGATGGCATCAAAGTGTACCTTGAGGTGGTGGGAAGAAGGTCCAGTAAGCACTGCCCGAGAGACTGAATTCTAACCTCTGGGATCCAAGTAAACCTGGATGCAATAGCTTCCATATCAGTAATCCCTGTTTGTAAGATGTATTGGTGACACTATAGAGCAAAACTCTATTAAAAAAAAAAACCCAAAACTAAACACCACTCCCCCAAAACCTCCAAGAAATAATTAATGTTAACTGTGTAAAGTTCAGAAAATCCAGAAAAGCCACAGAAAGATAGAAGGCAGAGACATGGGAGCCACAGAAGCTAGCTCATGGGCCAGCTAGCTTGTGTACACAGAAACAAGAGCCGCCCTGTCTCAAAGAAGGTAGAAGGCAAGGGTGGACACCAGAGGTTGTCCTCTGGCCTACACACATACACACACACACACACTCATACAGACAAAGTTATATATATAACATATATATATGCATATGCATATTCTGAGACATTTGCAAGGGGCCTACACTCACATTACATCTGCATATACATGTATATATTTGAATTTTTCCCTTTTTATTTTCTACCTTGCTTGTACATCTGTGCCTTCACTTATTTTTTTGGACAGGGACAGCTTACTATGTTGCCCCGGCTGGTCTCAAACTTCTAGGCTCTTAAGTAGGTGGCACTATAGGAACATTTGGCTGCACCTGGCTTTTGCTCTTTTTTGGTTTGTTCTTTTATTTTACACAGGTTCTCTTTATGTAGTCCTGGCTGTTATGGAATTCACTATGTAGACCAGACTGGTCTAGAACTCAGAGAGTCTCCTGTCTCTGCCTTCCAAGTGCTTGGGTTAAAGGCATGAACCACTATGCCTGACCTTTTTTGTTCTTGTTTTTTCCTGGATTTTGCTCTTATTCTTAGCTGATCTTCATGCATTCTTCATACACAGCCAGCCAGCCACACTTATCTCTGAATTTTGAATCAAAACTCCAGAAATGTGGTTGTTTTTTTTTAAAAATATTTTTATTGTGGAGATAAGATTTATCTGCATTGCCTGAATTAATAGTACTAAAAGGTGAATTCATTTTTATTTCCAAGTAGTCAAATATTTGGCAACTTAAGGAACAAAAAAAAAATCTTTTTTGCTTGGGGTCAGCTTGGAGTATTTGCTACAAAGCCTGGTGACCCAAGTTCAATTCCCAGAACCCCCATGGAAAGAACTGGGAGCACATCGTTGTCCTGTCTATCACACATGTAACAGGCATGTCCCCACACATACACCATGTACATATGCACAACCATAATAAATACATTTTTGCTTATTCTGTTCACCTTGTTAATCTTCGTTAATAATGGCTCAGGGAAAACTGAAAAACAAGCAAACAAAATTCTCTTCTTTGTTCTCATCCATCTGTAAAGCAAACACACAGGCGGAATGAGATGAGTGTGTTACAGTCTAGAGGTAGCTGACTGGACTTGTTTCTACTGAAGTCAGTTTTACCTCATTTTCCAGGACCTCAGTTCATAGAATTATGTTTTTCTGTCAAGCTTTTACAGTTTTGACTCATGTAACTAGAAATAGATCCTCAGTACTGCTAAGTGTTACTTTCTGTATTAGTTTTTTCTCATCCAATTAAAATGACATAAGCAAAATATCTTTTGAAAAAGCTTAAACACAAAATCCTACTGACAGACAACCTCCATTAAAGAAAGTTTAATTTAGAAGAGGAACAAAGACCTTCTAATTTTACAGCATACAACAATTTCCCCAACCACTTCTACTGTAGTTCCATTAATCTCACTTACACTCTGGAAATTATACTTTTATAACTATAATGTTAATTATCATTTCTAGTTCAGTAACTACATTTGCTTTAGAAATCAATTATTTAAAAGTTTCACACCACAGTTGTGTAGTCTGTAGTAGGGAATCTAGCAAATGTATTTTCTTTTACTTACCCAGAACTTTCTTCTTTCCCTCTTCATTTAGAGAGCTAATGTCTTTAGGGAAAAAACAGACCATCCAGAATTGGGGAAACTGTAGGTTATTTCTAGTAATCTTAATAAGTGATACTAAAATCTTCATACAAGTGCATTTTAAATAACTTGAACCTCATCTAGAAGCAGTGGCTCATGCTTCTTGTCCCAACTATTCAAGAGGCTGAATCAAGCAAGTGGATCACTAAAGCCAGGAATTCAAGACTAGCCTGGGAAATAGACTTCAGCTTAACAAACAAACAAAACCCCTAAACAACACATCCTTATAAGCTGGGTGTAATGGTTTATCCATGACTATAATCCTGGCACTTGGGAAGCTGATGCTGGAAGATGGTAAATTTGAGGTCAATTTATGCTATATAGTAAGAGCTGGTCTACAAAATAATAAAAAAACCAAAAGAAAAAGTCACTATACACAAAGCCCAGAAGTTTCATTAAACTCTAATATATGTTACCAAAGGACTGTTATGAATTCATTATGAATTCAAATAAAAAATAAATGATCTCAGTGGTTATTGCCTCATATAAGAATTAGCTAGAGCCAGTGTGGTGGCACATGCCCATAACCCCAACACTTGGGAGGTAGAGACAGGCAGATTTCCTTGAGTTCAAGACTAGTCTGTTTTACAAAGCAAATTACAGGCCAGCCATGCTACATAGTGAGACCCTGCCTCAAACAAAACAAAACAAATAAAACTAAAAGAAGAATCAAACAAACAAAATAATTGTCCAGGGGGTTGTAATAAAATCTTGATGTCTGGATCTTATTCATGATTCTGATTTAATGGCTCTAGGCACTGGGATTTATAAAATAAAGGTTCCAGGTGACCCTAAAGACCTATCTATCACTGAGACCCACTGGATTAGGCTGTAATAACTCAAGATGCATTTCCTATAATTGAGGCTAGCTGTTCATATGACAAAGGTGAGAATATATTCATGCCACATCATTTTTCCAGAACTACATGCAGCACACAGTAATAGCATATACGTTTTAGGCACATGGTTACTGCTAGACGATATCCATGTTCCCAAATTCCTTACTAAAGATATTGTGGCATGTATTTATGAAGAGATGACATTGACAGTTTATCTTCATTTTCTCAGCTTTCGGAGGAAAAGCCTTAAAATGAGTCACCTAGCTCCACATATTAATACTTTGTAAAAATCATAAAGCAGTCTGAAACTACAGTCCACCAACAACATATAATGCCTAACTCCACCAAAATATGTAGTGGACGTTGAAAGCTTCTGGTGGTTTTCTTAGGAGGCTAGCACAATTCTGTTACTTTATTGCTCAGATCTTTTCAAGGAAGATAGATGATTGTCCTCAGGATGGAATCTGGTCCTTAACCAAGTTTATCACAGTCTGCCCTATCTCTTTAGTTTAACTTGTCATTCCAGGTTCAATTATAAACAACTTGCTGTTTCCAGGCTCTCCTCTGTGTGCGTGTTACTAGACACTGGACCTAGGTCTTCACACATACTAAAATGGCATTCTATTATTAAACTACACCACTACTACATCTCTCCCCCCGTCCCTTATAGGATACATTCTAAAGAGCAAAGTGCAGCCTACTGCTGATGTGCTGTTAACCAATGTGCACCTGCAGTAGCTTAGCATAGATACTTCCCTTTGCTCAACACTATCTTTGTTTCCATTTAGTGTATTTGAGCACATATTTACTCTGTAGAGAAAATAATTCGGAGGACCTGTAAGGAAATGGGTGTTTTCTCTAACAAAAACCAAGCCCAGTTCTCATTTAGCAAGAAAGGAGATCCTACTGCCAAATTCCTCCACCTTATAACCGCAAATATGATTCCATACAAATCATCTTTCTTTTGGCCTCTGACTAGACATATTGCTGACACCATCTGCAACCTGCAGGGCCAGTTATAGGGAATATGAATTGCAACATAGCTGTGAACAGCCTGCAGTATTTGAAGGTTTTTCCTCTGGACAAAGAGAGGGTAATTCTAAACTTGATAATTTGTTTTACCTGATGTTTGGTCTTCCATCTAAATGACAAACAACTCAAGACCCAGTTGCTTAAATCTTATGCGTCTAATATCTTTCACAAATTCTGTGTGGGTCAACAGGTTCTGTATGAATTCTGACACATGCTGGCTGGGGCTGTAGTCTTCTCAGGGCTCACTAAGACGGCAACATTCAAGATGGACTTGCTTTCATGGAAGGTGGTTGGTTGGATATGGTTGTTGGCCAGGTAACAGCTAGGAATGCTGACTGATGGGCCTTGATACTTTTCTACAAGGCTTCTTCAAAATGCTTGGATTGTTCCAAGGATGCTACCATATGCAGCGGTACTCTCCCTATCCCTGCAACACTCGGTTTCTTTGTGTAACAGCCCTAACTGTCCTGGAACTTGCTCTGTAGTCCAGGCTGGCCCCGAACTCACAGAGATCCCCCTGGCTCTACCTCCTGAGTGCCTGGCAGAAGCACTCTTTCTCGTTCAGTTGAAGACTAGCAAGCAGTTCATTCCTTGTTTGGAGAGTAAACATCTCCTTTTAGAGGAAGTCCTAGTTTCTCAGAGATCTTACCCAGACTAGGGTTTTAGGATATAATTGGCTGATGCAGTTAGTTACTCTAGTGCTATGCACGCATAGAAATTGCAGTGGTTACAGTGTTGTAGCTCAGTGACAATTCTTGTTTAGTATTATAGATGCTCTGGCTTCCATTCGCCAATGCTGAAAAAAAAAAGTTGTAGTGTTGTAGTGGTGGAGTGACATAGTAGAACATTTCACTGCAGTCTAAAGGGCTTATCAAGAAGGAACAACATGTATGAGTTACCTACTTACACACTTAAGAATAAAATGGGAGTCGGGCGTGGCAGCACATGCTTTAATCTCCGTGCCCAAGAGACTGAAGTAGGACAGCAGCAAGTTTGAGACCAGCCTGGGCTATACAGTAAGTTCCAGGCCAGTTTGGGCTTCACAGTAAAAAGAGTCTCCAGAACTTATCAACCAAACAAAACAGTCAGTAATAAGGGCTACTAACTTGTGAAGTTTTATTTAATAATAAAAGTAGTGTTTGTATAACCTATCAGGGGCTCAGGCCTGGAGAGAAAGGCCTGATTCTCTTGTTCTTGGTTAGCAATAACAACACCAAAGGGACTCAGCAATCCTCATGCACAGCAATTATTAAAGACCAAAAGTTCATAAATTTGAGAGGGAGTGAGAGGGAGGCATGGGAAGAGTTGGAAGGAATGGAGGGGTGTGGAAATGTAAACACAGTACTCATGAAAGTCTCAAAAAATTTAAGAAACAATTTGAAAAATATTTGACTTTCTCATAAGAGGAAGCAACTTAGAAACATGAATTTCCAGCCCATGCTTTCCTTTTTTAATTTTTTAAAAATTTATTTGTTTTATGTATGCATGTTCTGCATGCCAGAGAGGGCATCAGATCCTAATATAGATGGTTGTAGCCGCCATGTGCGTGCTGGGAAGTGAACTCAGGGCCTCTGGAAGAGCAGCCAGTGCTCTTAACCACTGAGCCACCTTTCCAGACCACTATGCTTTCCTAAGTTATCCTAATAGTTAAAATTCAAAATCCAGAGGTATACACAGAACATTGCCAATCACATAGGTTGTACTTTCCTTATAAGTTATCATTTAACCCATATGTTTACAAAGTGCCAAGAAGTTACAATCGAGTGTTTTTCTGATCCCATCTCTTTTCTCATTTTTCTTTGTTTGTAGGTAAGAGTTCACAGATCAATAATCTTGATTTCAGTATGCAATTACATTCTTTTTGCTTGAGTGCTTCTGAGTTATGCAGAAAGCTTCCTGTTCTGAGTTCTCCCTCCCCTCCCCCTTCTTCACTGGGGGCTGAATCCAGGACCTAGGCAAGCACTCTTTACCGCTGAGCTACATCTACATATATTCCTAACCTTTTTTAAAAAAATATTATCTTATGTGTATTAGTGCTTAACTTGCATGTACGTACATACATCACATGCATGCTTGTGCCCACAGAACGCAGAAGAAGGTGTCAGATGCCTTGGAATTAGAGTTACAGGTGTTTGTGAGTCACCATGTGGGTGCTAGGAACTGAATCCCAGTCTTAACAAGTGGTAACAGGTGCTCTTAACTTCTGAGTCAACTCACCAGCCCCTCCAACCCTTTATAAACTTTTTTTTTGAGATAAGATTTTATTAAGTTGTCCAGGTAGGCCTTGAATTTAAGATGATCAGCCCTTAGCTGGAATTATAGGCTAACCACAACACCCAACTTCTCTCTCTCTCTTGTTTTCTGCTATAGCTTCAATGTATGCTTAAGATAAGGAAGAGTATAAAAAAAAACTTTGGACTTAATTCCAAGATGTTGATATTACATAGACATAAATTAGATGGCAATAAGAAACCAGAACATGGATTTCCAGAGGGGAAGTTTTATCCCCCCATTTTCCTCTTTTGTCTTTTCCCTCTTTCTCCTATTTTCTCTCCTCCCCATTCTTCCCTCGTGTATAGGATACAGCTCAAAAGGTCCTACAAACTTAGCTGCTGATAGTGCATATGAAGGCTTTTGATTGGCCAAACTTCCAGGAGTAACATCAAAGATGTAACTGATAAAACTTTTTCATATCAAAATATCCATTTATAACAGAATTTTCCTCACTTCAAATGGTAGCAAGAGCTTTCAAACCTGACAAATTAAAGCAAGTAACTTCATTGCTTGAATGAATTCATGTAGTATAGTATACATAGAGTATTTACAATGAACATTATCTTGTTAAGGAGCTTATGAATTAATGGGCAGAAAGTTTAGCCCCAAACATCCTTCAATATATTGTACATCTAAACGGCAATCTACTGTGATTGCACTTTAACCAGGGCTGGGCTAGCCCAAAGTTTCTGCTTCTGCTTTTATTATGCGTCTTTCTGCAATGAACTGCCAAAAAGCAGGAGGTGGAAAAATAAAGCTGGGAAATGATTTAAAAAGCACACAATTTATTTTGAAATAATTAGCTAGTTGTCTTATATCTACTTCTGTTTCGCAGGCAAAAGAGCATTACCAAAAATCTCCAAAATGCATGAGGCACAACCCTTACCCCACATCCATGACCATACTGATGTGGGCATTTTCATTCTTGCCTGCCATCTGCTTTTTTTATTGGAATGCATTTGTCCAGCAAATTATTAGTGCCTGTAAACTAGGAATATTAATCTGAACTACCTGCCCAAATTCCAGGAAGCAAAATCTTACCAGAGGATTCTGGTAGCTTAGTCATGCCTCCCACGTTCAAGATAGAGATGTTTGAAAAGGCAAGTGGAAGTTCTCTCCATCCCGCGGGGACACTTCCCTCCCTTAAGTCAGACTCACTGAGATCTGAGGGGTTTTATTTTTCTCAGGGATTTCAGCATCAGGAGGCCACCGATGTTACCTCTAACCCTAAAAGTTTACAAATCAGCAATGCATGGAATCAGAAAAGTGTCTGCCTCATCTTTGGAATTTGTAAATCCACTTTTTGAGGCAACTGAATTAATTCCTTTTAAAAAGGACTTTTTTGAGTATTTAAAAAAGGTGTAATACTAAACACAATTCGTTGCTAGAATCTTTTCTGATGTTGCATCTCACAAATATTCATGCGAGAGTTAAAATGCGGCCAACTTTTCAAGGAGTTGTATTTCAAATAACTTCTTTTTCCAGTAAACTATTCCACTTCTCAAACCAATCTAAGTTTTTTGGATTCCTTCAAAGTACTTCCTTTTACTTGATACGGTCTTTTGCTTCGCTTTCATTTTAGGAACCTGGGAGTATTTTAAACATGTACTTTAAAGTCTTATCTAAGAGAATACTAATAGGTTGAAAAACTACCTCCCCTATGCTTTTTTTTTTAAACGAATGTACTAGGAGAACTGTTTTGCCGTTAGCAGTACCGGTGAAGAGAATGACAGTATTAGAGTATGACAATCGGTACTGGTTTCAAATCCTCTCTCCCCCCCCCCCCCTATTTAAAGCAATCAGAGAATAAGGCAAACTTTCACACTGGAAAACTGAGCGGCAATCTCCCTTTCCCAGTTTCAGGGCCCAGTGAATCCCGCCTCCTCTGCTCTCTGAGCAGCTGTCTCAGGAATGAATCCTTTTCTCCTTAGAATGTGGGAGAGCTTTGCTGGGGCGGCAGCTGCGAGGAGGCAAGGCATCCTCCCCTCGGATTCGCTGTCGCTGTCCCTCCCCTCGGAGCGTTGGCAGCTGCCGGGGCATCCCAGTGGAAATCTTTCCCAGCCACCGCCAGCGCGGCGGGCGAGCAGCAGCTGAGCGCAGCCAAGGGTGGGGATTGCTCCCGGGAGGCTCCAGCGCCGCCAGCTCAACGGCTCCTAGGTCCCTCAGGTGGCCTCCTCCATGTCCAACAAGAGGACACCTTGGCAACGTGGGGCGGGTTCCCTCGGCACTCCGGGACCCGCCGTAGTGTAACAACACTTGCCTCTGGGCTCCACGAAGCAAGGGCTGGGCGAGGGAGCGCGGGCGAAGCCAGCGGCCGCCCTACCTGCGCCGCGCGCTCCCGAGGCGCGCTCCCGCCCGCGTGCCCGCGCGGCCCCCCTCCAGGCGGCGCGCGCTCGGCTCCCCTACTCCCTCGCGGTGCCCGGGCCCGCCCGCCCGCGCGCCCGCCCGCTCGTCCCCCACGCTCAGCCTCGCGGCCGCCTCCGCCTAGGCGCCCGCTCGCCCCCACCGCCCCGCGCGCTCGCGCTCGCGCACGCGCACGCCGCGGCCGGGCAGCCCTCGGCGCTGTCATGGCGGCGAGGAGCAGCTCCAGTGGGCACAGGGGCGGTCCCGCGCGCTTCGGCTGGGCGATCCGTGGCAGTAGCATCCTCAGCCCCCCCGCAGCAGCACGCGTCGCGGTGTCGCTAGCGCCCGCAGCAGTTGCTCGAGCAGGGTTGAGCGCAGGGGTGGGGCGGCCTAGGAAAACCATGGAGTTGTAGGCAGCCGCGGGCTCCCGGGGAGCGGACTAGGGAAACTTGGAGGCAGCGACCAGGTGCATTGACCTTTCCCTCCCTCCCTCCTCTCCCCGTAGTCGGCGTCCGGCCTGCCGTCCCGCCCCAACACACACCTCCCTTCCTCTCCTCCCCGGAGCTCAGGTGCCGGGGCGAGGTGCTCCACTCCTCCCCCTGGGCCGAGCGCTGAGCAGAGTCACCGCCCCCTTCCCCCGCCTTTTCCTGCCCTGGATCTCCGCCGCCACCTCCGTGTCTCTGCGCCCCGGCTGGGGTGAGGACGAGGCCGGAGTCTCTGGGTGAGGAGGAACTTTGTGCCTCAGTGGTCGCGGGGGGCCCCCTCCTTCCCCCGGCGACAGTTTCCACGCGGTGCACCTGCCTGCGCCCACCACCTGCGCGGGCTGGGGGAGGAGGGGACCGGCCCCGCGGCCCGGAGGACCCGCCTTCGCCCGGAGCCGCTCCGGAGCCCGGGAGGAGCGGCCGGCTGGCCCTGGGTGCCTTTAGTAACTTATTTGACAGACAGTAACTATTTCCCTCTCCTCCCTAAAAAATCCCACGACCAACCTTGCCTATTTAACATGTGTTTAATCTTCCAATAGGGTTTGGCGTTGTTGTCAGCCTCGGGGAGAGAGATTGGACAAATATTCTCCAAGAGGAGGAGGGCGACGCCAAGGACTTTCCACATCAACTGCTTTTGGGGGTTTCTCCTCAAGTTGGAACATAAACCCCTTTTGGTTTAGCGTTTGCCAGTGTTGTGCCTCCGGTTAGTGCAGCGACTGCTGGCCCAGAGTGACTCTGAGTTGTCCTTTCTTGTGAGCTAGTAATGGCTAGTGAAGACAATCGTGCCCCTTCCCGGCCACCAACAGGTGATGACGGGGGAGGTGGAGGGAAAGAAGAAACCCCTACTGTAGGGGGTGCGTTGTCCCTGAAGCCGGGGCTCCCCATCAGGGGCATCAGAATGAAATTCGCCGTGCTGACGGGGTTGGTGGAAGTTGGAGAAGTGTCCAATAGGGATATTGTAGAAACTGTCTTTAACCTGGTGAGTAGATCAATATTTTATAAGCATATACTTTTCTCGGTGAGTTGGGGAACAAGACGAATCTGGGGTCATGTGCTTCACTCAAACTAATGGCTTTTTCCACAGAGAGACACAAAATTCCACTTGACCTAAATGAAACAATTACTTGTATTTCAGTTGAAAAAGAATTATGCAAAATTTGACACTTCAGGTTTTGAATGAACATTATCACTTTGTGCTAAGGAAGCAAGTGTCCATGTGGAAGTCTATCTCTGAGGGTGTGTGTGTGGGGGGGTCAGGTGTTCAATGCAGAATTTGGCTGTAATTTTTTCCCCTCTTGGAGTGTATGTTTTTAAGCCTGCATTTCTCTTTCACATTTTAAATACGTGACTTTTTTTAGACTTGGGAACTGATATAAGTCTTTGTCTAAGTTATATTTTGCCGTAGTTAGTTTTAAACACAAAATTCACATCTGTAATGTTAATAAAAGGCTAGCATTGCAAATTAGTATTTTTAATTTTGGCTAGTTTTAGTTTTAGAAATAACTGGAAAACGTTAAATTTTGGAGTGAGTATAGGGTTATATTCAAAGTAATCTTGTGGATAATTGAATGGCAACTTGAAAAAGGCCTGAGGCTGCCGCAGGATGAACTTTATGTTTGTGTAAGTTGGTGTGTAGCAGTAAAACACACTTGGTCATTGGAAGTTGCTGGTTATACTGTAGTGGGCTTTGACTCATTTTTTTTTTCCTCTGTGACTCATTTTAAGTGGCTATGAGATACTTTCTTTTTTCCCTCCATTCTAAGAAATTACCGTTAGTGGAACCTTTTTAGACTGTTTAATTCTCCGTTGCTTATCAACTTAAAAGAATCAAAAAGGAATCTGGCTTTAAAATAATTTCCTTTCATTCAACCAGTGTGAGAATATAATATGTGTTACCAAATATAAGTGTGCAGTAGTTGTACTAACTGTTTCGTAGCCATCCCCTTTCCTCTGTTTTGTCAAGGTGGGCTTGTTTTACTTCAGGCAGTTAAGAATTTCCTTCATTAGGCCTTTACTAGTAGTCCAGTCATTTGCAATACAGAGTCGAGATTGACAAAGTAGGTGGTGAAATTCACTTGCTTTTGAAGCATGAAAACTTTAAACCATATTTTATTTTTCTACTGGATATAAATACTGACAGACACATTCACACATTCATTTTGAAACTATATATTATGGACATGATCAGATATATAAAATTGAATAGCATAGTTAACTCTGGTATCCATCATCCAGCTTCAACATTTTGGGGATCTTTTCTGTGTTTGGAACTTTCAAAAGTGAGCTTCCAGATAAAACACAAATTCATCTATTCCTTTACCTCAAAAACTTGAGGGTTTTTTTTTTGTTGTTGTTGCTTCTTTCTCTGAACCTAATGTACTCAGACGGTAAACAGAAATTGGCATGGTCCATACTTGTTTGTATATGAAATATGACGTTCTCTAGCAGGAAGATTGAGACGCCTGTTCTTTATAGTGTGCTGTACTGGGGTGAATGACCAAACAGGAATCACTTCCATTTTTATCGTTAAAGAAAGTGTAAATTCTGTATTAATAGTTCGCTGAAGTGTAGGCCTGATAAAGACTTTAAGGTTGGGTCCCTCCTAGTTGGACCTTTGTAGGGTAGTGCATGGCACTTCCTTTTCTTCAGCATTCCTTCTTTGAGGAGCGTGGGGAAAGTGGCCTAGAGGAGTAGATTTATCTTCCTTTTGACTACTTTTTGTGATTAAAATATAGGCTCTAAGGAAGTGTTGGTAGTCCAGCTAGTTCATCTCATTGCTGCTATTGCTGTGGATACAGTGTGATCTGTAATTCTATTCCAAGGAGGAACCATCTATTCTGTGCCAGGCACTGGGCCAGGTAGCTTTATTATTTGAGTCTTTTCTGAATAACTCTTTTAATGCATATGTGCCTTTTCAATGATGAGGAAACCAAAATACTGAAAAGTTAAATAGATTGTTCTAATGCATATGTGCCTTTTCAGTGATGAGGAAACCAAGATACTGAAAAGTTAAATAGATTGCCTGCAATGTGCTTTTTAGGCTTGGTCTTTTCAGGAATGTATCTGTCACATGAATTGGCGTGGAGTTGTTTTCATCTCTAAGCAGCTTTTTTGTACTTTAGGTATTGCTTTCCTCAAGGACACAACAGTCATTCATCTTGATAAATATTCATGGCTAAACCTTCACCAATGTATTTTATTCCTTTTTATCTAACTTTCAAAAAACTTTCTACAATATTGCTTTAAAAAGATCTCAAAACTAAACATAATTGTTTTAGTTCTTCACATAGTTGGTTTCTCATTTAGTCTGTGCAGGAAGGTGATTATTAACTTTTTTCTTTTCTTTTTGATGTGTGAGTATGTACTGGTATATGTATGTGTGTAGGCCGGAGGTTGATGTCTGGTGTTGTCCTCAGTTACTTCTCCATCTTATTTATTTATTTAAAATATTTTATTTATTATTATTGTGTGTGTGTAAGTGCCAGTGAGCATGCTGTGGCATGGGTGTGAAGGTCAGAGGGCAGATTTGGGGTATTGGTTCTCTCCTTGCATCTTGGTGAGAAGAGAGTTTTTTCTCTTCATGTTTGTGTTGCTCTGTGTACTCTGGGCTAGCAGGCCCTTGTACTTTGGGCTGATTCTCCTGTTTCTGCCTCCTCTCTCACTGAAGGAGTGTTGGGATTACAGCTATGAGGCAAAGCATCTGTCTTTTTGTGGATTCTAGGGATTGAAATCAGACTGTCAGCAAGTACTTTTATCTGTTGAGCCATCTGCCTGGCCCCATCTTTTTTTTCCCCCTGAGACAGGGTTTCATTGTGTAGTTCTGACTGTCCAGGAACTTGGTTTGAGACCAGGCTGACCTCCAACTGGGAGATTCCGAGATCCACCTGCCTCTGCCTCCCAAGTATTAGGATCAATGGTGAGTGCTACCACTTGGCTTTATTTATTTATTTATTTTTTATTTTGAGACAGCAGATCTTTCACTGAATCTGGAACTGATAGATTCAGCAGGAATTCAAGGAAGGTGCCTCTACTTTCCTAGCACTGGGGTTACAGGTACATGCCTTCCATGTTGGTGTAGACTGAAGTCTGATTCTCATGCAAGCACATTGCTGATAAAGACATCACCTCCAAACTCAACTCCCTCCCTCCCTCCTTCCTCTCCCGCTTGCTTGCTTGCTTGCTTGCTTGCTTTCTTTCTTTCTTTCTTTCTTTCTTTCTTTCTTTCTTTCTTTCTTTCTTTCTTTCTTTCTTTCTTTCTTTCTAAAGGCAGGTTCTCATTATGTATTCCTACCTGGCTTTTGTAGAGCAGACTGGCTTGAAACTTTTTGTGTAGACCAGACAGGCTTAAGACTTGTTGGAATCCTCCTGCTGGGATTATAAGTGTGTACCACTATACTTGATAACTAATCTCTCTCTCTCTCTCTCTCTCTCTCTCTCTCTCTCTCTCTCTCTCTCTCTCATATCAGTGTTCTGCCCAAATGTATGTCTGTGTGAGGGTTTCGGCTGTCTTGCAGCTGGAGTTACAGAGGAGGAGGAGGAACTTTCTCAGGTCTGTTTCTGCCTTGTGGGTGCTGGGAATTGAACCTGGGTTTTCTGGAAGAGGAATCAGTGCTCTTAACCACTGAGATATCTTTCTAGCACCCTAACTTTTTAACAGTACATTGAATTTAAACTTCCAAAATTGTGAAAAGTTGGAAGCAAACAACAGAACAAGAGACATGTATGCTTTATACTTCCATGGCAGCTCACCTGGGAGTATACAGCACATGTAAGTCATGGAATTGAAGCATTGTAAGTCCTGTGAACCTTCATCTGTAAAGAGTCTCAACCCAGCAATGGTGGGATATGTCCTTTAATCCTAGCACTTGGGAGCCAGAGGCAGGCAGATCTCTGTGAGTGAATCCCAGAACTTGGGAGGCAGAGGCAGGCGGATCTCTGTGAGTTTGACGCCAGCCTGGTCTCCAGAGTCAGTTCCAGGACAGCCAAGGCTACACAAAGAAACCCTGTCTCAGAAAAACCACACATACACACACAGAGAGACCCAGAAACTTAGTCTTCAGTGGAGTTTTCATTAATAAATATAAACTATCTTTTTATGTAGTTAGGTTACTATCGGTGACTATCTTTTTATTTATTTATTTATTTATTTTTCCATACATTGTTTTGTTTTATTTTTTCCATTCAAGAACATAATTAAAGAAATAAAATTTTTTTTCCTTTCTTCCCCTTCTCCCGGTCCCCTCCCACTACCCCCCCACCCCCGGTGACTATCTTTTTATGTAGTTAGGTTACTATTGGTGTGATGAAACACCATAACCAAAAGCCATTTGGGTAGGCAGTGTTTTATTCAGCTTATTCTTCCACACCACTGTTCATCATCAAAGGAGGTCAGGACATAAACTCAGACAGAGCAGGAACCTGGAGGTAGAAACTGATGCAGAGGACGTGGAGGGGTGCTTGCTCACCATGGCTGACTTGCTCAGCCTGCTTTCTTATATAACCCAGGACCACCATCCCAGGGATAGCACCATTCACAATGGTCTGGACCCTCCCCCATCAGTCACTAATTAAGAAAATGTCCTACAGCCTGATCGTATGGAGGCGTTGTTTTAAATTGAGGTTCCTTCCTCTCGCATGACTCTAGCTTGTGCTAAGTTGACATAAAACTTGCCACTACAGGGATCATAGCTTTTTCCACTTTTTAGGCTTATTGTTATTTTTTTTAAATTTATTTATTTCATATGCATTGATGTTTTGCCTTCATATATGTCTGTTTGAGGATGTTGGATCCTGTGGACCTGGAGTCATAGACAGTTGTGAGCTGCCATGTGGGTGCTGGGAATCGAACCCTGGTCCTCTGGCAGAGCAGTCAGAGCTCTTAACCACTGAGCCATTGCTCCAGCCCCAGCTTATTGTTATTAAAGTGGGAATATGTTTGTGTGTGTGTGTGTTCGTGTGTGTTCGTGTGTGTGTGTGTTCTTTCGTCCCTGTTTTGGGAGATGATGTTTCTATTCCAGCCTCTCCCGTAGCTAGGACTAAAGGCACAGACTAGTGCGCCCAACTAAAAACATGTTCTACAAACTTTTTAAAAAACTAATTAAATATTTGTCACTTTAAAAAATAAGTTTCTGGGGCTGGAGAGATGGCTCAGAGGTTAGGAGTACTGGCTGCTCTTCCAGAGGTCCTGAGTTCAGTTCCCAGCAACCACATGGTAATTCATAGCCATCTATAATGAGATCTGGTGCCCTCTTCTGGTGCGCCCAGGCATGCAGGCTAAATAAATAAATAAATATTTTTTAAAAAAAAATAAGTTTCTAATGTTAAAAAACAACCTGTCTTGGCAGAGCTCTCCAGATAGTAAGAGGTAGGGCTGTACAACTCCCGACGTCTGGCCCCATAGCATGTTGCCTCACAGCTTTGCTTCATGTAGCTTGTTATAAATTTCTTTGAAAGTTACTATCTTGGCTCAGTGGTTAAGAGCACTGGCTGCTCTTCCAGGGGACCCAGCCTCAATTCCCAGCACCCACATGGAGCTCACAACTGTCTGTAAATTTATCTCCAGGGGATCTGACACCTTCACACCAATGCACATAAAATAAAGTTAAATAAATCATAAAAAAATTCTTTAAAAAGTCCAGGTGGTGGTGGTGCACACTCTTAATTCCAGCACTCGGGAGGCAGAGGCAGGCAGATCTATTTGAGTTTTAGGCCAGCCCGGTCTACAAGAGCTAGTTCCAGGACAGGCTCCAAAGCGAAATCTTGTCTCGAAAAACTACACACACACACACACACACACACACACACACACACACACACACACACACACACACACAAAATCTTTAAAAAAAAGAAGAAAGTTACTATCTCTTGTCAATAGATATGGATCTATTTTCATTCTTCTACATGTTGATATCCACTTATGCCAGCACCATTTGTTAAATATGCTTTCTTTTTTCCATTTGATATTTTTTTCCTTCTTTGTCAAAAATTAAGTGTTTGAAAGTGTGTGGATTAATATCCGGGTCTTCGACAGTTTTCCTTTGGTCCTCTTGTCTGTTTTTATACCAATTCTCAGTCAAATTTTTATGAATAGCACACTAGCTTCTCTACCTGTACTTTTTTCATGTTGCAATTTAAAGCCATTTTCTTTTGTTTTCATTCATGTGTTTACTTATCAGACACTGAATGCAGAACAATTACTATTTTGGCATATTTCAGGAACTTGCTGTAGAGTTTAAGATTTCTATTCATTTAAAAATACTCAATGACATTTAATTGAAGAATAGTGAGCTGGGTGGTGGTGGTGCATATCTTTAATACCAGCACTTGGGAGGCAGAGGCATGTGGATCTCTGAGTTCGAGGCCAGCCTGGTCTACATAGAGAGTTCCAGGACAACCAGGACTGTTACATAAAGAAACCCTGTCCTGAAAAACCAAAACCAAAAGAACAACAACAACAACACAAACCCAAAAAACATAAAAAAACGAAGCCCCCCCAAATAAAACAAACAACAACAAAGACTAGTGTTTTTCTCAGGCTGCTAAGAAATATATGTTTTCATGATTTCTTTTGTTATTTCTTTTTGAGGTAGGGTCTTTTATTAGTTATGGTTCTCTAGAATAATAGGACTTATAAAATGAATCTCTTTATATACATAAAGGGGATTTATTAGAATGACTGTAGTTCATCCAGTTCAACAATAGCTGCCTATAAATGGAAGGGTCAAGAATCCAGTAGTTGTTTAGTTGATGAAACTATCTCAGCTGGTTTTCAGTATACTCCAGGATCCTGAAGAAGTAGGCTCAGATGTGACTGAAGGAATGGATTTGCTATCAAGGTGAGAATAAACAGGCAAAGAGCAAAGCTTCCTTCTTCCATGTCTTTATATAGGCTTCTAGTGGAAGGTGTCGCCCAGATTAGAGATGGGCTTTCTCAACTCAAAAAGTCTGGATTAAAGGTATGTCTTTGTGCCACAAAGATCAGAATTAGAAATAGATCTTACCACTTCAAATTAAGCAGGTATTCTCTTTATTTTTTGGGTGTTAGTTAATTCCAGATGTAGTCAAGTTGATGCCCCACCCTTTTTTATTGGGTTTTTGAAACAAGGTCTCTCTCTATGTAGTTCTGACTGTATTGTTCACTCTGTAGAACAGGCTGGCCTCAAACTAACAGAGATCTACCTGCCTCTGCCTCCTGAGTGCTAGGATTAGAGGTATATGCTACCATGTCCAGTCGTTTTCTGTCAATCCCCCTGCTTATTTATTTTTTGAGACATAGCCTCTTTATGTAATATGTAGTGATGCTGAACTAGAACTTTCTGTGTAGCCTAGGCTAGTTTTGAATTTGAGATCCTCCCACTTCGTCTTCCTGAGTACTAGGATTACAAATATGTAATAACACCATCGTGCATGGTCTATGATTTTTGATTTAAATGCAATAGCTTGAAAAATGGAATATGTTTCTTTATTATTTACTGTGTATCAATTGACATATGTTCTCAATAAATAGAAGAGCTAGGTATTAAATAAATCTTTTTATTGACTGTACATAATACCCTTTGTGGACCTAAGTGGGCAGCAGCTGTTCTGTTCTAACTATTGTCTTGCATTAATGCGAACTTAGTGATTTTGTACATCTTTAGTTTTTGGAGCAAAATATTCGGAATCTAGATTTAAAAAACTTTAAAAATAGAAATTAAAATGTTTAAAAATTTATATGGACTTTATATATAGTTGGTTAATTTTCAAACTTTTTTATGTGTGCATGTGTATGGTGTATGTGTCTGTAAACAGATGTGAGCCTGTGTGCATACTCACAAGCACATATAGAAGTCAGGGGAGGATCTCTGGGAGGATATGTTTTATTACATTCGGCCTTATTCATTCGAGGCAGGGTCTCTCATTGAATCTAGAGCTAGGCCGATGACCTAGCTACCCACCTGTCTCTACACTTTTCAAACTCTTTTATGAACTTTAATATAAAGATACTCATCCAATGGGTATTTTTTATTGTCATGTTAGTGTCTAGATTACTTCCTATATAATGCCTATAATTGCACATTTAAGGATTAAGAATAATCCTCTCTATAAACATTCTTGCCAATGATCTTTTTGTAATTGGTATTAGTGATAGAAAACTCAACTGCTGGTGGGCGGTGGTGGTGCACACCTTTAATCCCAGCACTTGGGAGGCAGAGGCAGGCAGATCTCTATGAGTTCAAGGCCAGCCTGGGCTACAGAGAAGGTTCCAGGACAGCCAGGGTTTTACACACACACACACACACACACACACACACACAAAACCTGTCTTGATAACCCTATTCCCCCACCATAAAGGAAAACTCAAGTGCTTTGAGCACAATAAAAGGATTTATGGAATTATTTGTCTGGAGTCCAAAGGTAGGGCAAGATTTCAATTGATAGTTTCATTTTGTTTCTGTTTTGCATTTCCTGATTTCAGTCTGGTGTATTCCTCTCAAGTTGTAGTATGGTTGATTACCAGGCAGGGTGCTAGAGTAACTATGTCCCTATGTTCTGAACTAATTAGACCATTGACCAGTGAAATGTGCTGATGAACTTACACAGTTTGTATATTTACCTAATTCTGTTATTTTAAGTCAATTTATAGAGCTTTTCAGCCATTATTACAATTTAATTTCATTTTTATTATCTAATTTTGGAATATTTATATTTGTATTCACGGCATTAAAATTTTAATTAGCCTGTGATAAATTTTGAGTTAACTTTTGTAGGATGTGATTTTTTTTAACATGATTATTTGCCTCATTGCTGTTTGCTGAAAAGCTGTTTTTAGTATTTTCTGTCTTGGTGCCTTTGCTGAAACTCAGTTGACTGTAAGTGTAAATATCTGTCTTGACTCTTTGTTTTCATTAAAATTTTGTGTATATCTGTATGTGTGCATGTGCATGCAGGTGCATGTATGTATGTATACATGTATGTATGTGGTAAGAAATTGAAGGTTTTCTATCTTCTTCAATTGTTGTCCACCTTGTGATGTTCCTTTTTTCCCCTAGAGAACGTATTTATTTTTAAAAATCAATATTTAATTTTGTCATTTGTGCCACTCCCCCCTCCATTTTTGCTTCTGTCTAGCCCTTCCCATCCATACTTTCCCCTTTGTTGCATTTCAAATTCATTTTTATTCTTTGTTATTGTGACATATATATGTATATATATGCAAACGTGTGTGTGTGTGTGTGTGCTTGTGTGTAACCTGCTGAGTTTGTTTAATGCTGCTTATATATGTGGGAAGGCTGACTTGTTGGGCTTGATAACCATTTACGATGCTTTTGCATTTCAAATTCATTTTTATTCTTTGTTATTGTGACATATATATGTATATATATGCAAACGTGTGTGTGTGTGTGTGTGCTTGTGTGTAACCTGCTGAGTTTGTTTAATGCTGCTTATATATGTGGGAAGGCTGACTTGTTGGGCTTGATAACCATTTACGATGCTTATCTCTGGGGAAGAATAGGTCTCCCTCTCAGCAGGTCTTTTTCTAGGGATGGGACACCAGGTGATTCCCCCATCCACGTTGGCTTGTTAGCTGATTCTGTCATTGTTTAAGCAGCCACACGTTTGCCATTTTCTGGATGTCATTTCCCTGTCATACCTAGGAGACTCGATCTTGTACCAGATATACTGGTCCTCTGGCTCTTAGACTCTTTCCACTACCTCCAGTGTAATGTTTCTCCTTAGGTGTAAAGGTTGTGTTGTAAATGTATGTTTGTATGTATGGGCACCACATACATGCTAAGTGCTCATACAGGTCAGAAGAAGGCATGGAATCATCTGGAACTGGAGTTATGGGTGGTTGTGAGCCACCATGTGGATGCTGGGTCTCCTCAAAGAGCAACAAATGCTCTGAATCACAGAGCCATGTCCTCAGCCACCCCCAAATTATTTTTAATTTACTTAGCTAATAAAATATTTATTTTAGATGAATTTTTTGTGTATGTGTATATCTTTCATGATTCTTTCAGATTTAATTGGGTTTATCCAGAGTTAACTCTTGTGATTAAATTGTGCTGCCTTGAACTAGAGCATTTCTTACCTTCTTATTTTCCTTAGAAAGTTAGGTACCAAGTGACTTATAAGATTATGTGACAGATATTTGTTCTATAATTTTGTTGTCTGTGATGTTCCCCTTTGGTTCTCAGGCTCTCCTTGACCAGACTTATCTCATCAGTCTCTTGTAATTTATGTTTTACAAAATCATGGTTTTAGAAAGTTATGAGAGGCTGTTATTTTTTCTCTTCTCTTTCTCCTTCACCCCACCCCTGTGTATATTTCTGTCTTTATTTTTTTTAAGTCTATTTATTTAGGGTCTCTCTCCTGGCTTTGAACTCTCTATCATTTTGCTTTAGCCTCCCTATTATTAGGATTAAAGGCATGTGTCACCATCTATGGGTGTGTGTGTTCTTACAGAAAAGAGAGAAAACTCAGGATTTCTCATCTTTATTTTATTTTTATTTTTGAGGCATATGTCATGTGGCTCAGACTGGTTTCCAACTTCCTTTGTAGTCAAGGATGACCTTGTAGTCTTCCTGATCTTCTTTCTTTTACAAATTCTGGGATTGCTTTCCTGGGCTACTACACCCGATAACTCTGTTCCTTTAGATATGAATCTATTGTTTGTGAACTTGAATGGATGTTCTCTTGTCTAATGAGATCTTTATTTAATGCAGAGTGACTTCATTACTATGACATTTTTACTCATAAACTATATTGAGTCTCAAAGCTATGAGAATTTAAAATAATTTAACCTCTCATGAGACTGATACTTGTTTTTTCCTACAAAAGATACTTCTCACATGAAGTAATATATGTATT
Organism: Ondatra zibethicus; assembly: GCA_004026605.1. NCBI lineage: Eukaryota > Metazoa > Chordata > Mammalia > Rodentia > Cricetidae > Ondatra > Ondatra zibethicus. The sequence goes on from PVIU01000262.1 coordinate 163,035, forward strand.
AAATCCTATAATGCAGTTTTTATGTTCTTTGAGCTTTAGTCCCTTAAATAATATCTCAGAACTTGTAAAATATATCACATTAAAATACAAATCATTTTTTAAAAGTGCTGATATAATGTTAATTTACAAAAATTAGACAAATCTATAATAAATCATAATCAATTTGAAATGCCATGTCAGGATATAATTTTAAAAAACAAAGCAGGCACTAATAAAGCAGTTCATTAGTGTTTAAAATGGTGAAGAGCATGGCATGGTGGCAGTCCCAGCATTCAGGAGGCAGAGGCAAAGGCAGAACAAAATGGTCACTCCAAGTTCAAGGTTCTTTAGAGTTTCAGGTCCAAGGCCAAGATCAACTGGTTCTTCATAGTAGCACTCCAAGCCAGCTGGGGCTTCAGAAGCAAAACCCGGACACAGTGCAAACACATAAGGCAGCAAAAGAAGAAAAGATTCATTAGTAAAGATTATATGAAGCTATTTAGGAAACGATTATTAATATCATCAACCTTCTTAATTACTATGAAATTGATATTCACAGTGACTTTGGAAGTTATTAAGCAGGCATTGCTTGCCTGTCTCCAAGTTTCTCTTCTCCTACAATCTTCATATATAGCTAAGCTTCCCTCTGAAGTTTGTTAGAAGTTGTATATGAGCTAATATCACTTCTGTATTATTTGCACACGGTTCTCTTTATTTTAGATAGCTCAGGCTGGTGTTGAAGTTAGTGTAGCTGAGGAAGACCTTGAACTTCTGATCTTCCTGACTTAATTTCACAGGTGCCATCACTCCCAACTTTATCCTGTTCTTTAGTAGTTCTGTAGGAGGCAATTGAAATCAAAGCCATAAGCTGTAGTTTAATATTCACTTGAAAACGATGAACCTGACATAAAGCAAATATAACTTACTTAAGTCATTGCCTGTCTTAGTGCTCTATAGTCGTGAAGAGATAGCATGACCACAACAACTCTTATAAAGGAAAGCATTTAGTTGCGGCTTGCTTACATTTTTGGAGGTTCAGTCTATGATTGTGATGGGAAGCATGGAGGTGTGCAGGAGAGTTTTACAGGATCTTCAGGTAGGAAGAGAGAGAGCCACTGGGCCTGGGTTGTGCTTCTGAAACCCAAGGCCAACCCCAAGCTACTCTCTTCCTCCAGCAAGGCCACATCTATTCCAACAAAGCTACACCTAACCACTCTCAAATAGTGCCCTGTCTGATGACTAAGCATTCAAATATATGAACCTATGGTAGCCATTATTATTCATTCTGTAATCTGAGCTCTAAGTCCTTGAGCCATTGTGGTGTGTGGCAGCAGAGAACTCTGAATGTTAAACAGTGGCTCAGCATACCCTTAAGTTATGTAACTGAATTCTGTAATTGAGTTTGGAAAAGTAGCTGGGTTGTTTGACTTGTCTATGTAGTCATATTTGCCTTTCAGGAGTCAGTGGTTTTTACTTTTGCTTTACTTAAAAATGTGTGCTAGGAAAAGAGCGGTTTTAATGAATATAATATTTAAAATGAATCAGTGACATAGTTTATTATTGTACAAGGTCTTAGACTTTTCTTTTATTCTTAGGTTTAGGATTTAGATTGGGGCCTGGAGAGATGGCCCAGTGGTTAAAAGCACTGGCTATTCTTCTAGAGGACACTTGATTCTCAGCAACCACATTTCAGCTCACAATTGTCTGTAGCTTAAATTCTAGTGCTTCTGACACTCTCTCTTGTCTACAAGAAGAGACACCAGGCACACATGCAGACAAAACACCCACCCGAATTAAAAAAAGAAAAATATTTAGTTGGCTTAGTTTCCAACATTGAAATGACCTTTTATGTTGATCATATAAGTCTGGAATTTGGGCTCAGGGATATATAGATAGTAGTAAAACATTTGCCTAGCATGTTTTGAGGCCCTGAGTTTGATCTCGAGGACCACAGAAAACCGAAGGAAAAAAACACCCTGTAATTATTTTTATGGGTTCATATGTTGACCATGTTGAGCACATTAGTAGAAAAGAATGGTTTTATTTATTTATTTATTTATTTATTTATTTATTTATTTATTTATTTGTAGAAGACAATGCTTGGTGTCACCTTTAGTGTTGAAAACTCTGTTATAGATCTCCATAACTCAAATGCCCTTTCCTTGAAGTTGATTTACTTCTATGGTAGATTTACTCAATAAAGTCACACCTATTCGAATTTTGGGGCAAGACTGTTCTTTCAGGTTAGGGTATGAATTTAAATGTTCTGGTAAGTAATTTAAGAAGAATAAACTATGAAAAAGATTTTAAAGTAGAATGTTTATATTTTGTTTTTTGACTATAATTTTTGTGTTTTAATAATTTGATTCTACTTCCCTTCATGAAACAATTAAATATTTTCATTCAGTGTGCCAGTCATGGTAGTAGTGGGTGCAACGAATAAAGTATTGAACAAGGTAAATTTGGGTCTTGCCTTTATGGAGCTTATAGTATAAATTATTTTAGCTTCCAGTAAACTCGTTTCTTCCACCTATATCTTTTAGTCTTTGATTTGTTTTCTTCTTCTCCCCTCCTCTTTTTTTTTTTTGTGTGTGTGTTGGTGTAGTATACTCGAAGTAAGTACTATAAAACTGAGCGTTTTCTAAGCCCACAAATGTGTTTTCTAATATTTCATAAATATACCTAGTTATTATTCCTGTCTTTAGAGTTCCATTGCCCTCAGGTTGTCTGGTTTGTACAGCAAGTACCTTCATCCACTGAGCCAATTTTCTGACCCGCTTTCATATCTCTTACCTTATTGAATTTAACTGGACTTAGTTCTGTTTAAAGTATAATTTTTAGATTCTTAAAGAACAATTAATAGAGTACATTTGTTCCTATATTGTAAATAATTTAAGCAAATGGCTTGTTACTGTAAAGTATGTACTTTGACATACTTAAAGTACATCTTGTTATAATATCTATGTGTTCGGTATACTGAACTAATGTCAAGTTTTGTTACATTGTAGGGTTGTAAAGAAACATTTGGATCATTAATTTTCATTCTTATCTTCCTCATTTTCTTACCTATTACAAGGTTATAGAAATATGCCTGTTAAATCATGTTGATCCAGATTATAATATGTGTTAATCGATATTTTTATCTTGGCTACAATTAAAAAAGTTAACATACATTTTACATTTTCCTAACTGACATAAAGTCATTAGTTTGACTTTTACTATTAAATAGTTTTCTGGTGGAGCTTACCCCATGGGTTTCATTTTAGAGTTAAACATGAATTTATGGTTTGTAGGCTGGTTTTCTTTGCTTTATGTTTAAAAACCACTTATGAGTGAGTACATGTAATAATTGTCTTTTTGTGTCTGGGTTACCTCACTCAAAATGATGTTTTCTAGCTCCATCCATTTTTCCTGCAAAATTCAAGATGTTGTTATTTTTTTCTGCTGTGTAAATGTACCACATTTTCCTTATTCATTCTTTGGTCAAGGGGCATCTAGGTTGTTTCCAGGTTCTGGCTATGACAAACAATGCTGCTATGAACATAGCTGAGCACATATCCTTGTGGCACGATTGAGCATCCTTTGGATATATACCCAAAAGTGGTATTACTGGGTCTTGAGGAAGGTTGTTTCCTAATTTTCTTTGAAATCACCACACTGACATCCAAAGGGGCTGTACTAGTTTGCATTCCCACCAGCAGTGCAGAACCTTTTCTCCACAACCTCTCTAGCATAAGTTGTCATCAGTGTTTTTGATCTTGGCCATTCTTACAGGTGTAAGATGGAATCTCAGAGTTGTTTTGATTTGCATTTCTCTGATGACTAAGGATGTTGAGCATTTCCTTAAGTGTCTTTCAGCCATTTTAGATTCCTTTGTTGAGAGTTCTCTGTTTAGGTCTGTACTCCATTTTTAAAATTGGATTATGTGATCTTTTGGTGTCCAATTTCTTGAGTTCTTTGTATATTTTGGAGATCAGACCTCTGTCTGATGTGGGGTTAGTGAAGATCTTTTCCACAATCCTAGAGAACTTAGACAACAATGAGGACATTAAGAGAGACTTACATAGACTTACATAATCTACATGGGAAGTAGAAAAAGACAAGATCTCCTGAGTAAATTGGGAGCATGGGGACCTCAGGGGAGGGTTGAAGGGGGGAGGGGAGCAGAGAAAAATGTAGAGCTCAATAAAAATAAATATATAAAAGAATCTCAAAAAAACCCCCACGGATTTATGTTTTATCTGTGTGCTGCTTAGTTTTTGTCAACTTAACGCAAACCTAGGCGTACCTGGGAAGAGGTAATCTCAGTAGAGGAAATTGACTCCATCAGATTGGCCTTTTGACATGTTTATGGGACATTTTCTTGATTGCTTATTGATGTAGGAGATCCAGCCCACTATGGATGATGCCATCCCTGGGCAGGTGGGTCTGGGCTATATAAGAAAGGTAGTTGAATCAGGTAGAGGAAGCAGGCCAGTAAGTAAGGTTCCTCCATGATCTTTGCTTTCGTTCTTGCCTCTGTGTTCCTGCACTGAAGTTCCTTCCATGACTTCCTTTAATGGTAGACTGTAACCTGTAAGCCAAATAAACCCCTTCCTGCTCCAAGTTACTTTTGGTTATCATGACAACAAAGAGGCAAACTAGAACAAGCTGTTAGTTTAAAACATTAAGCTATTTAGAATTATTAAAAATTAATCTTTCTCAAAAATAAGATATCTGTGTATATAAATTCAAGCACTAAAGTATTTATTTGATGCTTTTGAATAGTTTTTTTCCTCTTTTATCTGAAAACACACTGACATAAAAGGAGTGAGGTATTGATATTATACTATGAATGAACCCTGAAAACATGCAAAATGAAGAAGCATATTACAAAAGACATTGTGTTTATTCTATCTGTATGAACTAAATTTATACTAAATATTCAGAGCAGGCAAATCCTGAGTGACAGAAAGTAGGTTACTAGTTGCTAGGGTTTCGGGAGAGAGGCAAGAGTGAAAACTTCAGAAAATTAGGGATTTGTTTTTAGGTTGATGATAATGTTTTAAAATTAATAGCAGAAGCTGGTTATGGTGGCACACACTTTTAATTCCAGCATTGGGGGGCAGAGGCAGGTGGATCTCTATGATTTCAAGCCCAGCTTGGTTTACATTGTTCCAGATTAGCCAAAGCTGCATAGTGAGACCCTGTCTCAAAAACAAACAAACACCTCAAAAATTTAGACAATGATGATGATTATATACTCTTTTTTTTGTTTGTTTGTTTGTTTTTCGAGACAGGGTTTTTCTGTGGCTTTGGAGCCTGTCCTGGAACTAGCTCTTGTAGACCAGGCTGGTCTCGAACTCACAGAGATCCACCTGTCTCTGTCTCCCGAGTGCTGGGATTAAAGGCGTGCGCCACCACCACCCGGCCTTATACTCTTGAATATACTAAAAAACCCTCTGAATTTCATGTTACTAGGGTGAATTTTTTGGTACATGGATTATATTTTATCAAAAGTCTTACAACAGTAGAAAAATAATGAAGGGCATGATTTAGAGGACTAATTTAAAATAGCAATTTAATTGGGTAGAATAGCTCTGTCATCAGGAATTATATACATTTAGGTGTACATTTTTCACTTGAAGTTCTGTTTTATAATCTTGATACCCCTAGAAACTTGTGTTTGTCCACCACATATAAATAGATTAAAAGAATGAATAAGAGGGAACAGGAAAAAAAATTACACTTCTTTTTAGATTGCATAAAATTGTAATCCTCTGGGTTTCAGGTTGGGGTAGAGGACCACAGCTTAGACCTGTTATAATTCTCTGAGATTCAACCAGACAGGTTGGTGCTGGATGTAGGTTGAGCCTCACCTTGCCTTGTAACTTGGATGGATTTAGGTTGTCCTGTCAGTGGCAGGGAAGTATTCATTCCACAGGCTTTTCAAAAATGTGCACCAAAACTGCTGTTGGTCCCAAGGAGGTTTGGGGCAGGGCTTTCCTCCAAAGGTCTCCCCTGTCGGTGGAGGTTTGATCCAAAATCAGGCTGGCCTTTAATTTGTGATAATTTTTCTCCCTTAACCTTCCAAATGCTGGGATTATAGGTATGCTTAACCACACCTGCTAAAATTCATACTGATGGGAAAGAGAAAATTAGTAACATTGTAGGTTTTAAGTTTTAACACTTTAGAAGAGAATTGGGAGGAGATATGGCAATACTGAATCCACTTATGGTGAATTATTATTTTTTTTTGCTGATTTGGAAGTAAACTGATCAACAATGTCATTTCATTTCTTTTTTTTTTTTTTTTTTATTTATTTATTTATTATGTATACAATATTCTGTCTGTGTGTATGTCTGCAGGCAAGAAGAGGGCACCAGACCTCATTACAGATGGTTGTGAGCCACCATGTGGTTGCCGGGAATTGAACTCAGGACCTTTGGAAGAGCAGGCAATGCTCTTAACCAGTGAGCCATCTCTCCAGCCCCGTCATTTCATTTCTGTTTCTGTATTTGGTGGTTTAACAGATACATTTAAAGAAAAAAATGTTCAGTGAATCACATGTGCTGGCAGCAATTTGGAATGGAAACTTTGAGGACTTTCTGTTGCTTTGTTTTTAATTCTTGGGAAATTATCTTGTGTACTGTTTACTCTGAGTTTCTAGTTTTTAGCCATCATTTGTATAAATGCACAGGTTACAATGTGGGTATTTATATTGTCTCCCATCCTGGTAAACTTCTGTTACGTTCTGTCTCCTAACTCACTCGCTCTCACTGATAAGCACTGCTCCATATTCTGTGGCTTCTTTGCTCACTTCTTGTCTTCTATAGTCATTTTGTTTTTGATATATCTTAGTGATCTTTCTTTATGTCCTTTCAAAACTATAAATGTGATAGTAAAAATTATGTAAACTGCAAAGGAATCATCTCTTTATATACTTTTTATTCTCTGTTTTTATCTTTTTGGTAAATAAAATTCCCTGGTAATCCTATTATGCATTGTATTTTAAAGGCATTTCTCTAACACTAAAATTACATTCTCTGTTTGAACCCTAGATTTACTGTAATGTTACCTTCTTTCTCCCTCCTTTTTTGTGTGTTAGAAATCAAATTTGTGACTATAGCTTGTGTCGAGTTGACAAAACACTAGCCAGCATGCAAATTTGTGTTCTGTTTCTGAGCTGCATCTCCATATCCGTGACACTTAATTTTTAAACTTGGTTGTCTAGCTTTATTTCCTTGGTACACTTGAAATAATAATCTGGAAGGATCGTAAACCTGCTTCTCACATGGTGGCAGGCACTAGTATGTAGTTCTAGCTTCTTCAGAGTATGAGAGAAATAAATCATTTGAGCCCAGGAATTCAGGGCCAGCCTAACCAACATAGTAAGAGATCTCCTTAGTTTCAAACATATAAATACCTTTCCCCTAAGTACTTTAAATTGGTCTAATGATAGTAGACAATCAAATAGTCTATAGGGTCTAGCATAAATTGGGAAACTTAAGTATTCACTATATAATAAATAATAATATGGCTAATGGATGAATTTGTGTCATAGAAAGTTACCTATATATTTTTAAGAAGGTGAGGAATTACATATTTTCTACTAGAAAATGTATAGGGATTATACTGAGAAGAAAGGCCAATAAAATTGGGATATGCTTTTAATCTCAAGAATGAATAAAAGTAGAAAAGCTTATGTGACATCTAGAGCAGTGGTTCTCAGCCTGTGGTGAGTGGCCCTTCTGGGGCAGGCAGGGAATTGAATGACCTTCTCACAGGGGTTGCTTAACCATCAGAAAACATAGATATTTACATTATTATTTATAACAGTAGCAAAATTACAGTTGTGAAGTAGCAATGAAAATAATGTTATGGTTGGGGGTCACCATAACCTGAGGAACTGTGTTAAAGGCTGCAGCATTAGGGAGGTTGAGAACCTGCTGCTCTAGAGGGACTTGGAAGTGATGATAAGGGAGACTCCTTTGTGTGCTTTGCTTTAGCTTGTAGAAATGTGTTCAGCTGTACTTGGGTGAGAAGATTAAAGATTTATCATCTTAAATAGCAGACAGCAATAGATAGATGAGTGACTATAAGCATCTTTTGAATATTGAAAGGTTTACTAATTATAATAGTGGCAATGTGTTTGAAAATTGAACTGAAAGATAATTTGCCCTTTTTAAAAATCCATTACAGAATGATCAAATTTTATTTTTACTAAGTAACTACTGTGATATTCTTATGCTTAAAATGTAGTGCATCTTTCACTTCTTAAGTTACATTTTAGCTGTGAATGAGGAAGTAAAATTTATTTGAACAAAATTTAAATGAATGTGGGATTTGTGGAAATGTATACATGATTTTGTGACTAAAAATAAAGTCATTAAAATGTTCATGCTTAAAAAGCTGTGAAAAACATTGAAACAAAATTTTCTTTTCCTCTTTTAATTTTTTTCTTTTTCTGTTTTCGAGACAGCATCTCTATATATAGCACTGGCTGTCCTAGAACTAGCTCTGTAGGCCAGGCTGGCCTTAAACTCAGAGACCCACCTGCCTCTTCCTTTCCGTTGCTGGGATTAAAGGTGTGCACCACTACCACCTGCTGGAGCAACATTTTCTAACATTAATTTTTGTTAAAGAACTACAGTTAAATTTGAACTTGTATTTTTGAAACAAAATAACATTCAATGGTGAATTTGTAAGAATAACTGGAAAATAATAATTCTACCAAAATCATGAAGCCTGTCTTATAGCTATGTATGTTTCTGAGCTGCTCCTTTTCATAATTTGTGTTTTCCATTAAATCCAAACTTGCACTGTATATGTACAGCTTTCTCCTGTATTATTCAGTTGTTCAATTACAGATTGTAGTTAAGTACTTGTCATTTTACAGTGAGAAATGAGGGAAAGAATTCTAAGAATATACTGTACCTTGTAATTGCTACACCACAATGTATACATAATTCAGGCTTTTAGCTCTCTGAATCTTCTGTGGGAAGTTTTCAGGTTACATTACCCTAGCAATTGTGCTGTTGGTGGTGTAGCGTTCCCTCAAATGCTCATGGGGCCTTTTTGAGTTTCAGCCAGTGTAGCAGCTCTGAACTCACATAGGTGTCTCTTCAACTCAGCGAGGGTTTGGAGTAGTTTCTCCTTTCCCTGTAGCCATTTGCAAAGTGCTTCTAGGAGCAAAATTAGGATAATCTTGTTTCTCTTCTTTCGGTGATCCAAGCTCAGTTCTACTTGTTTTCTGGTGCCTGAAAAGAGTTCGTTTTTAATCTGGTGCTATTGATTCTGTCAGAGTACCTGGCAAATGTTCTTTCCAGCTCTTTTTGAAATGAGTGGTCTTGCTTGTGTAGCCCAGGTTGACTTTGAATGCAGGACTCTCCTGGTACTGCAGCTCTGCAGCTGTTTCCAGCCTCCCAGTTACAAAACACCCCATCATTAGAGGCTCAAAACCATACAGAATCTTATAATATTTCTGCGTTAAAACAAAGTTCAAAATCTTATCATATGGGGTTGGAGAATTGGCTCAGCAGTTAAGAGCACCTATTGCTCTTGTAGAGGACCTGTATTCAGTTCTCAGCATCCACATGGAAGCTCATAACCATCCTTAACTCCAGTTCCAGGGGATCTGACTCACTCTTCTGACCTCTGAGAGTACCAGGTGCACACATGGTACATCCTTGCAGGCAAAACACTTATATTCATAACATGAAAGAAACATTTCTAAAAATAAAAAAAAAGAAAAACAAAAATGCACAAAATCTTATACCCTTCAGGTTCAATAGTCCTTAAGACTCCCCAGACTTTATTAAAGTTTTGTTCTCTGTACAGTTCCTCTGGCTCTGTAGATCTGCCTCCTATACCAGCATACAGTGGTGCATTGGTATTAACAACTGCTAGACACATTTCTATTCCCAAACAGGAAAAATGAACAAGAGTCCTGGTCTGTAGCAGTTCTGAAATCTAGCCAGGCTGATGCTGAAAGTGGGTTAGGTCGTAAACTGGGATTAATATCCTACAGCTCTTGGTTTGTCTTTCATTTCTTAGTTCTGTTATCTGAGTCACCTCTCTTTTTTTCCTGTATGTGTTGGCACCCCCACCAGAGCAGAGAATCTCCTTTTACATGTGGCATGCCATCACAGCTGAGGGCTTTCAGTCTTTTTTCCTATCTGAAGAATTTTTGGGAGTCTGAAAGTTGTTCCCCATTTCTTTCCTCCCTTCTTTCCCTCCCTCCCTCCCTCCTTCCTGTTTCTCCTCCTCCTCCTTTGTGTATGTGTAAGTGTGTGTCCAGGTGTTCATGCATGTTTTTGTATATGCATCTGGAGGCCAGAGGTTAGTTAGCCTCAGGTTGTTTCTCAGAAACTGTCAACCTTGTTTTTTGGAATAAGTGTCTTTCATTGGGACTGGAGGCTCTCTGATTAGGTTAGACTGACTGGCCAGCTAGTTCCAGGGCTCTGCCTGTCTCTGCCTTTTCAGTGCTGGGGTTTTGATGTTGGGTGCTGGAGACTGAACTTTGGTCCTTGTGCTTACTTAGAGAGCTCCTTACCAACTGAGCTATCTTCCCAGTCCATTCCTTTCATTTCATACTGTCAGTATGTCTCTGGTTCTCTAAGCTGGAAAGGTTTCTGCATGTATACTTTCCTTTTTCTCAAATTATTGTAATTATATTTATTGTTAGTATTTTGATAAGGTAACCTGTAGGCCAGAATGGCTGCCAAATTCTGATCCTTGTCTGCTACTTCCTTGATGCTGGGATTAGAGGCTTGTAACATTATCCCTGGCTTTTATATGCTGCAGAATTGAACCCAGGCTTCATATGTGTTAGGCAAGTAGTTTGCGAATTGAGCTACATCCCTAGCTCTAAAGTATTTTTTAGGAGTGATCTTAAGTTAATGACGAAATTGAAGTATATGCCTTTGATCTTCTATATTTTCCTTCCTTTTGCTTTGTATATTAATTTTGCCCACAAAGTATAAATATCCCTAATTAGTTTTTGCTCAGTAGCTGCTTGATTAAGTTTGTTGATCATCTGCAGTGATTTGTTTTTACGCTTGCTCTTTTATGGTTTTTCTTCACTGTTGATGGTTAAAGGTAATTCTGGTTAATTTTTAATTTAGTGCCATTAAAGATTGATCGGACGTAGCATGAGGGCCAGGCTTGTTGGGATTTCTGTCTTGCCCCATCCCCCAGCATATAGTCCCAGAGAAAATCACCCAGAGGTCTCCAGAAGATTATAAACTGATTGGCCCATTAGCTCAGGCTTCTTATTAGCTCTTGTAGCTTATATTAACCCATTATCCTTATCTATGTTAGCTACATGGCTCAGTACCTTTCTCAGCGGGGCAGGTCACATCCTGCTTCTTCGATGGTCCAGGCAGGAGTGGCGAGAGAGCTTCCTGCTTCCCAGAATTCTATTCTCCTTGCTCCGCCTCTACTTCCTGTCTGGTTGTCCCACCTATACATCCTGGCTAATGGCGAATCAGCATTTATTTAAATCATGATTGACAGATACAGACAATTCTCCCTCACCAATCAGAGCTGTCACATTTCTGTGTGGGTAGGGTTTTACATGTAGGGTTCTCTTTAGTGACCTCATTAGCATCATGATAATATTTGATGTTTTATTTTATGTTCACTTAAAAATGGTAAAAGCAGGGGTTTTGTATTTATTAATTTTTACTATTCCAATATCTTAATTATCATCTATAACCATGTCTAAAATAGTAATGTGTTTTTCCTTCCATTCCTGTTTTGTTTGTGAATACTTCAGTCAGTGTATGTCTCTAAAGGATAAAGAATATTCCAAAAAAAACCCCCAAACAATTAAACTATAATACCATTAATAATTCTTTTAAAAAAGTAATTTTATTTTATTTGTATGAATATTTTTACCTGCATGTATGTGTGTATATCACATGTGCAGCTGGAGGTCATGGAGGTCAGAAGAGGGCTTCAAATCCTGTTGCATGTGGGTGTTGGGGACTGAGTTTTCTGGAAGAGCAATAAATGCTTTTAACCACTGAGCCAATTTTTCAGTCCCTGTTCATTCCTGTGATTATCTGCTTCTGACTCCCAAGTGCTGGAACTAAAGGTGTGTGCCATTATATGCAGTACTTATTATTTTTTAAAGGAAATTAAGTAATAGCTCATCCAGTAAATATTCAAAAAATTTTCATTTATAAATTTAAAATATTTTGTTATTATTCTGTGTTTGTATCTGTGTGTGCATGATTTGTGATGGTGGGCATGCATGTGCCATGGCATGTTGTCAAGGTCAGAGGACAACTTTGTGATGTTGATTCTCTCCTTTCACTTTAAATGGGTTCTGAGGATCAGGCTCAGTTCGCCAGGCTGGTATGACAGGCACCTTTACTGTCTCAACAATCATGCCTGCCTCTGGATACCCCTCTACCCTTCTCATGTGTATGTGCATGCCTGCTTGCATCTGTGGGTTCTTGTGTGTGTCTCTCTGTGTGTGGCAGTGCACATGCATGTATATTTGCTTGGGTGTGAGACCCGAGGCTGCTGTCCAGAATCCAACTGGATTGCCTGCCCCCTTATCCTTTGAGACAGTCTCTATATCAAACCCAGAGCTCAGCAATGTGGCTAGAGTCTAGCTAGCTTGTTCCAGGGATGCCTGTTATACCCACCCAGCGTTTACATGGGACCTGGGGGTCTGAACACTTGTCTTCCTGTTTGCACAGCAAATGCTTTGACTACTGAGTCATCTCGTCCCTCATCTTTTTGTCTTAACATATCAATCATCTTGTAGTTAATATCATGATTTTTATATACTTTTCTTCTTTTGAAACACTAGTTTATAGTAAGAAAATCTGACTTGAAAACAAAACTGATTTACTGACAAATCTTTTTACAATGACAGGTTTTGCTCTTTAACTTTGCTACTCCTAACACTATAAAAAAGATACCTGGTCAAACTATTAACTGACAGAAAGTGAATCCATGTAATCCAAACCAACGAGAAAGTGACACTGAAATGCTTCTGGGAGTGCATTGCTGTTGGGTGAAGTTTCAGGTAGGAGGTAACGGCGTTGTCTCCTGCGAGGCGGTCACTTTAGTACATTCCACTTGTTTGCTTTTAGAAAATGCATATATTATGATGGAAGGGCCAGAGAACCTAGCAAAAAAGCTTGTAAGGTCTTTGCTTTTCTTGAGTGGAAATCCTTTTACTTAGATGCTAGAGGAAACATGACGGTGCCCCTCCCCATATTTCCCCTTTTGGTCCTTCCTAGCTCACTGAACCCAGGGCCTTACAAATGCTGGGTAAATGTTCTAACAGTGGGCCTCAGTCCCATTTCCCTGCCATGGGCAGCCTGCTAATGATGACAAGAAGGGCTGGTTTATATTGTTCAAAAACTGACAAGTTTCCATAAGTCTGGTTTATTGTGTTAAATACTTATGTATTATTTTGGTTTTTTTCTTAGTTTGACAATTTGTTTCTTCTACATTGTTTCAATTTAGTCATTGAATCATTTTATATCTCATACACTAGTTTTTGTTGATGCTGTTTGAATATTGACTTAAATATTTCAATTCTTTTTATTTAAATACTTTTTTTTCTGTTTTAAAGTTAGGGTTTCATGTAGTCTAGGTTGCTTCCAATTCTCTATGATGACTTGAACACCTCATCCTCTTTTCTCTACCTCAAGAGTTGAGATTACAAGCATGTGCCACTGCTTCTAGCTTTGTTAAATCATTTTCAGCCTTTTAGGATATATATACATGTTGTTGGGATTTCTGTCCTGCCCGCTACCTGCAATCGTTAAGTACCAAAGAAACACACAGAGGTCTACATTAGTTATAAGCTGATTGGCCCATTAGCTCAGGCTTCTTATTAACTCTTATAACTTATATTAGCCCATTATCCTGTCTGAGTTAGCCACATGGCTCTGTACCTTATTCGGCGGGGCAGTCACATCCTGCTTCTTCTGTGGCTGAGCAATGACTGCATCCTCTTCCCAGAATTCTCCTGTTCTCACTGACCCACCTCTACTTCCTGTCTGGTTGTCCTGCCCATACGTCCTGCCTGGCTACTGGTCAATCAGCATTTATTTAAAATATAATTGGCAGAATACAGATCACTGTCCCACACCATATACACACTTTAAAAGTTTAAAAGAAAGTTTCTTGGCCAAGCTTTCCTGAGTATCCTGGCTTCTAAAAGTGACTGCGGAGGCTGGTTTTATGTGTACTACTTGTAATGCCTGTGGCATACTACTTGTTCTTCCTTTTTCGTTCTTTCTGAAAGTGTCTTTTTGTAGAGGTGAGGCGAGCTAAACTTTGAAAATTAGAGTGGGAGAACAAATGAGTGGAATGGGGTATGTACTACTATTCCTGGTTTAAGTGAGTACGGTATACCCTTCAAAGACAGCCTCACTGACGTGCTTTCTCCAGGCAGACCTACCATGTAACTGATCAGCTCTAATTTATCCGTCTATTGAGGAGGGTCTTTACCATATTTATGATCCATTCCCTTCAGTAGCACCACCAGGCTCTACCAAGCCTTCAATACATCAGCCTTTGGGATCATTTTATATCCATGATGACCAGAAGGAATGTATAGGGAAAAAAATGGGAGGTAAGGTGTTTTGAAATATGTCAGGAGTCTGGAGAGATGGCTCAGCAATGGAGAATACTTTCTGCTCTACCCACAGGACAGCTCACAACTGTCTGTAATTCTAGTTCAACTGATCTGATGCACTCTTCTGACTTCCGTGGACACTAGGCATACACATGGTACACAGACAAATGTGTGGGTAAAATATCCATATACATCATCATCATCATAAATAAAGAGAAGAGTGGCAGAATGGACTAAATGATGGAACAGATGGAACAATTATTCTGTAGGTTATGAAGACCTATGACATTTTTGTATAGGGGTTACTAAGAAAGTAAATTTTTTTTTGGTTTGTTTATTAAAACAGGGTCTCTTCCCCAGGCAGTGGTGGCACACACCTTTAATCTCAGCACTTGGGAGACAGAGACAGGACAGGTGGATCTTTGTGAGTTTGAGGACAGCCTGGTCTATAAGAGCTAAAGCTAGTTTCAGGACAGCACAGAGAAACGCTGTCTCAAAAAAACCAAAAAAAAAAAAAAAAAAAAGAAAACAGGGTCTTTCTATGTGTCAGGGGTCAGGGACCAGCCTCTACAAAAATACCCCTTGCCAGCATGGGAATTTAGAAATATAAGTAAAGAATACAGAAATGCATAAAATAATAAAGCAGAAACATATATAGAATAGTACTAGGTGGGAGTTCCAGTGAGTACTGAAGTTGCCTGCGTTTAATTTCCAATTGCTTAAAATACCCCTGACCCCAAAAGGTAAGAATAAGACAAAAACCTACATTAACATGATACAAGGAAACAAACATATCAATTGAAGGTCGCGGGCTACATCCATAGTTAACCATTCTGTTGCTAGAACAAAACAAGTCACACTCACACTGTAGACTAAAACATTCTGTAGGCAAACCACTCCTGGGTGGAATCCAAAGTTATCTTCTTAAGGGAACTGGAATTTAGTTGGATCCATAGACTTTTGTTTGAGGTAGAAACATACCTACTTCTCCATTCCTGAAATACAGGGTTTGGCTATTAGCCATACCTGTTGACAATAACCTCGAGAGAGCAGAATTCTCTGATCTAAATCTGGGTGGGACCTTTGTTTGAGGTAGAAGCACAATTAACCTTGAATGAGTAGAGGTACGGTCCACCTCTCTGACCTTTGGTCAACACGGAAACATGCTCACATTTTTGGGCCTCCACATCTATGTAGACCTGGATGTTCTAAAACTCCTTATGTAGACTAGAGTATCCTCAAAGTCACAGAAATTCTCCTGCTTCTTCCTTCCCAGTGCTGAGATTAAAAGCATGTGACTCCATGCTGGGATAAATGTTCCTGAGAGTCTTTTGGTGGTGACAGTAGTGCTATTAGAGTTGGGAGTCAAACAGGTGACTGGTGAGTGCAAAGTATTTCTCATGCCCTTAATGTGTTATTGATTTTGGTTCTTGGTAACTAAAATCAAACCAATTTTTTAATTAAAAGTGCTTAGTTGATGATGGAATTTCATGGAGAGCTCAACTAATAAGAGCTTGATGAAGGCTTGTCTTTCCACATTTTGTAGATTTCAAGGTCATGAGCTGGACTCTGGGCCTTAGCCTGGGACTCCTGATGGTGAGATACTGAGGAAGAAAATTAATGTCAGTTCTAGAGTTGGAAGTATAGCTCAGTGCTACACTAGTTTGTCTGCTATGCCTGAAACTTAGGGTTCAACACCTGGCCAAACAACAGCAACAAGTCGGGCGGTGATGGTGCAAGCCTTTAATCCCAGCACTCGGGAGGCAGAGGCAGGTGGATCTCTGAGTTCAAGGCCAGCCTGTCTACAGAGCGAGTTCTAGGACAGCCAGGGCTGCACCGAAAAACCCTGTCTCAGGAGGGGGGGGCTATAAAAGTACTGCTTGGATATTTTGCTTTTAATTTAATGCATTTATTTTTTGCTTATAAGTTGCTGATTCTCTAAATTCTCCTTTATCTACAACCATGATACCCATATGCACTTCTCTTTTTGGGCTCTTAAAAAACTTCATATAATACTTTATAAGGAAAAAGAAATGAAGCATGCTATATGCTGAAGAGCATTTTTATTGATAGTCACCTGCATATATGATCTAGCATTAATAATCTATGGTGTGGTGTTTTTCCAGGATTTTTGTTGTTGTTGTTGTTGTTGTTTTCGAGACAGGGTTTCTCTGTAGCTTTTGGAGCCTGTCTTGGAAGTAGCTCTTGTAGACCAGGCTGGCCTCGAACTCACAGAGATCCACTTGCCTCTGCCTCCCGAGTGCTGGAATTAAAGGTGTGCGCCACCACTGCCTGGCTCTTTTCCAGGATTTTTTTGGCTATCAAATAGATAAATTCTTGTTTTTATGTATTGTAATATTAACATGTATATAATATCTCCTTCCTTTTTCTTCTCCGTGTTTTCAGGAACCTTATTTCTTGTTTTCTCACCTCCCATCAATTGACTTTGATAAAGAAAACCTTAAAACAATGTTATGCTAGGCAGTGGTGGTGAAAGCTATTAATCCCAGCACTCAGAAGGCAGAGGCAGGCAGATATCTGGATGGCCAGCCTGGTCTACAGCAGGAGTTCCAGAACAGGCTCCAAAGCTACACAGAAAAACCCTGTCTCGAAAAACCAAATAAACCAAAACCAAAAAACTCCAACAAGGTTTTTAGCATGTCTGTATAATTGAATTTTTCCTAAAGTCTTTATAAACAAATATAACTGTTTACAATTTTTATGCCTTTGTTATACAAAAGGTTTCACACTCTACCTCAGAATTGTGTCTTGTCTTTTCTTTTTTAGTTGCTTTCTATCTAGGTCTTTCTAAATTGATGTAAACAGCTCTATTATTTTACAGTGTAGAAGCTGCAAAATTTTCCATTGCATGAATGGGCCAAGGTTGACTATACTCCTGTTTATTGTGTTTCTTTCCATTCATTTATAACTAGCAATAATACTGTAAAAAGTCTTTATATTAGGTCATACTCATGTTATTGTATTTATTTTATTTGATATTTATTATTTTATAGCCCCACCATAGTGTCCCCTCCCTCCTCTCCTCCCAGTCCCTCCAATTACAGTGTTTTTAAAAAATATTTATTTATTATGTATACAATATTCTGTCTGTGTGTATGTCTGCAGGTCAGAAGAGGGCACCAGACCTCATTACAGATGGTTGTGAGCTACCATGTGGTTGCCGGGAATTGAACTCAGGACCTTTGGAAGAGCAGGCAATGCTCTTAACCACTGAGCCATCAGTGTCCCCTCCCTCCTCTCCTCCCCGTCCCTCTGATTATTGAGTTTTTTAAAATAAAGTTCTAGTGGTGAACCAAGGAGTCAGAGCTTAGACTCATGTACAGGTTTGGTTTGTTGTGTATTGCCAAATTATTCCCCTGAGAGTGTTTCTCACCTGAACTCTTAGGTGCCATCTTCCTCTATAATATCTGCAACAGTGTCAGTAATTGTTTTTTTCTTTCTAACTAAAATGATTAGTTAGAAATTTAAACTCGCATTTCTGTGGTTGAGTTTGAACATGTTTCCATTGACCTGTTCAGCTATGTTCTTTCTCTATATTTATTTACTTACTGCTTTCTAAAAGTACTCATTTTTTAGAAATTCGTTAGAGAGTCCCTTTTCTCTGACATCAAACAACAGGCTGACGATTGCTCAGTAGAGATGCTACAGACCAGAAATGTTTTCATATTTTAGCATTATTAGCAATTGTCACAGCAGGAAAATACCTTATTGCTTATGATTTTATAAAAGTTGAAGACGAGACTGGGGAGATGACTCACTGGTTAAAATCACTTGCTGCTCTTGCAGAGGACCCATGTTTGGATCTGATTGGTGACTCAGAGTTGTCTGTAACTTGAGCTCCATGGGTTCTGTCACCTTTAGTGGGTTCTGCAGGTACTGCATGCTTGTGATACACATACATACATGAAGGCAAATTACTCATAAGGATAAAAATTTAAAAAGTTAAAAAATAAGCCAATCTTATAGTATAATTTGTGATTAAATTATAGATATTTTAAAGTTATAAATTAATCAGTCAAAGCACACTTTACATTAAAAATTTCATTGTAAAGTAAGATAAAGCTAACGAACATGAAACAAAACAAATAAAATGAAGAGCAAATAGCCTGGAAGCCGTTGCCCAGTTTAAGCAGTAGAATGTTCATAGCTTTCCCAGACTCTCTCTAGTTGTGTTTTTTTCCTCCTCCAAATGTAGAATTAAAAAAAAAAATTTAAAAGTCTTTTTTTGTTATTCTATTATACAACAACATATCCTTAGGTTACAATTTAATTTTTGCTTATTTGTAAATTTCCTTATTACAATTTAAATTTGCTTATTTGTTTAACCAATTGATTTATTTGGTTCCTTGAGACAAGTGCTTATTGTAGTCAGGACTGGCCTTGAACTTGCTGTGTAGCTGAGACTGTCCTAAAATTCCTGTTTACTCTACCACATCTAGCCTAATATATTTTAAAAGTATCAGATGAATTTATTTATTGAAGAACCTGTAACTTTGGACATTTTATATTTTTCTGTCTGAATTTTGTTCATTGAATACTAATAATGTAGTTATACGTATCCTGCAGTCCTGTATTTCCTGCGTTTGGCTGCAGAATCTAGAGTCTGTGTCAGACTCAGCTTCCATTCCTGTGGCTAGACTGTAGGTGGTGCTCTGTTCTTTCCATGGAAGCAATTACGCCTGGTTTCTCTGTGTGGATGATGTTATCGGTCCTGGTATTCATGATCAAAATATATTTATTTACTTAGACCTAAAAAAACCCAAGTGGTTAGGGTGTTTGTCTATCTTTCTCTCTCTGGTGTGTGTGTGTGTTTTGTGTGTAACTGGAACCTTTCAATGAGGAAATACTTCTTGATTTGGTTACCTAGTGGTACTGTTACCAGTGTACATTTATGGAAGGCAGAATAAATGGACAATTTTTTCTCTTAATTTACTAGTTTTCAAAGGAACAGATATTTCTACCTTATCATCTTTTAGAGCAATGGTTCACAACCTGTGGGTCATGACCCCCACAGAGGTTGAAAACAGATATCCTGCATATCATATCTTTACATTATGATTCATAACAATAGCAAAATCATAATTATGAAGTAGAAATGAAATAATTTTATGCTTGGGGTAACCACAACATGAGGAACTATATTAAATAGTCACAACATTAGGAAGGTTGAGGAATACTACTTTAGAGAAAACCAGTGAATTTGTCCTTGTGAATTAGAAATTTCATGAACTGATAGATTTAAATGTATTTGATTAATTATAATTGTTCTCATCATTGAACCACAGATTACCTTGTCTTTGACTAATAGGGTATTTTTTGGCACAGCCTATTGCTATTGTATATGGCAAGATAATTTAGGCTCAGTTTTTCATTTCTAGCTCTACACATTGGATCAGATGTTTTTAAGAGAAATTCTTGGTCAGAAGTGTCCCTTCAAGACTTCAGTCTGAGTACTATTTACACTTATTATTATACTTTGGTTATTGCTCATGTGGCTTTCAGAGGCCAGAACTACACATATACTCTTAAGTATCAATTACAGTTGTATGTATTGGAGTATGTGTTTAAATTATCTTATAACTGCCTAGTGATACTTCTATTAAGTACAGGGTTAGTTGTTCAGATCCTATCTGGTTGAGCACATTCTTTTATATATCTACTTCACGTTTTTACCATGAAAATCTGTTAGATTTTCACAATTTTTTTGTGTTTATTGAGATGATCATGTGATTTTCTTTTCATGTTATTTATGTAGTATATAATGTATTGCTTTTTACTGTATATACATATGTATGTGGGTGCACAAGCATGTGTGTGTGTGTGTGTGTGCACATGCATGCGTTGTATATGTGTGTGTGTGTGCAGTTGCATGCTTATATGTATGGAGGCCAGAGCTCAACCTTGTATGTTGTTTCTCATATACTATCTACTCTTTTGTTGTTTCTTTGAGCCATGTTCTCTCACTGGGCTGAAACTCTCCACACAGCTTAGGCTGCCTGGCCAGCCCCAGGGATCCAGTTGTCCCCAGCTCCCCGGGGCTGGCATTAAATATGTGCCTCTCTCTTTGGTCTTTTAAATATGGGTTCTAGGCCTTGAACTCATGTCCCAGATATTTTATCGACAGAGGCATCTATAGCCCCATAATTTAATGTTTATGTGTTAAACTAAACTTGTATTTCTGAAATAAATCTGATTGGCTTGTTGTGTAGAATTATTTTTACATGTTGTTAACATTTCTTCTCATGTTTAGTGATATCTCCTGTACTTAGGTATTTGTCTAGTACAAGTGTAACACTGGCTTCATTGTGTTTTAAGGAGTTCGTGAAGAATTACACTAGTCCATCTCTGGCAAAACTGTCACAGCTCCATCTGTACTTTGTGAGTTTTTTTGATTACTATCTTTTTATTTGTTTCTAGCCTTTTTATCTTTTTCTTATAGAACCAGTTTCAGGAATAAAGGGCTTTCTAGGAATTTCTTGCTTTTATCTAAGTTGTTACTTTTTGACAACAACTGTTCAGAATATTCCTTTGTGATCCTTTTGTTTCTGCAAGGCTGGTAGTAATATGCTCTCTTTTGTTTCTAATTTTAATTATTTGAGTTTTTATTTCTTGATCAATGAAACAAGATTTTGTCAATGTTTTCCTTTTGTTTTTGTTGAGACAGGGTCTTCTTACTATTGAATTTGGGAGTTCTTTATGTATTTTAGATATCCTTTTGTGAGATATTTGCTTTTCAAATATAGTATGTAGTTTGCTATTTTATTTATACACATACGCACTCTAATATATTAGTTTTCTCCAGGGAATTTACTTTTGGGTCTGAGGTCTAAGATATAACAGTTCATACTTTGTGAAGAAAACAGATTTTTTTTTTAATGTTTCAAATCTTACTGTTCTTCAAAATAAGACTTTAGATTAGTAACTATGAAATTAAAAATGTAATCTAAAATAGTTTGGAAATATTAAGGAAATGACAATGGAGGTAGAGTGCTTGAACAATGTTAACTACTATGTAATTTTACGTTATAAACACATAATTAGACACACATATTGAGGTGATTGATTGGAATATGGAATGTGTGACTGTTTGCTGTTTCGTATTCTGCAGTGTTTCAGTCCATGCAATGTAAGTTCAGTGGACTTCTTTCTACTTGTCACTGGTGACAGATTTCTGATTTTTAAAATATGACAGTGGTATAAATCACTAGTTTGCTAGATTGAACTAGTAATCTATTAAAGAACATGGCAGTATTTACTGTAGATAAATGCAAATTTAAAAAGGTTCTGTGTATGAAGGTTTAAATGATTTATTATCCTTCAGTGCATGCCTGAGTCTGAAGTTACGTAATAGATTTAGAAAATTTCATTTCCTGTTTGAAGGTTCAAATTTGCATATTTTTTCTCTAATGCAAGTATTGGAGCTTAGTTGATAGAATATATAGTAAAACCGATGATACTATTGCTTAATTTTTTTGGGGGTGAATTACAGTGTCAATCCTTTTTAAGTATAGGTAAGTGATTAAATATACCCACTTCATTTTTTTCTGGGATAGAGACTGAGGGAGAATTTCAGAAATGGAAATTGTAGTTTCTAGGTGGCTTAAAAATTGTGTTCACAGGAGTTTTCTGTCTCCTTAATTTGGCTTCTTTTCTTCTTCCCTACGAAGTTACAGTTCATACAGGTTTTTAATATGGTGAACAACTAATCCTATAACAAGTTCTTACTTCACACAGTTGTTTTTATTATTTATTCTTTAGAGACAGTTGTTCCAGTTGTGTGTTTCTGAGACAGGCCCTTGGTTTAAAGCCCAGGTGGACTTGAACTTGTGCCCCATTGCTCACTACTGCTAGGATTATAGTTATCGTACAGATCCACTTATTTTTAAAATTAAACCTTTGTTTCAGGACAGTTGCAGAGTCACATGCAGTTTAAGAAATTAGAAAGAAAAATTCTGTCTTCTTTATCTACTTTTATCCAATATGAAAAAATCTTGCAAAAGCACTATAACTTTGACAGTGATATAATCAAGATAATGAAAATTTCCAGCACGCATGGGTGCTTACTGATGTCTTCGATAGCCATGTCTCTTTCTCCTGCTGCATCCCATTGTAACTGCTGAAAACCACCAGTCTTTTTTTTTTAAAAATCATTTATTTATTTATTTATTTATCTATCTATCTATTTATTTATTTATTTATTATGTATACAGTGCTCTGGCTGCATGTATCCCTGCAGGCCAGAAAAGGGCACCAAATCTCATTGCAGATGGTTGTGAGCCACCATGTGGTTGCTGGGAATTGAACTCAGGACCTTTGGAAGAGCAGGCAGAGCTCTTAACCACTGAGCCATTTCTCCAGCCCCAAAACCACCAGTCTTTTTTCCCTTTGTTTTTCCAGTTGAATGGCATATAAATGGAATATTATATGAGTTTTTGTATTTTTCAGCTAGTACAATATCTTGCAGATTTATTTAGGTTGTTGTGTGTATCAGCACTCTGTCCTGTTTGTTGTGTAGTGGGTACGGTAGAGGTTTTCTGTTTCCATTTTCAGGCTATTATGAAAGAAGTGGTTATAAACATTCATGTTACATTTTTTTCTCATGGTATATGAGTTTTTTTTTTTTTTAAGGAAAAATGCTAGGTATGCATTTGCTAGCTCAAATAGTAGTTGCATGTTTAATTTTTGAAAGAAATTACGGAGCTGTTTCTACAGTGGGTGTGTCATTTCATAACCTCACCAGCAACATATAAGTGAATCAGCTTCTCTGTAACTTCTCTAGGAATTGATGTTTTTGTTTTCATCGTTCTGATTGCCGTGTCCTGATATCTCATTGTAGTTTGAGTTTCAATAATATCTAATAGTTTTAAGCTTTTATCTATATGGTTAGTTGTCTTCTTAGTATCTTTTTTAGTGAAATATGTTCTGTTCTTTGGTTTATTTTCTAGTTAGCTTTTTTTATGCTAATGAATTTTGATTCTGAGAGTTCTTTATATATTTTAGATACCCTTTTCTCAAATATTTGGTTTACAAATATAGTTTGTATATAGGTTGGTTTTTTTTTTGAGCAAAAGTTTGTAACCTTCGATAAAACTTAATTCTTAAGTTTCCCATGGGATTTGCCTTTGGGTATGCAGTCTAAGAACTCTTAAATTAGCCTTGAGAAGTTTTGTTTTCTAACAGTTTTATATTGTACATTCAGCCTGTGATCTATATTAAATTATTTTGGGTGACTCCTCATGGTACTGATCACCATAGCAATGTAGAAATCTGAAATTAGGCAGGCAGATTCCTCCCACTTTTCCCCCTTTAAAATTGCTTTTCTGTTATAGTTCATTTGCTTCTTCTGTATAAATCTTAAAATAATATTTTGTACATTTGTAGAAATCTTTTGGGGATTTATGATAGAAACTATTAAATCTATGTCATCTTTTGGGGGAATGTTGACTTGTATAACAGATATCCTTTCATCATTTATTGAGACAACACCCTAGTTCTACATGTTTTGGTGGCTTTATGTCTAAGTGTTTTTTTTGTATTTCTATCAGTTGCAAATGTTGCCATTTTTATTTCTTTGCCTATATTATCATTGTCAATAGACACAAATAGAATTGTCCTTGTATGTTTGTTTTGTAACCAATCACCTTGCTAGAAAGTCACTTCTTAATCTTTTTAAGTAGGTTTGTATTCATGATTCATGTGTGATCAAGTTTCTTTTTCATCTTTTTCCTCTATCTTTGTTTTGAGTTGAGAAGCATAAAA
The DNA here is from genome assembly GCA_004026605.1 of Ondatra zibethicus. NCBI lineage: Eukaryota > Metazoa > Chordata > Mammalia > Rodentia > Cricetidae > Ondatra > Ondatra zibethicus. The sequence goes on from PVIU01000262.1 coordinate 187,385, forward strand.
CTTGTGATCATTTTGAAACATTTAATAGTAATATCCAGTGAAATTATGTGAACATTGAAGTATTTTTTTGTTGTTTAAAATTACAAATATTTCCATACTAATTATAGAGTTATTAAAATTTTCTTTTTTATGTTAAGAAATTTGTGGTAGCTTGTGATCAAGCCCTGGTCTTCTGGAAGAGCTTCCAGTGTTCTTAACCAAAGAGTTATCTCTCTAGGCCTCCCCTTGCCTTGTTTTTAAAAGACAGGGTCTCACTATGTAGCCCTGGAAAACTTGCAACTTGCTACATACACTAGGTTGTCTTTGAACTCACAGAGATCTGCAAGTAAAATCTCTTAAAACTAAATCTGTTCTCTTCAATTCAAAAGATTTCTGCTTTCTGTGGAGCTTTCTCTGAAAACATTTTGAAGAAGGTGCAGCCCAAAGGTTTGCTGTAGACAAATAAGTGAAAGAATATTGTTTGTGACCGCAAAGCAGCCTTGCAAAGCAGTTAGATGCTTCTTTGGTCACTCATTGAATGGCAATTTGTACAGAGTAATAATAGTCTCACTTTCAGTGGCATGTCATCGAGGGTTAGCTTTCTCTTGAAAGGCTGGGGGTTATGTACTTGCCAAAGTGCTTAACATTCTTTCACATATGTGTTAGTAAATCACTGAAGTAAGGACTTATTACATTTTTGTGTAGTTTTGTTAAAAATATTTTTATAAGTTTTGAAACAGTTGCAGTTTCTTTCTTGAGTTCTAAATATCTGCCATCTCACAATGAGTTAAATATTTGAGATTAAAAAGATTAAAAAGATAAAAGGAAACTCCCTATAGCTAGGATTAAAGCATAATTTCAGCTACTCCTAATTGTCTTCTTGGCACACAGGTATAGACTGTAATCCTCATGCCCGGTTGTACTTGTGTCTCTGTTGCTTTTTTCTTTTTTACTTGCCCACATTTTTTCTCCATACCAATTGTTTTTGGTTTGTTTCATTGATTCTTTTTCAGTTTTTAAAAAACATAATTCTTTATAGATTCTTTGGAGATTTCACATCATGCACCCAATCCCTTTCACTTCCAGTCCCTCATATCCATCCTTCACCCCTGCAGTATGTCCCCCAAATTAATTAAAAACAAAACAAAACAAACAAGAAAACCTCACCTCCGTCCTCCATCTCTCCAACACCTCTTCATTCACCTTAGTGGCACTGGGAGCTGCAGTGTGTCACACAGTGACCCTTTGTCCAGTCAGCCCCACACAAAGTGTTCATTGCAGTGCGTCATTGCTCTGGTTCAAAGCCTCTGATTTCTGGTACACCATCCTCACTGGGCCCTCATTAAAACTCCTCTCATTTAGCCTATTATTCTCTTTCAGTTTTAATTAAATATTTTCAAAAGTAGTCATTCATATTAGGTATTCAGAATCAAAATTCACTCGGCATCAGGTGTTAGACCTCATGCTTTTAGCTCAATATGTCTTACTATTTATGTAAGCATTTTAGTAAAAAATATGTGAAATAACTATTTTCTGATTTACTTAACTGATTATAAACTTCCTGCCTCAGAGTTTTGTATATTAGAAGTTAAAATCCAATGTGGTTGCAGTTTGGTACTTTTGTAGACTTGTGAAAATCTTCTTCTTTCTTTCTTTCTTTTTTTTTTTTTTTTTTTTTTTTTTGTTTTTCGAGACAGGGTTTCTCTGTAGCTTTTGGAGCCTGTCCTGGATCTAGCTCTTGTAGACCAGGCTGGCCTCGAACTCACAGAGATCCGCCTGCCTCTGCCTTCCGAGTGCTGGGATTAAAGGTGTGTGCCACCACCGCCCAGTTTATGAAAATCCTTTTCATGTGTCCTTCCTAGCCTTTGGAACAGTGGTTCTCAACCCATGGCTTGAAATTCCTTGCTCGGGGATGGCAAAGGACCCTTTAACAGAGGTCACCTAAGACTGTTGGAAAACACAGATATTTACATTACAGTTTATGACAGTAGCAAAGTTACAGTTATGAAGTAGCAACAAAAATAATTATACAGTTGGGGTCACCACCACATGAGGAACTGTTATTAAAGGGTTGCAGCATTAGGAAGGTTGAGAGCACTGCTTTGGAGGCTTTGCAGAAATCTTTGCTATTATTTGACTTAAAATTATCAGCGAGAATTCTGTGTCCATCTTCACCCAGAAGTCTCACTCGTGTATGTCTCTGTGTAAGTTTTTCCTTTTTATAAGTATAGTAGTCACTTTGGATTAGGGCTTATCTTCCTGACCTTGTCTGAACCACTTACATTACAACCAACCTATTTCCAAGTAAAATTACTTTCTGAAATAATGGATGTTAAGACACCAACATACCTTTATTTATTTGTTTATTTTGGTGGTCATGGCTGTTTTCTTTTTATAAGATAGGGTTTCTCTGTGTAGCCCTGACTATCCTGGAACTAGCTCTGTAGACCAGGCTGGCTGCAAACTCACAGAGATCTGTCTGCCTCTGCCTCCTGAGTGCTGGGATTAAAGGTGTGTGCAACCACTGCCTGGCAGGTTTTTTTTTTTTTTCAGGGAGCAAATAATTTGGTCCTTAGTGGGAGCCATACGGCATAGTGGTGCTTACTGAATGATCTCATAAGAATGTAGTGAGGATATTTTGATTTTGAAACTTATTAGGAAAAACAATGCAGTTCTCAAAAATAGATCAAGATAGACAGTGTAAGTTTTACCACCTGCTACTGTGTAAGTGATGTGGTTATTTCACTTAATATACTCCCAAGTAGTGCCTGTAAGGTGGCTCAGTGGTAAAGGTGCTTGCTGTCGAGTCTGACCACTTAAGTTTCATCCCTGGGAACCACATGGGAGAAGGAGACAACTGACTTCTACAGATTATCCTTCAACCTCCACATGTGTGCTGTGGTGCACACACCCACATGTTCATACACACAAAACAAATGTAATAAAACATAGTCACAGGTATATTTTTATGACTTCTGAGAAAATTTAACTATAACCATATATATTAATTCAGTTGGTACAATGGAGAGACCAAAACACAGTAGTGGTTTCTAAAAAGGAGACATGTGTTTGTCCTGTTTGGGCTGTGGGCTGCTGCAGTGGTTTTGTAGTTCCCAGGATCCAGGATATTGATGTACTTGCTATAATCCTCATTATGAGCTGGATGCTTAGCTTCTGAGATGGCCCCTCTAGCTATTTATGTATCATATGTGCTATGTAGGAAGACAGTTGGGAAGACATATTCCTTTTTATAAAAGAGCAATGCCAAGGCTGAGATGGGAGGGTTGTGAGTTTGAGATCAGCTGAGGAAAATAGCGAGTTCATCTCTGTGTTAGTACCTTTTATGTATTCTGCTTGCTTCAAGACTGCTTAGTTTTTTTAAAAATGTTGATCTCAAAGTATCTAGTTTTCCCAAGGACCTATTCCTGTATGAATGTGACACTGTATGTGAGAGGAACTTTATTTTTTAGTTCATCTTATCTGTAAACAAGCTCAGAATAAGTAATTTAGACATTTTTGGACAAGTCACAAGAACTATAGCAAAACCTGGTCAGTGGCGAATGCTGAGATTATATCTTACCCTGTCTTCTGTTGCATGGTGCTCTTGTCCTGTCTCCGAGGAGAAATGTAGCAAGTTCACATTGAGTTATCTAGAGTAAGCATGTTCGCCCGTGAAGTACCAGGGTGTTGAGTTACAGTCTTCCAGCTTTATAAATCTTTTGAAGAGAAGATACATAGTTTTCATCTTCCTGAGTTTTCTGTTCTTTATTTTTTGAGAATATAAGTGACCCAGCTTAATGACTAATCTTAAGTTAAGGCATTTTATCATTAAAACTATTGAGAAGAAAATTATCACACTCAAATTAAGATCTTGGTACAAAAGTTGTAAAGGTTCATTTGAATTCCTTGAATAAAATACTTTAAAAGGTCTATAATCATATACATTAAACTGTGACCTATATAAAGCATGTTATGCCACCCTGAAGGTTGCTATAAAAATTGTTTATGAAGTTCATGCAAGACTAAAATATGTTGAAATGGAGAGTTTTGAAAAATGTTCTATATAGCAGAGGAGACCAAATCATGCTAAAATGCAGGAAAAGACTATACATCAGTTTCCAGGCTACATTATTCAAAAAAATACAACCATAAAAAGGTAATAAGATTACATTTTCACATTTCATGGCTGGTAAAGTGCATTAGGCTGCTCAGATATTCATAACTCCCGTGACATTTGGAAGATTACATTTTGGAGGGGAGAGCCATTACTGCCGCTCAGATAATAGCTCACGATGCTTGGTCCTGGGGATGATCCTCGTCAGTGGAGACAAATTTGTGTTTTGAAGGTTGATCAGCTTCAAATAACTATTAGAAAGGGTTTACCTGACATATTGTAGGCTCTCCGCTTGGTTTTTAGGTATAATAGATATGCATGCATACAGTATATCAATATGCCACACATTTGTATGTACAAAATTTAGTCATCAATTTTCTCCTTGAAAGGCATATCTTACACTATTTAATGCAGTGGAAAAATATTTAAAACACCTGTCTGAATATTGCTTTCACACTATAAGCTCAATTTAGAAGCTGGTGAAATATTTGGGTTTTTATTTGGAAATTACTTTCTAAATTAATTCTGTAGCTTCTGGGAAGGGTGATTACTGATGTTAATACATACAGATTAGAGTGAAAGATGGATGTGAGTAACACTAAGGTGAAGGCGAGGCTTCTCAACTGAGTTGCAATGAAGCTTTTGTCCTGTTTAGTTCTACCCAGAAGACATATAATTGTTGAAGAGATTTTCACAGTATTCGAACTCTCCATCTCTCTCTCTCTTTCTCTCTGTCTGTCTATCTATCTATCTATCTATCTATCTATCTATCTAATCTATCTATCTATCTATCTATCTATCTATCTATCTATCTATCTATCTATCTATCTATCTATCTATCTATTTTTGTTGTAAATTATTTCTTTATGTTGGTTTGTTTGTCCACATGCTGTTTGTGTGTATTTGAGGAAGTTCCTTTCTGTATTCAGTTGAGAACTTTCAGTTTCTGTCTACTAGAAAATATTGCTGAAGTTGTCTGCCTTACTATTGTGTCTCTATGATTTTTCACAAAACCTTTTGTCTTTCTGCTTTTCTCTCGTGAAATAGTGAGTTTAGGACAGTGTGCTATCACATGTAACATTGTATAGGGTTATTGGTGTTTTATGGCTGTGGGATTTATTGTTTGTTTGCTGCCTTCCTGAGACTTCATGGTGTACTTTCTGACCAGAAGTTACTCTTGTGCTCAAGGAAGTTACTCTTTAATTTTGCATTCTATTTTCTGTGTGGATTTCCACATATACTGTACCCATTTCCTCAGCATCACTAATGTATGAGAACACATTTCTCTAAATCCTTGCCCATACTATATTTTATTATGTATATTATTTAGGATTTGGAATTTTATAACATATTTATATAATTTTAATTTTGTTATTAATATTGATTTTGTGAACAAGATTGGGGTTTTGCTCATTTGTCATGGTGTCATTGTAGTCATTTTATTCATTGCTTTGTCCCAAAATTCACTTTAAAATTTTCTTTTAGGAAGTTATTTATATTTACAACATGAATCATGAATGATTTTTCTCCTTTGTGTAATTATATTTTGATTTTGTGGTTTTTTTCTTATGTACTTAACCCCTTCCCCCAAATTACTTCATGATAATCCCAGATACTTTACATGCTAGGTGAGCACTCTAGCACTGAGCTATAGTCTCTGATCAGAATTTTAATTTATATTAAATTGATCAGTGAGAAGTCCAGAAGTATTTTTTAAAATTTTTTAAAAATATTTATTTATTATGTTTACAATATTCTGTCTCTGTGTATGCCTGAAGGCCAGAAGAGGGCACCAGACCTCATTACAGATGGTTGTGAGCCACCATGTGGTTGCTGGGAATTGAACTCAGGACCTTTGGAAGAGCAGGCAGTGCTCTTAACCGCTGAGCCATCTCTCCAGCCCAAGAAGTCTAGAAATCTTAACAATCTTTTAAGATTTAATAAAATTATTAATAAAATTTAATAATTTTTTGATAACTAATTAATGAATTTTTTGAGGCATGGTCTTTAGTAGCCCAAGCTGGCCTTAAATTCAGTATTTAACTATAGATAACACTCAACTCTTTTCTTTTTGTTTTGTTTTTGAGATAGGATCACACTATATGTTTCTGGCTGGCCTGGAGTTTGCTAAGTAGACAAGGCTGGTCTTGAACTCAGAGTTCTGCTTGCCTCTGCTTTCTGGAGTGCTGGGAATGGCATGTACCATTATATCACTATGCCTGACCTTTTTACCTTTTTTTTCCTTTAAAGATTTGTTCATGTGTTATTTTAAGAGGATGAGTGTTTTGCCTACATGTATTTAAGTATACTGTGGGTGTGCCTGATGCCCTTGGAGGCCAGAAGAGGGTGCCCATTTACTTGGAATTGGAGTAAAGGGTGGTTGTGTGTAATGTGAGTCCTGGGATCCAAACCTAGACCATCTGTGATAGCATAAAGTGCTCTCACTTCGAAGCCATCTCCAGCCCTGACGCCACTTCTCAAGCACTAGGATTACAGGCATCTGGCCGAAAGGGCTTAGCAAAGCCTTTACCTCTCAAGTTTACAAAATACGTTTCTACCATTTAGTGAGTCTGAAAATGACTTTCTTAAGTTATCGTATACTTGTTATTTTGAAAATATTTTAATTTTTATATTCCAAGTTTAAGCTGCTTTGTGCTATCTAGATTTGAAGATTTCTTCAGAGGATTTACTTTTTTGAAATTTAAAAAATTGAATATTTTGTTGGAGGGTAGGGAATGCTGTGAATGGGTAGTCACTGCTACTTTGAAATTTAGGAACAGCTGATAGAGGTAATACATGTACGGTAATGCCTTGAACATGCTTTTATTTGTTTTCACTTGGAAGCTGGTAGGAGGCCAGTTTGATCTGGAGATGAACTTCATTATACAAGAAGGTGAGAGTATCATCTGCATGGTGGAGTTACTGGAAAAATGTGACATTACTTGCCAAGCAGAAGTCTGGAGCATGTTTACAGCCATTCTGAAGAAGAGCATACGAAACCTTCAAGTCTGCACAGAAGTAGGCCTTGTGGAAAGAATACTGGGGAAAATTGAGAAAGTTGACAGTATGATTGCAGGTACGACTTTTCAATGTATGTAAGAAATAGTTTGATTCTTAAATACTATATTTTAAAAATTTCTTTTAGCAATATTTCTAAAGAACAAATACTTGATTATATAGCATGTTTTTAAAAAATTTTTATTTATTTTTATTTTATGTGCATTGGTATCTTCCCTGCATGTATGTCTGTGTGAGGCTGTCAGAAGCCCTGGAGCTGGAGTTACAGTCTTGAGCTGTCAAGTGGGTGCTGGGAATTGAACCTGGGTCCTCTGGAAGAGCAGTCAGTGCTCTTAACCGCTGAGCCATCTCTCCAGCCCATATTTTTATTTAAAATATTATTTATTATTTTTAAGTGTGTGTGTGTGTGTGTGTGTGTGTGTGTGTGTGAGAGTGAGTGAGTGAGTGCAATGCCTGCAGTGGCCAGAGGTGTCAGATACCCTTGGAGCTGGAGTTTCAAGTGGCTGTGCCTTACCTGACGGGCCTGGAAACCAAACCCAAGTGCTCTGAAAGAGCTGTGTGTACTCTTAACCACTGAGCCATCTCTTTAGCCCCCTGGCATGTTTCTATACCTCTTGTGTCCAGACTGTTATGTGAGCACATGTTTTAATTTTTTATCTCTAGAAATATAAGTAGCTTCACCTTTTTTATTGTTTGTTTGCTTTTTCTCAGATCTTCTCGTTGACATGTTGGGAGTGCTGGCCAGCTATAATTTGACAGTTAGAGAGCTAAAGCTTCTCTTCAGTAAACTTCAAGGAGATAAAGGACAATGGGTAAAAAAAAAAAAAATGAAAATAAAGCATCCTAAGTACTAAATGCTCTCGTATTTGAATGTACCTCTTCCAAGCACATTGGAATGACAGATAATTATTCCACATGCAGTATATGTCAAATTGAGGGGAAGAGATCAATCAAAGTAGCATTTCATGTGCATTGCTACTTTTGTTTGTGTGTCCTAGGTAGACTACTAATTTGGTCCTTGTTAAATTGGTGTTATAAAGCTATATGTCTATTATTTATTGATGTTGAGAATGTTTCCTTCTGTTCTGAGTGGTAATGGCCCTTTGATGTGAGCAGCATGTTCAGGGAACAGCGTCTTTGCAGGTCAGAGCCATCCTCTCCAGGTGCAATCGATGGTCTTTTGTAGTAAGTTGTGAACCTGTTTTGAATCCCACATACCTTATGGAAAGCATTTTTTCTTTTTTCTTGCAATTTAATTAGCTGTTTGTTAGAGGAGTATTTGCTAGTAAATAATTGCTCCATTTTTGTTTGTATCCGTTAGTGACTTGATCATTGCCTTTAGTTCAGATAGCTGTCCTATAATTATTAGGTCTATTAAATTTCATACTTATTGGTACCCTATAATTCATCATGTTAAAATATATATTCTTTAGCTTATATGTTGTAAACTCCAACTCTCTGGTGCTTTTTTGTTTTATACTGATATTAACTGAACTGAGTTATGGTCCTGTGTCATTTACCGTGTATTTACATTATTAGTTTGTACTCTCCGTAACTTGGTAAATTTCATCACATTTTGAAAAAAAATTGTTAGTATTTCTCCAAATATTACTTCCTTTTATTCTTTATTTTCCTCTCATCTGGGACATCAAACTTCAGGTAACTTTAGTTTTATTAAATTCAAAAAATTTTTTGAAAAGATTTTTTTCCTCACTGTCTTTCCTCAGTACTGTGTAAGACTCAGAGCCTTACACAGCTGCTTTCCTGCTGAGCTACATTGGCAGAGCTCAAGCTAGTTCCTTGATACTGTCCAGATCACTGAGATCTGGTCCCTTTTTTTTGTCTTTTCTTTTAGAACTTTGTTTTAGATAGGTTTTATTGCTTTACTCTTAGCTGAATTTTTTTCCTTCTGCAATGTTTTAATTCTATTCATTGGGAATTTCAGATGGTACCCCCCCTTTTAAAGCCTTTTTGGTGTTGTGTGTATATTTGTTTATGTGTGTACATATTCATGTGTGCATGGACTGTAGAGGACAGAGGACAGCCTGGATATTATTCCTCAGGTGCTGGCCACCTTGTTACTGTGTAAGACCTCTCACTTCCCTGGCAGGGAAGGCCAAGTAGGTGAGACTTACTAGCCAATGAGCCCTGGGATCTGTTTGTCTCCACTTTCCCAATGCTGGGATTATGAGCACAGACAACCACACATCTCTCTCTCCTCCTCCTCCTCCCCTTCTTCCTCCTCTTTTTCTTCTTCTTCCTCCTCCTCCTTCTTCAGAATACATGATATGAAAAAAAGACACTGTATTGAGAAGATAAATAAATGCCAGAAACATAGGAGGAGAGTAATCAATCAGCTGAATGATATGTAATATAAAGTCATTTAAATGCTAAGCAAAATACACTACTTTTTTCACTTGTGTTTGTGTGTGCATGTATACATGCATGCCCATGTGCCATTCCGCATGGTTGGTGGTCAGAGAACAACTTGCAGGAGTTGGTTCTCACCTTCTACCCAGGTTGTCAGTCTTAGTAGCAAGCATCTTTAACTGCTGAGCCATTCCACAGGCCACAGAAAGATTCTGACAGATTACATAACACCAATATTAGACATAATAATATAGCTGTTTATGATAAGGAGGACAATCAGAATAGCTTGGAAGGCAAACGTAAAATAATAGCTGCCCACTGTGGATAACATATGCCAGCTACTTCTCCCTTTAACTCTGTGAGTAGAGTGCAAATCCCATATCTAAGTCTACACACAGATTTATGATGTTTATCTGTGGAATGAGTGCATCAATGAACATGCTTATTTGTAAAGACTCTTGATATGGCATCTAATTTTTTTTTCTAGAGGTTTTCCAGTGTAGTGTCCTACAACAGCGACTATGGGAGGGATTACCTTATTATCTTCTTTTGTTGATTTGTTCATAGGAAGAGGAATTTGGAGGAATGATTTCTCTAGATGGAAGTGCTCTAATTTTCTAATTGTATTTGCTGTTTCAGTTTTTTTGTTACTTTGTTTTTCTTTGAAATATATTTAAAAAATAACATGTACAATACAATGTGTGATTGTAGTGATTTGGTATTAATCATACTTTTAAAATTGAGTGGTATGGGTGATTAAAAGGTGTCTGTAATATTGAAATATCCCACTTACTAGTAAGATAAAAGGATGCTAAACTTTTACATAGAAATAATATCTTCGAATAGTAAACAAAATAAGATGGGAGCAAACCAATGATTTCACCTGTGGTTTGACCCTGTTTTCAGCTTGTAATAAAGAAGAATGAATGTCCTCATTTTTACTATATTTCCTTATAGACTTATTAAGATGGTAATGTGTATCTAATTGCCCTTGACTTTTCTTATAAATATTAATGAGTTTTTCATTTTAGTTCTTGATTGTTTCATGTACTAGATAGTTTTGTGGGCCAAAGAAACATTAAAAATATGATGTTAAACCCTTTATATATGCTGCACATTTGAGGTACATTGTAGAATGAAATATGTTAGAGAAATTTAACCACTTCTGTGAGTTCTGGGAGGACTGCTTGGGGAAGTGGACTTTAGGCTTCAAGATGAGCTTTGAAGGATACGAAAGATTTCCTTGATTTGCAGGAGACTGAGGTATGCTTAATGAGCACATTTTAAGCAGAGGGGATAGTTTGTAAATAGAACCCAGGATCAAAGATATGCAAGATGAATTTGGAGATATAGATCAGTATCTGGTAGGTCATTTAAAGAGTGGTCGCTATTAAAGACAGGAGAGCGAGGGCATGATGTAACCGGTGAAAGTGTTATGGCTAAAACCGTGCTTTTAGGGTTAGACTGAGTTCTGGATCCTGACGCCATCAGTTACTGTGTGACCTGGGAGTGCTCTTCTGCTTCAGAGCTTCCTCTGTAGAATTCGGAAAATAACAGGATCATGTTTTAGGTTGTGTTATTTAAAGTATCGTTGACATTAGAGTCTAAGCATTATTTAGTGCTTGTTAAATTAAGATGTATAGAGGAGTAGGTGGCAGTTGAAGTGGTTTATACTTTTTAAAGATCAGTTTTTGAAGTGTTTGAGGGTCTGAAATAATATTAGATCATATTTACTGAACAAAAATGTGCTCTATAGTACTACAAAAATATCACAGAATTCATTGTATTAAGGTATTTGAAAACAGCATTGTTTATTCTTGTAAAATCCTTTTAGTTTATAGTATTACTCAGTTATTTTGTATATATTAAAGCATGAGTGTTATTAAATATGTTTTGTTTTAAGGAGAATAGCATGATTAATAAATTGTTATTTTATAGCCTCCGCATGCTGGGAAGTTGTTGTCTGTGTTAAAGCATATGCCTCAGAAGTACGGTCCTGATGCCTTTTTCAACTTTCCAGGAAAGAGTGCTGCAGTAAGTAAATATGCATGAGGCAGACACCCAGATTTCTCCTTCTTCTTGCTTTTTGGAAGGACAGCCTTGTCATACTGGCATAGAACTGGCAGTTCTATGTTAGGCAGAAGCTTTTCTGCATGACTTTGCTTAATCCTTAGGACAGTTTTTCCCCGTAGCAGTTTGAGAGATGGAGAAATTGCTGCTTAAGGCATTTGAGAAAGCTGCCCACTCAAAGCTTGGTTTAGTGAAGGAATAACAGCCTTTTTTTTTTCATATGTAGTTACACTATTCTGTGAATTTATCTATTTATCTTTGTACATGTCGGAGTGTAATATTTTGACTTTCTGTCTTTCTGAACATCTTTTTTTTTTTTTAGCCTTAATCCTTTGCTTTTTTTTTTTTTAATTTGGGATGTAGAAAGAGTAACTCTTTGAAATTTAGCAGGCACATTATCCTACTTTGTAATGATTCTTATAAAAATACACTTTTTTTTGGAGACAGGGGTCTAGATGTACAGCTTTAGGCTAATGTCAGACTCTCAGTGTAGCCCAGGCTGGCCTCAGACGAGCTCTTACTGCCCGAGTCTCTTGAGTGCTGGGTTTACAGGTATACCACACCTGGACATAAAGGCAAGCACACTATCACTGAGCTACACCCTTAGCCTTTTTATATATTCTACTCTTACTACTTCATGAACAAGACCACTATATATATATATATATATATATATATATATATATATATATATATATATATATATATATATATATATATATATATATGGTAGTGATATTGGTAATATCTCAAAGTGCTTTAAGTACATATACAGTCTGTACGTATGCAATTGTGGATTGTTTAAACAATTTATTAAATTAGTCTATAATTATTTTTTAGAAGATCTTCAACATCTTCTTTCATTTTTTAAAAATATGGTAATCATATAACCTTGCTTGCTTGTTTGGTTCTATGTACCTCCCTGAGGCTCTGTGTCAATAAAAACAAAACAAAACTATTTTTGTGATATGTGGTTTATTTTTTGGGATTTTCTTATTTTGTTTTGCTTTTATTTTACCTTGTGCCTAGAGATGAAATTTTTGTGTTTTAGGAACTCTGATTCACACTTTGAGAAATTCCCTGAGTGTTTCACAGTCTCATTAGCAGCATTGGAAGGTTCAAGTTTCTTTCCTTGTTGGTACTAATTAATGTTAAACTAGGGGATTTTTTTTGTTTTTGTTTTTTTTCCAATGTTGGGGAGCCATCTGAAGACTTTGTATGTTCTAGTTGAGTGCTGCTCTGTTATACCTTCATTCCACTCATTCTGATTTTGATTTATAACTTCTTGATGACTAGCAATATTGAACATCTTTCTATGTCTTTATTGACCGTTAGTGTATCTGCTTTTCATATTTTTTGAGACAGAGTCTCCCTGTGTAGCTCTTTCTGGGTTGGGACTTGCTATGTAGAGCAGCTTAGACTCAAACTTTAAAGATCTTCTTGACTCTGCCTCCCCAGTGCTGCAATTAAAGGTGTGCATCTCCATGATCAGCCTTGCATTTGTCTTCATATTACAGAGTAATAAGAATTCTTTGTATGTATTTATTTGCATTCTTTTATCAGATATTTAGTTTGGCAAATAGCCCCTCCCATTCTTTTTTTTTCTTTGATAATTTTTTATTACTTTATAAATAATAGGAATCAAAATTTCCACTTCCTCCCCTCCTCCCACTTCCCTCCCACTCCCTCCTCTCACCCTCCCCCACTCCAGTCCTAAGAGAGGGCAGGGTACCCTGCCTTGTGCAAAGTCCAAGGCCCTCCCCCCTCCATCCAGGCTTAGGAAGGTACGTATCCAAATAGACCAGGATCCCAAAAAAACCAGTACATGAAGTAGAGACAAATCTCAGTGCCATTATCATTGGCTTCTCAGTCTGCCCCAATTGTCAGCCACATTCAGAGGGTCTAGTTTGATCCCATGCTCGTTCAGTCCCAGTCCAGCTGGTTTTGGTGAGCTCCCATTAGTTCAGGCACACTGTCTCAGTGGGTGGACCAGCCCCTTGCGGTCCTGACTTCCTTGGTTATATTCTCTCCTGCTCTTCAACTGGACCTTGGGAGTTCAGTCCACTACTCCCATGTGGGTCTCTGTCTCTGTCTCCATCTGTCGCCCGATGAAGGTTCTATGGTGATATTCAAGATAGTCATCAGTCTGACTACAGGACAAGGCCAGTTCAGGCCCCCTCTCCTCCACTGTCCAGGGTCCTAGCTGGGGACATCCCTGTGGACATCTGGGACACTCTCTAGAGTCAAGCCTCTTGCCAATGCCTCCCTTGATTAAGATATCTTCTTCCATGCTCCCATATCTGTCCTTCCTTCCTCCATCTCAACCATCCCACTCCCTCAAGCTCTCCCCAACCCTCCCCTTCTCCCTTCTCTCGCCCCCTCTCCCCTTCCCCCACCTCACCCCCACCCCCACGCTCCCAGCGTTTGCCTGGCGATCTTGTCTGCTTCCAATTTCCAGGAGGATCTATATATGTTTTTCTTTGGGTTCACCTTATTACTTAGGTTCTCTAGGATCGCAAACTATAGGCTAAATATCCTTTGTTTATGGCTAGAATCCACTAATGAGTGAGTACATACCATATTCATATTTTTGGGTCTGGGTTATCTGACTCAGGATAGTGTTTTCTATTTCCATCCATTTGCATGCAAAATTCAAGATGTCATTTTTTTTTTTTTTACCTGAGTAGTACTCTAATGTGTATATGTGCCACACTTTCTTTATCCATTTTCCCATTGAGGGGCATCTATCTTGTTCCCATTCTTATATGTCTTTGAAAGTTTGAAAAGGTATCTTTCAAAACTTGGTTTTATATTTTATTGAAGTCCAATTTATGGCTTCTTAAAAACATTTTAAATTATCTATTTTTCATTCCTATTTTGTGCATTGGTGTTTTGCGTGCATGTGTGTCTGTATGTGGGTTTCAGATTCCCCTGGAACTGTAGTTACAGACAATTATGAACTGCCTATGGGTTCTGGGAATTGAACCCAGGTTATCTGGAAGAGCAACCAATGCTCTAACCACTGATCTGTCTCTCCAGCCCTGTGTATTTCTCTTTAAACACTTGTGTTTTGGGTGGCGTAACCATGAAGGAATTTTCTAACCTAATAAAGATTTTATGCCAGCATAAAGTATTTATTATTGTATCTTTTCAAAACTTTTGAATTGGTAGTGTTTCTTCTAATTTTGTTTTTACCTTTTTAAGTCTGTGTTGCTATTCAAAAACCCTTCATTATATAATATTATATATGTCTGTATACATTTTTGTTTGTTTGTTTTTTTCGTTTATTTGAAATAGGGTCTTAATCTGTGGCCCCAACTAGTCTGTCACTTGTTATGTAGACCAGAGATCCACCTTGAACTCCCAGAGATCCACTTGCTAATGCCTTCCGAGTGTTGGGATTAAAGGCATGTGCCACCATGCCCAGCTAATATTATATTTAAATGTTTAAACTAAGCATAAAATCACTTATGAATACCATTTTGAAAAATGTATGAAATAATCCTGTTTAATTTTATAGTTGTGGTTTACAAAAAATAACATACATTAAGCCTTTAACTTCTTCACATCTATATCAATTTTTTTTTTGGTCAGATTTCAATAGTTGGATCTCAGTACTATTTCTTTGCAGTAGAATCTTTCTGGTTATGTCTGTAGAAAAAAGTGAAGTAGTCATGAGTTTGTTTTCATCAGTCTACACCGAATGTTTCATTTAATTAATATTTACTAATTTTTATTTGAGAAAATACAATAGTTATTAGATGTTTTCTTCTAATATAGTCTAAAGTCTGCTTTATGATATTTTAATAACTTTTAAAGAGGAAACACATAGTGTTGTAAAATCTCATTTTCATGAATTCAATAAGAAAGTTTTTCATGCACGTTAATAACTGCATTTCTTTCCCTTAGGCTATTGCATTACCTCCTATAGCCAGATGGCCTTACCAGAATGGTTTTACATTTCACACCTGGCTTAGAATGGATCCTGTGAATAATATTAATGTAGACAAGGATAAACCATATTTGTATTGGTATGTACTTCTAGATTTGATTAGTGTTAATACTTTATTTTGAAAATGAGTCTATTTCGAGGTAAAATGAGAACTTACTCTTCACAGTTTCAGAACCAGCAAAGGTCTTGGCTATTCTGCTCATTTTGTTGGAGGCTGTTTGATTATAACCTCAATAAAGTCAAAAGGAAAAGGCTTTCAACATTGTGTGAAGTTTGATTTCAAGCCACAAAAGGTATGAGCTCTTCCTGAGTCAGTTTCTTTAAGAAGCTGTGCAGCCTGCATAGTGCTATATCAGCGTCATGTGCGCTTACACCTTTTTAACACGTGTGTTTCAGTTACTGGAAAGTTAAATTCTATTGTTTGGGTCATAAAATGACTGAATATTTAGTTACTTGTTGGTTTTATGAGAGATGCTAGGAGGAAAGAAAATGATACTTAGTTTTATAATGTCTTCTTTTATACCTTACCAGTTAGAGGTTGGTAAAGAGTCATCAGTAACATGTGTAGAAGGTAGGTAGCAGATGTAGATGTAAAAATATTCAAATTTTAAGGAAGATATTTGTAATAGATATTTTTTTATTGTATGTTTGAAAATTTCCATACTATTACATTGGAAAAATTACCTAGTGATTAAGACCAATCTGCTGAGGTTTTCCTAGAATAAATACTGTCCTAGAAGTTGAAAGTTGGAGTGATAAAAGCACTCCAATTGTTTTTAACTTTGATTACAATCTTCCAGTTTTTAGTTGTTATCAATGAGAATTGTTTTTTTTACTTACTCAGTGGTACATGGTAACTATAGTGCACATTTACAACCGATGGAAGAACAGTGAGCTTCGATGTTACGTGAATGGTGAGCTTGCTTCCTATGGAGAGATAACGTGGCTTGTCAACACCAGTGATGTAAGTAGTTTCAGAAGGGTTTCTGTTCTGTGATAAAGCACCTGACCAGCAGTGTGGCCTGAGGGTAATGAAAGACTTTATTTGGCATACACTTCTGCATCACAGTACATCATCAAGGAAGTCAGGGACGATGGAGGGGTGCTGCTCACAAGCTTGATCCTCACGTCTTGCTCAGCCTGCATGTTTTTTTAATTAAATCCTTCTCATTTTAATTGTTTGGATAGGAATGTGCTGTACATTTTCCCCACTCCCCTTCCACCCTCCTCCCTCCCTTCCATGCTCCCAGTTTACGCAGAAGATCTTTTCTTTGTTTCCCCTTCCTAGGTGGATCCATGTATGTTTCCCTTAGGGTCCTCTTTGTTACCTAGGTTCTCTGGGGTTGTGGCCTGTAGGCTGGTTGTCCTTTGCTTTATGTCTATCAGCCTGAATTCTTTTTTTTTAAATTTATTTATTATATATACAATGTTCTGCCTGCAAGTGTCCCTGCAGGCCAGAAGTTGGCACCAGATCTTATTACAGGTGGTTGTGAGCCACCATGTGGTTGCTGGGAATTGAACTCAGGACCTCTGAAAGAACAATCAGTGCTCTTAACTGCTGAGCCATCTCTCCAGCCCCCAGCCTGCATTCTTATACACCCAGGACTATCTGCCTAGAGATGTTACTCCCCATAGTGGGCTGGACCCTCCCATGTCAATCATTAGTCCAAAAAAAAAAAAAAAGCCCTAAGGCTAGCCTACAGGCCATATGATGGGGGATATTTTCTTATCTGAGGGTCTGTATTTGCAGATGTCTCTGGCTTATGTCAAATTGAAAAAAACTAACCAGTACACTATGAAAAATTATTTATTTATTTTTTGGTTTTTCAGTCAACTCACTTTGTAGACCAGGCTAGTCTCAAACTCACAGAGATCCACCTGTCTCTGCCTCCCTAGTGCTGGGGTTAAAGGCATGCACCACCACCGCCCTGCTGAAAAACTATTAATTTAAAGGGATGAAATTTATCAACAAGAGGTTATTACAAAATCTGAGTATACATTTTGAACACCATTTTTTATAGTCATAATTTGGCTAGTATGTTAATTTTTGATAGAGCTTGTTGATTTGTCAGCTAAGGTATTATTCAGGTTTTATCATAAAATTCTGCATAAATAAAAATGATTATAAATAAGTTAGATGATGCATGCCCATACACTTTCCACTTACTTTATAGCTGGTATTGATTCTATTATTTTTTTTATTATGTTTTCAGAGTTCAAAGGTTACAATGAAAATTGAAATGGTCTTATTCCCCCTTCTAAAATTCTTTTTATAGAACACTTAAAAAAACACTTAAAAAACCTCATCCACCACCCACTCCTTTCATATCATTTTCCTTATGTTCGTTTGTGTTGATGACGTTAGCCTCAAGAGCTCATGGTGCCATGTCAAACACCTTTAGTTCTGAAACAGTTCTCTCATTTATTGACCACATCATCGTGTTCACTTTCCTCCTAAAAATAAGTGTGAAACACGTCACCCCGGAAAACTGGTGACGAACAGGATATCTCCGTTAGTCTAGAGCAGTTTTGTAACTCTCACCTTTTCACTACGAAGGATGCAGTGAGAAGGGCGGCTCAGTAACTCCAAACCAAACTCAGGATTTTTCTGTCCGACACAGCTTTCTCTTCAATTTAGGTGTTTAACTTTTTAACTTAGTATCAGATCAACTTGTCTGATTCTCTTTCTTATTTCCTCGTTAACAAGCTGTTTTTATTATAACTTAGAAAACTCGTGTTCATCCATTTTCAAGATGCCATTCCCAATTTTCATTCCAGGTGTGAAGGAATGAAGTGTTAAATGAACTGTTTTATTCTATTCATTTATGCTTTAGAAAGACACATACACAGTATGTCCATTTATTGGCCTGTTTCTTTGTTTTTTGTTTTTTTTTTACTGAATATACTCCAGTTCCATCCACATTGTCAGAATGACAGAATTTAATTAATTTTAATGGCCAAATAGTGTTTCATTCAGTATATGTACCATCTGTCACTCCAGAGTGTATGATTTTCTTGAAAAGTTAAATCTCTTTTCTTTTACAGACCTTTGACAAATGCTTCCTGGGCTCATCAGAGACCGCAGATGCGAATCGGGTGTTCTGTGGTCAGATGACTGCAGTTTACCTTTTCAGTGACGCTCTGAATGCAGCTCAGATTTTTGCCATTTATCAGTTGGGCCTGGGGTATAAGGTACTTAACTTCCTGTCCACTGCTTAATGGTTGAATGCTCCTCTGGGCTTGATTTGAAGGTGGTTCATACATGGGCAGTTATACCTTGAGTATTTATAATATATGCCAGGGGCACTGGGAACATGGCAGGGAATTCACAGGGGTCAAAGTACATTTCACATTTTGAGAGAATTGCAGCATACTTGACCTGTGTGAAAAGTGCCAGGTTAAGTTTCAGTTTTATATCATGCTCTAATTCTTTCCATGAAGGCAAATCTTTTCATAAAATTGTGTATATTCATGGGGTATTACATATATGTTGTGTATATGTATTTTACATATATATACATTATGTTATGTTCAAATCAGGATCGACGTGTCTGTCTTCTCAACATTTGCCATTCTTCATGATAAAATGTTCCTGCTTTTCCTTGTCTTTTTCAAATATATACGCTTATTATTTATAGTTATTTTACTGTACAGCTATGCACCACAACATCTTTCTTTTGTCTACGTGTAATTTAGTGTCCATTGACCATTCTTTTTCCACCACCACATCAGTCTCTGATAACCATCATTCAGCTTTCAACTTTGTTAGAGATTGTCATTCTTAGATTTCGAATAGGAGGCGGATCAGGGAACATTTATCTGCCTGTGTCTTGGGTTATTTTACTTAGTATATGTTCTCCAGTTTTATCCACATTGTTAAACTGACAGAACTTAATTCATTTTAATAGCCAAATAGTATTTCATTCTGTATATATACCATGCCTTTTTAAATACATTTTTATCTCTCTCTTTGAGACAGGGTCTCTCTACATAGACCTGGTGATCCTGGAACTCTCTGTGTAGACCAGGCTGGCTTTGGACTCACAGAAATCCACCTGTCTCTGCCTCCCTAGTGCTGGGACTAAGGGCGTATGCTATCACGCCTGGACCATTTTTATTTATTTTTTTTTAAAAAATTATTTATTCCTTTTTATGTGTTATTGATGTGTTGCTTATGAGGGTGTAGGACCTCCTAAAATGTAGTTGCAGGCAGTGGTGAGCTGTCATGTGGGTGCTGGGAATTGAATCCAGGATCTTTGGAAGAGCAGCCAGTGCTCTTACCTTCTGAGCCAGCTCTCCAGACCTCATTTTAATCTCTTAATGAGCATTTATTTGTACTTCACAGCAATTATGAATAGTGCTATTACAGACATGGAAGTGCAATGTGTCCTTTTAACTTCATTACTTTATTTTGTTTAGATGTATATTCAGGAAAGGATCCCAAGTATTCCAAGCCAGCCTTCGAGCCTTGAACTTGGTACATAGTTGATGCTGGCCTTGTATTCCTGATCCTCTTGTCTCCACTTCTCAAGTGCAGGGATTATAGATGTGTATCACTATGGCTGGCCTCCCTCTGGTTGTAATTTGAATTCTTTTACTGGCCAGAGATACTGAAAATCTTCCTATTGCTTACTGGCCATTTGTGTGTGTCTTCACACCAATTTTCTTTTGTGTGGTTTATTTTCTTACTGGGTTTTGAGAGTTCCACAAATACTGTGAACACAATTTTTTCTCAGATGTAATATTTACAATTTTTTTCTTCTGTAACTTGGTTTTTGTTTTTAATATGGGCTTTGAAGAACAGGAATTTGATTTTAATCAGGTATATTTTTTCAGTTTTTTGTGTTCTTATAAATATTTGACTACAATATTAGAAAGATTTTCTTGCTTTCTTTTCTTAGTTTTATTAATATCTCTGTGTTTGTTTATGGCTCATTTTGAATTAATTTATTTTCCTTTATGAAGTAAGGCAAAGGTTAACTTTTCCTCCATAAGTTCTATTGTCTGATTATATGTATCTCTCTTAAATTCATATATTGAAGCTTCACTCTCAAGGAGGTAATATTAAGAGGTGAGTCTTGGGAAGCGATTAGGTCTTGAAGGCTTCATCATCATGAATGAGGCTAGTGCTCTCATAAAGAGCTTGAGGAACCCTTTTGTCCTTCATTGTGATACTATGTGCACATCCATGGTAAGATCAACTGTGACTAGCAAGCAGAACCATGGAAAGTAAACATGTTGCTTATAAATTATCTATAAAGGTATGTTTTTTAAAAAGTAGCTGGAATGGATGTTGACAATCAGTATCCTCTAGTGTTCCATTATTTTTTCTTTTATTTTGTTTTCCTTCATAAACACTGTTTTTTCTCTGTTGTATTATCTGGGCATTTTTCAGGTTGTCTTCTATTCCCGACTATATTACTTTTCTTATTGCCAATAAATGTTGTGTAATGTTTGGTGTAGAACCTTTCAATATGGTCCCGAAAATTCCTTTTGTCTTATTTTATTATTGCTGTAGATTTTACTTCTAAATATTTTAGATTAATATCAAAATATTTGTAGAAGTAAAGTCTATACACTTACCTATTTAACTTTATGTGCATATTATATTGACAGTTTTTTAAGACACATTTTGCAGTGTTGCCAAGACTAGTCTGTAACTCTTCTTTTAATTGTTTTTTTATTTTATATACTTTGGTGTTTTGCCTGCATATGTGTTTGTGAGAGGGTGTCAGAGTTAGGAACAGTTGTGAACTGTCATGTGGGTTCTGGGAATTGAACCTGAGTCCTCTGGAAGAGCAGTCAGTGCTCTTAACCACTGAGCCATCTCTCTAGCCCCTAGTCTGGAACTCTTATGCTTATATAATTATCTCATATTCCAAGTATTGGAATACAGGCATAAATAATGCTCTCCAGCTCTACAAATATTATAGACCTATTATTTAATTTTTAAATTAATTTGCAATGTTTTAAGGACATTCAAAATAAGGAGGATTATGTTTTCTATTATGTGTTTACTATTTCTCGGACAAGTCATTCTTTGTGTAGATTTCTGTTTGCATGTCTATTAGTCCATTTTACATTACTGTGGTAAAATACCTCAGGCAGGCTAGTTTGGATCATGTTCTAAGGGTTCCAGGTCTCTGGCCTGTGACTGGTGATCAAACACTTGTTGGCGGAGTTTTAGTAGAGAATGATTTGGCAAGAACCATGGAATATACCCATGCTTCCCTTTTTTGGTTCTGTCCTTTGTGATGCTGCCAGAATTCACTGATGGGTACTTCACCTTAGTGGCTTTCTAAAGCCCCCACTTCTAACCACAATATCTGGACCATATAGATCTTCACAGTTGAAAAATGGGGATTAAGGTTCAACTTGTGATAGTTTGTGGGACACATTCAATTTATCTAAACCATTGTATTATCACTTCTGAGCTTTTCATTCTTTGATAGCATTTTCTTGGTTAATTTATGTTTTTCTTTCTCTTTTTCTGCCCCTTTCCCCATTGGGGACTGAACCCTGGGCCTCCTATTTGATTGATGATCTTCTGTCTACTGTGTTTTGTTTAACAACCATTAGCTCATGGACATTGGTTTGTTTTCGCTTTTGGTTGTCGTGAATAATATTAATATGAATATGCAAGTTTGTGGACATATGTTTTATTTTTTGTCCTCAATAACTGAGGTAGCATCACAGGGTAATTTGAGAAATTTCCATGCTGTTTTCCAAAATGACTGTACCATTTTATATTAACATAGTAGTCTATGAACATTTTTCTCTGTGTCTTTTTCTATGTGTATTATTATTATCAGACTCTTTTTGGTCAGGGCTATCCTGGTGAGTATGAAGTAATATCTCATTGTTGTATATGTTTCTACAATATGCACATATGTGTAAAGATCAAAAGAGGACGTCTCGTGTCCTTACATCACTCTCTGCCTTAGTACTGTGGGACATGGTCTTTCACCTTGCACTGAATTTGGAGCTAGGTTGGTAGCCAGCAATCTTTTGTCTCTTCCACCCAAAGTGCTTGTGTTATAAGTGCAAATGTGACCATGCCTGCCTTGGTGCTGGGGATCCAAGATTAGTTTCTCAAGCTCTTGTATTCACAGAGCCATCTCCCTAACCATCTTCATTGTTTGGATTTGTATTTTTTTAATGCAGAGCATATTTAAAGCTATTTATATATTAGTATTAGAAATGACTAATTTTTAATTATTTTTTATTGCTTTATGAGTTTTTTCTTTTATTTTGGTCTCTTGAGACAGGTTTTCTCTGTGTAGCCCTGGCTGTCCTATCTTGCTCTGTAGATCAGGCTGGCCTAGAACTCACAGTGATCCACCTGCCTCTGCCTCACCACCACATGGCTGTTTTATGATTTATTATTATTATCTTTTTGTTTTGTTTTGTTTGTTTTCTGAGACAGGTCTTGCTTTATTGTTCTTTCTGTCCTGGAACTCAATGAATAGCTTAGGCGGGCCTCAAACACATAGAGATCCACCTGTTTCTGTTTCCCGAGTGCTGGGATTAAGGACATGCACTACATTGCTCTTCACTAATTTATTTATTTATATATTTATTTATTTATTTAATTTTCAGAACAGGGTTTCTCTGTGTAGCTCTGGCTATCCTGGAACTTATTCTGTAGACTAGACTAGCCTTGAACTCATAGCACTCCACCTGTTTCTTCCGCCCGAGTGCTGGGATTAAAGATGTGCATTACCACCACCTGACTAAAAATTTTAACTTATGTCAATATACTTACTTTAGATATGGTCATAGTGTTTGTACAACTTATTTTAGAGTATGCTTAAATAAACTAAGAGAGCTATTATGTCACTGGGCTCTGATCCTACAAACTTTCTATCTTTTCAAAAAATGATTATTTTTATTTTATGTGCATTGATTGGTGTTTTGGCTGGATATATGTCTGTTGAGTGTGTCGGATCTCTTGGAATTGGAGTTACACACAGTTATGAGCTTCTATGTTGGTGCTGGGTACTAAACCTGAGGTCTTTGGAAGAGCAGCCATTGCTCTCAACTGCTGAGCCATCTCTCCAGCATTGTCTATGCAGTCTTTCACTGATCAAAACATTGTTTTGTGGTGTATGATTGTATAAAATAATATTTGACATCGTTGAAAGAACATGCAGATGGCAATGTAGGTAGAGCAAACAGTAGCTGAGATCAACAAGGAACAGAGGATTTAGGCGACTACATAGCCCAAGTGAACTTAACATACAAAGCTCTGTGAACACCAGTATAATACACATTCTTCTTGAGAGTGCTTAGAATATTCTTCAGATCAGACCATCTGGTGGGCTACAAAACAAGTTGGTAAACTTAAGGAGATTGAAGTCATTGAATATATTTTTATGATTTTGATAGAATGAGACTAGAAAATTTGGAAAATTTATAGACATGTGGAAATTAAACAACATAGCCTTAAACAGTGAGTCAAAGCAGATGACACAAAGGAAATTGGAAAATTTCCTGAGGCAATGAAAATAAATATAAGTTAAATTCAATGTGATTCAACAAAAGTGTGATCAAGAGGATAAATCATGGAGGTAATGACTCACATTATGTGGAGGGGTTAGTCATTTTACCTGGTATTATTAGATTTTATACTTGATCGTTTGTATTTATATGGTGTGTATGTTACCTTAACTGTTTTTTTGCTTGTTTGTTTGTTTGTCCTTATAATTAACAGGGTACATTTAAATTTAAAGCAGAAAGTGACCTTTTCCTTGCTGAGCATCATAAACTTTTACTGTATGATGGCAAACTCTCCAGTTCCATTGCCTTCACATACAATCCACGGGCCACAGATGCCCAGTTGTGCCTCGAGTCATCTCCTAAGGACAATCCTTCGATTTTTGTTCATTCACCACATGCACTCATGCTCCAGGTACTATTTCAGATCTTTTAATACTATATCAAATGGAAATATCAGTGAATTATTGAGGTGCGTTTGTTAGCTTTTATTAAACATGTGGTATGCCACATTTTTAGTGTTCTTGAATTTACTGTTCTATTTTACTTTTGATTGCTTCAGAAAATAAATCATTGAAACCTTTACTGTGTTTTCTGTTTTCCAAGGATGTAAAGGCAGTTTCAACACATTCCATCCAAAGTGCCATGCATTCAATTGGAGGAGTACAAGTTTTATTTCCTCTTTTTGCACAGCTGGATTATAGGCAGTATTTATCTGATGAGGTTGATTTGACAATCTGGTGAGTGTTTTCTGTTTCCCTTTTTGATGGTTGTTTTTGAGAGAGGGTTTTACTATTGTAGCCCCCACCCCACTGGCTTACAATTCACCCTGTAGTCCGCCATGATCTCAAGCTGACCTTTCTACATTAGTTTTCTGAGTCCAGGATTACTCTGAGCATTGCATGCCTGGTGGCCTTTTGTTTTAATTTTATTTGAAAATTACTTTTCATGATTATTGAAGTGAATAGTATTTTTTTGCCATTCGTTTTGTTGTAGAGTAACAATATTTTAGAGAAATTTATGTATAAACAATGTATAAATCTCTATTAATTATATTATTATTAATGTAATTCTGGTTTAGTAGTAGAAAAATTAGAAACCCTAAAAGCATACTAAATGTTATGGAATAAAGTTAACATAGTGATAGTAGATTTCTTCAAAATGATATATCTAAATTGGGTATTGTGACAAAGTTTTTAAGGCTAGTCCTTGGGAGGCAGAAGCAGGTAGATCACTGTGTGTTTTAGTCCAACCTGGTCTACAGAGTGAGTTCTGGGACAGTAAGACAAGACAAACAAAACCAGTCTCTCTCTCACACCCCCAACATATAATATTATATATAATAATAGTATTATATATATTCTATATATAATTGTCTAATTTTAAACTTTTAAGTTTTTATTTGGCAGGGATTTATTATGGGAATAAAGGTTTTTATAGTTTAGTTTGTTAATCATCCATCTGTGTAAATGAAAATTAAAAATTTTAATGGTAGGCAAGGAGATTTTGTCTTTTTTTTAGAAATTAGGTTGCATATTGGTATATTTTATATCCTGTGCTGTTGAATTGAGTCTTAACAAAGGCAGAGGCATGTGAATTTCATGATAATTTGTAAAACATGAGAATTGTATGAATACATGAATTTCTCGTGGCTGCATATTTCAGTGAAATTATATATAGTATATTGATTGTATTTCATTTATTGAGAAATTTAAATGAGCTTTCCATTATTCTCTGAAATTCTCCTATGTGTGACTTGACATCTCAACCATGAATCTAACTGATGATGTGGTAATTTTTTCCAGATAATTTTTAAGCAGCAAAAATTATTTTTAATTTTTTCCAAACAGGAATTATAGTTGCCATTTGCCAACTCTATCAAGCTAAATAATTTATTTTTGTTCTGGGAGCTTGCTATGTTACCCAAGCTGGCCTCAACCTTAAGAACCTCCTGCTTTCCATTGCGAAGTAGTCGGGATTACAGGTGTGCTGCATTGCACCTGGTTTGCTGACCACACTTTAAACTATTTCGTTCCTCTTGCCATAGTAATAAGCGTAAAGCCTACTGCATTTTTGTGGCCTTCTTTGACAAGGATTAGTTTTTCTTTTCTTTCCCTTCTTTCCAGTATCCTCACTGATGTAGTGGCCACAGCTCTGTTGTGGCGGATGAGGGTGACTGCCAGTCTCACTGTCGTCTGTCGTCCCTGAGGAGCCATTGAAGGCAGTGATAGTGAATCCTGTGTTTTTCTTTCCTTTTTTGGCTTCTCTAAATATTGTGGGTGGTGGAGAATGCTGTATCTCCTGTTCACGTTTAAAATTCAAAGCTGGGGCTGGAGAGATGGCTCAGAGGTTAAGAGCATTGCCTGCTCTTCCAAAGGTCCTGAGTTCAATTCCCAGCAACCACATGGTGGCTCACAACCATCTTTAATGGGATCTGGTGCCCTCTTCTGGCCTGTAGGCATACACACAGATAGAATATTGTATACATAATAAATATTTAAAAAATAAATAAAATTCAAAGCTGAAGGATCATGATTTTCCTATTGGAAGAAGTAACAAACTGCTTTTCTTTCTTTTGGTTTTGGAGACTCTCTGTAGAGCATGCTGGCCTTCAGCTCTCAGAACTTCTCCTGTCTTTGCCTCCCAAGTTTTTGTATTAAAGGTGTGAGCCACCACTTAGGACTAGGAACAACTTCTTAGCCCCATATGGAGTCCTGCTTGTTTTGATAGTTTAAACCATAGTCTGTTTGCTCTTTTTTATTCCTTCCTATTGGTCTCTAAGTCCTAAAAAATGAATATGCTTGATTATCTTGTTACATCCATTTTTTTCTTTTTAAATAATGCTTTTATTTATTCTTGGAAATTTTCACACATGTATATAATATATCTTTTGTGGATTACAGATTAATGATATTTATTTTTTCTTTTTATTTAGATTTTTTTCATAGGATGGATTTTGCTTATATTCTTTCTCCATCCCAATTCCTGCCAAGACTTCTCCATCCCTCTACACATCCAGCTTGATGTTTTTTTTCTCTCTTATTAAAAAAAAGACAAAAACAAAAAAAGGACAGTGAAAATAAATAAACCCCCCAGTAAGATAAAAAAAAGTCAAACCAAACTAAAACAAAACAAAAAGCACACACATAAAATCACGGAGTCTATTTTGTGTTGGCTCTGGAGTGTGGCTGATAGGCTCAGTGGCACACCTTAGAGAAACTGATTTTCCCTTTCCCAGCAGCTCTCCATTGCAAATAGCCTCTTGATTGAGGGGGGGACTTTGTGTCCACTTCCCTTTCTCCACACTGGGATTTCTTCTTGTTTGAGTTTGTGCTGGTCTTGTGCATGCTG
The DNA here is from genome assembly GCA_004026605.1 of Ondatra zibethicus. Taxonomy (NCBI): domain Eukaryota; kingdom Metazoa; phylum Chordata; class Mammalia; order Rodentia; family Cricetidae; genus Ondatra; species Ondatra zibethicus. The sequence goes on from PVIU01000262.1 coordinate 214,735, forward strand.
CCATAGTCTCTGTGAGTTTATGAATGTGTCAGCCCCATTGTCTCTGGAAGACCCTGTTTCCTTGGAGCCATCTATCACCTCTGGCTCTTACAGTCTTTCTGCCTCTTCTGCATAGGTCCCTGACCCTTGAGGGGAGTGGTTTGATAAAGATATCCCATTTAGAGCTGAGTACTCCCAAGTCTGTCAGTCTCTACACAGTGTCCAGTAGTGGGCATTAGAGACTTCTCTGGTGAGCGCTCATGTCTGGGTATAACAATATGCTATTAGGAGTAGTTATATTATTAGGTCCCTGTAGTAAATACTATTATTAGGTTTCCTAGCTGCCAACAGGTTCTGGGCCATGTTAGCAGTGTCAGGTATGGGTTCCATCTCATGGAGTAAGCCTTAAGTCTCATTTTAGAAGTGGTTGGTTACTTTTATAACATTTGTACCACTGGTTGTAGGTTGTAGGGTTTGTAGCTGGGTGATATTGATGATGACTTTTCTTCTTTTCGTAGCATGCAAAGTGCCTGCTGGCATCATGGATGCTAATTAGTAGTAGCAAAGTGTAGTCATATAACCCTGAATGGAGTATAACAAAGGTTTATTTATTTGGGGATAAACTCACAGTAAGGGGAGTGATCCATGTCCTCTGTGTGCGCTGAGAACTGGAATGATGAGATGGCTCAGTGGTTAAGAGCACTGGCTGCTCTTCTACAGGACCCAAGTTCAGTTCCCAACATCCACATGGCAGCTCACAGCTGTCTGTAACTCCAGTTCCAGGGAAGTCAACTCTCTCACACAGATACACATGCAGGCGAAACACCAATCCACATAAAATAAAAGTAAATAAAATATAAAAAATAGAAAGAAAAAGAAAAGAAACAGGGTGTGGCCCTGTGGTACACACAGTTTTAAAGTAGAGTAGCCCACATCATGGTCTTCACCTCTTTGCTTATATTCTCACTCCTCCCACTCTTCAACTGGACTTTGGGATTCAGCCCAGTGCTCTGGGTCTATACCCCTGTTTCCATCAGTACTGATGAAGGTTCTATGGTGACACTTAAGATATTCATCAATCTGACTACAGGGCAAGGCCAGTTTGGGCACCCTCTCCTCTATTGCTTAGTGTCTTAGCTGGGGTCATGCTTGTGGATTCCTGGTAATTTCTCTAGTGTCAAGTTTCTTGCTAGTCCCATAATGGCTCCCTCAATCAAAATATCTTTCCTTGCTCTCATCTCTGTCCTTTCTCCATCTTGACTGTCCTGTTCCTTGAAGTTCTCCTCCCCCTTGCCCTTCTCCCCCCTTCTTCCCTTTCCACCTTTCCTTCTTCCCTTCACCCCCGTGCTCCCAATTTTGTCAGGCGATCTTGTCTATTTCCCCTTTCCAGGTAAATCTATGTATGTTTTTCTTAGGGTTCACCTTGTTACTTAGCTTCTCTAGGATCATGGACTATAGGCTCCTTATCCTTTGCTTTACAGCTAGTATCCACTTTTGAGTGAGTACATAACATGTTCATCTTTCTGGGTCTGGGTTACCTCACTCAGGATTGTTTTTTCTAGTTCCATCCATTTGCATGCAAATTTCAAGATGTCTTTTTTTTTTTTTTTAACCGCTGAGTAGTACTCCATCGTGTAAATGTGCCACATTTTCTTTATCCATTCTTTGGTTGAGCGGCATCTAGATTGTTTCCAGTTTCTGGCTATTACAAATAATGCTGCTATGAACATAGTTGAACAGATGTCCTTGCACCCACTGAAACAGTTTGCCTGAGCTAATGGGAGCTCAACAACTCCAGTCCGACAAGGAACGAACCAGCATAGGTCCAAACTAGTCCTTCTGAATGTGGGTGACAGTTGTATGGCTGGGGCAGACTGAGGGGCTGCTGGCAGTGGCACCAAGACTTATCCCTACTGCATGTACTGGCTTTTCTCTTTGGATGGATACCTTGGTCAGCCTAGATATAGTAGGGAGGGCCTTGGACCTTCCCCAAAGCAGTGTGCCTTACCCTCTCTGAGGAGTGGATGGGGGTGGGGTGGAGGAATTAGGTGGAGGGAATGGGAGGAGGGGATGGAGAGGCAACTGGGATTGGTATGTAAAATGAAAAAAAAAGATTGTGTTTTTTGTTTTTTTTTTTTTTTTTACCAGAACATCACATAAGTTTATTTCAGATGTAACAGTAACGGTAAAATTGACAAGTTTAATTTTTAACTGCACCAAGTAAACGTAGCCACTTAAGTATCTTCAAAGATATTCCCTCCAAAAACTGAGGGAGGTTTTCTGTTCCACCACCACACACCATGCTTCCCAATAGTTCTCTTTTTGGAGGACTTTCAATTAATGAGTGACCTGCTTTGGATACACTTAAAGAAAAATAAATTAATAATAAATAAAATAGGGTAGCCCTTAGGCAGGGGATGTAGCTCAGTGTTAGAGCACTGTACTTGGCACACACAGGCTATGGCTTTGGCAGCCAGCATAGTCAGAAAGGGGTGGAGCTGTGCCAAGGTAAGGCCTAGACAGTGGTCAGGGATGAGCACTGTTTTCAAGTGAGTGACAAATGAGCTCATGTGACACCTACAGTGTCACCAGCTTTATTTATTGACTTTTAGTGACATAAGTAAGTGGTGTCTTAGGCAAAAGACTGTCAGGTTGTGGAGGGTAACCAGTAGTTCTGGCCATCGACGCAATAGCTATAACCAATTCCTGGGATTGGACGTTTTATTGGTATCATAAGATGTCTAGTTTGGGGCATGTCTCACCCATTATATAGTGACTCCATTTAAATCCCTTTCATATGTATACATCTTAGGAAGTTTCCACAGTAGTAGATTTTCACATGGCCTTCAGTGTTAGTTGTCCCTCCTTCGCCTTGCACCCCTGTTCCCTTCCCATTTCATCTTCTATTCCAGTTTCCCCTTTATTTCTTTATAACATTGTATTTGTTAACATCTTAATACTTTCGTTACATGTCTATTACTTGTTTTCAAATGTTCATTTTTTATAAGCAATGCATGCTTGTTATATTGTTCCAAAATTACAAAATTTGTGATAAAATGCATGAAATATTAAGTGAATCTTGATTCTACAATAAATATTTTGTTCTGCATTGTCTTGGAGATGATTTTAGTATTTCAGTAGAACTTGGCCTTTATGTGTTTCTGGTGACTAAACCCAGGTAAGCACTTTCATTGAGCTGCATTCTTGCCCTGAAACAGAAGTTTTGATTAAGATAAATAGAAGGCTGTTTGTGTTGAATCTAATATTTTCTTGTGGAATATTCTTTCTCAAATCATTGCCTTTTGTCTTGTTCTAGTACAACTTTGCTGGCTTTCATCATGGAGTTGTTGAAGAACTCAATTGCTATGCAGGAGCAGATGCTCGCTTGTAAGGGCTTTCTGGTAATAGGTTATAGCCTGGAAAAGGTAAAGTATGAAGTGTTTTGTTATTTTTATTATTAATTTGCAAACCATGTAATTGTTTTTCTATGTGGTTAAGAAATTCTGTCTGTAAGAATATTTCCTTGCCTGTAGAAGATTAGTTAAGGAACTGTAGATTTTGTTTCACCTTGTTTCCGGTCTTTTGTTAAGGAAGTCTGGTAGCAAGCCTCATGCCATCTTTAAGTTTGAATATAGTTTGTGGACAACTTCTTTTTTGGTGTTGACAGCTTGTAATTTACTTACCTTTCTTTGAATTAGTAGTAACCTTTAAACTGCTTTCCTCCTCCCCCACAGTCTTCCAAATCCCACATCAGCAGAGCAGTACTTGAACTTTGCCTTGCATTTTCAAAGTATCTGAGCAATCTGCAGAATGGGATGCCCCTACTGAAACAGTTGTGTGATCACATTCTTCTTAACCCTGCCATATGGATTCACACTCCAGCCAAGGTGATGTATATTGATCTCGGTTTATTTATGTTTGAAAACAGTGACAGTTGTGAGAGTTTTCCCTTTTCCTTTTGCATATTCATATTGATAAGTAATGGATGACCATTTTTGACCAAGTATACTTTTTTGCTTTTGAGGAAAATTTGCTAGTCAATATATATTTTTCTTTTGTAATAGAAATATGAGCTATATCTTTATTTTCTTGTTAAGGTTTTATTTGAGGGTGACTTTGTTTGCAAAGTAGAAGTCGGGGCAGTTCCAGTCTCTCTCTCCTAGATTCTGTAGCTCTGTTCTATTGTAAACGCACACGCACGCTCCAGCTCATGCATACACGCATGTGTACACACACTCTCTCTCCTCTCTCTTCCTTCCCATTCCTCCCTCTCTCTATTTTCTCACATCTCACTCTCTTCCTGTTGTCTGTCTCTTCTGTGCATACTCCAGCCAGTACAATTAACTCCGGTTTCATTTTACAACCATGGCAAATGCAACCTTTTTTGAAGGCTAATATAATGGTCTCATTATATGTTAATTTTAATATTAAATTACAGAAATTTCTAATATGTTTGTCAAATAATTTTGTAATATTTTGACAACAAACTAGTTATTACTATATGAATAAATGAATTTGTTACCGCAAAGTTTGTGAAAACTTTTTTTAACATACTCTGATCTGTTAGCTATCCTAAAAACTTAGTAATGCTAATATTAATATAACTTGAAATAAAGTTGAATAATTACGTTCATTTTATTTACAGTTTTTGTTAGAGATGGTGTTATTTTAACCCCATGTTCCCATTGCCCCTCCCCCACTGCCCACTTGCTATGTCTTTCATAGCACATACTTACTCTAATTGTCAGGAAAAAATGTCTGGAGACTTTCTTTTCTAGGGTCATAATATCTTATTTTCAGCTGGTCTTTTCAATGGTAAAGAGAAACACAGCTGCTGACTCTGATTGCCATTTGGAAATAATCAGAGGAGGCAGCTGGAGGTTGTAGCTTTTTATCTCCAGGTTAAATTTGACCTCTTTCTCTTTCATGACCCTTAGTCTTATTTCTTTTCAAAGATTGTTTCAAGTTACTTTAAAAATCTTTTACTAGACATTTTTTTTTTTTTGGTCTTACTAGCCAGCATATTTGTAAGGCTTTGTGTCTCTTTTGAAGTTGTCAGAAAGTGTCTTATTACATACCTAGTTGTAGAGGAACGACTTTTACTTTAAACTTAATCACATGACTTCTTCATGTTCCTAGTATTATCACACTTTATTTCTTTCTTTATACATTTTAGTAACTTTTCTTAATTATCTTTTAGAATTTACAATTGAATGGATATCAGATTAACATTCTCCGTTATAAGGAATTTTATTTGCTCTTTGTTTATCATAAACACAATCATAGCAAAGGACAGATCCAGATTGTTTGTCTGGCAGATCATGTGGCTTGCAGGGTGAAAGAAAACTTTTTAAAAGAGCATAATATAGTGCATGCAAAACTAGGCTTATAGGGAGCACGCCAGCTTCATTAGAGTCATTGTAAATCCTCCTTTAGTTCCTGAAGTCGGAGTTGTCGATGTATGGATTAACCTTTGCTTTTGGGAAGGGAACAAGGAGCACCTTATAGTTTCATTTATCTTAGAGCTGCTCAGAGGTGACCTTATAATGGCCTCGAAGGAACTACCAATTTTCTTGTCTGCAGTGGTCTTTTGTTTACTCAAAAAGTATTTGTGGAATGACTACTTCATTCTGGGCAGTATGGGTAGAGTGGTGGGCAAGACAGGCCTTATTCTTGCACTCACAGATTTTAGACAGAGTCAGAAAGGTAATTGCTGCATAGGTGTGATTAGATTGTATGATTGTATGAAGGAAGGAAGGTTTGTTCCTAATTAACATAGAGGTCTTTACTTTCATTTATCTCTGTATATTGATATTAACTCCTATACATTTTTCCTTGCCATGATATCATTTTATATATTTTATTTTTTTATTTTTTGGTGGCCAGGGGGCATTTTTGAGACAGGGTTTCTCTGTGTAGCCCCACCTGTCCTAGAATTTCTTTTGTAGGCCAGTCTAGCTTTAAACTGACAGAGATCCGCTTGCCTCTGCCTCCTGAGTGCTGAGATTAAAGGTGTACACCAGGCCCGGCTGATACATTCTTAATATTTTTTGATTTTATCCACTTTTTTGTTTATCTAGTTTATTTAAGAAATCTTGTGTGGTTTGTTGTTATTTTGAGACAGGGTCTAGCTCTGTATGTCCTGGCCCGGGTCTCTCTTTGTAGCCTGCTGGTCTTAACTCAGGATTCTCTTGCTCTTGTCTCCCAAGTTCTGGGGTTACAGGTGTGCGTCAGCACTGGCTTTCTGTATATCACTAACATGCCATTGTCATCAGATCCTTTCTTAGTCTCTCAGACTTTAGTATTCCATTATTTTCAGAGTGAGGTAATCTCATATCTTGCTTTAAACCTTCCTGTCAATTATAGGTTTTGTAATTTAGAAATTCAGATATCCTCGGTAGATTGCCAGGTACTGTAAGGACTCACTAGAGCTGTGGTGCCCTGTGATGGCTGCTGACAGAATCAGTTGAGGAAAGATTTAAAAACAAAAATGTAAAGCAGAATTCTACTCTGTCTACTTCAGATTTTGATTTTATCACTATGGGATATGACTAAGATTTGACAATTAGAAAAAGAATGTTTTCCAGGTCTTTTTTTATTTTTGTTTTCCAGGTCTTTTAATGCATAGGTAGGTTTGGAAAATGATTGCTCTGGATCTGTGATACCATTTTTTCAGCTATCATTTTTCTTATTGAAATTTCTTTTCCTCTGTCTGCCTGCACTACTACTAGTCTTCAAAGCCTTCCTTTGTGCTTCTTGACTAATGAGGCTTCCATACAGTTCACTTTATCTTGCTGTGGCCTCTCTGGCTCTGAAGTCACCATCTCTGGCAGCCTGTGCCACTTCACTATGCATTGCTTCGTGGCCTTTGTTGCTGTTGTGTCCTTTAGGTGCTGGTGATTGAACCCAGTGCTTTTGTGCATGCTGTGCGAGTGTTCTGCTCCTGAGCTGAACGTGTCCCCAGCCCTGTCATGATCTTCTGTGTCTCAGTGTCTGCTCTGATGGCTTGAATTTTTGTGTAATCTTCATCTCCTTAACAGTATTTTAGTATGAAGGATGGCTCATGTGTCATTATAATCCATAATAACAGTGCTATGCATATAGGTACATGTAAATATTTATGACCTGAAATAAAGGGCTTAAGAATTTGAAATATGTTTTATGACAGGAAGTATTATTGTATTGCTTTAGTGACAGATAGGTTGAGGCTACTCATTTTAACAGCCGTAAATACATCGAAAATGTCATCATGCAGCAAATTAGCTGAAATCTCAGCCTATTTTGATTTTCTAAGCTGCAGTTGTCTTCTGAGCTCCAGTTTTAGCTGGTTCAGCATCACCTTTGTTTTTAACATACACTACTACTAATCTAATTTCTCATTAAATTTTAAGGTTGGTCATTTATAGGGCATCTAAGAGACAGGTACCCAATACTTCCTTGTTTAAAGAAATTCCCAAGCAACAGTGAGTCTCGGCACAGGGTTGAAAATGAAAAGGCCTAGTGTCAAGGAAGATAATGTAAATGTTCAGCTGCAAATGCATGCAAGTAATTTCATCTAAGGGGAGATTGTATACGCTGGACTTTCAGTTGTTCACTTTATAAAATATATCCACTAGTAGACATGGAAAGTTCATGATTGCAGCATGGGAGAACAAGAGTAGTCTTGACTTTGTGTTGCTATAGCTACTTGAGTATAGCTGTGCTGAGGTTTAGAATCATCATTTCATTGAAATTTTGTATGAAGACTAAAGGTGCTGTGGTAATGTAGCACTTGTATACTTGTTTTCTCTACTAAACAAGAGCTTATATTTGAAGTAAATATAGACAAATGTGCATTTTTATATGTCAGCCTTTTGAGCCATACCAGCCCCCCCTTTAAATCTGTGTGTGTGTATACATTCGTTTTTGAATGGGGTATCCTGGAGCCATGGGACACATGTGGCAGTTAGTGAACATCCTCCATTGTAAGTTCTTACCTTTCACCTTCTTTGAGACACGGTCTCTTGTTGTTTATTGCTACCCATTCCTGCTGGTTTCCAGGTGTCTCTGGATCCTCTTCCTGATGCTTCCCGTCTCTGTATATAGCAGTGCTGAGATTACAGTCATACACTACTGTGTGTGGCTTTACTTTGGTTCTGGGGGTCCAAGCACAGTTCTGCACACCTTACCCACCAAGTCATCTCCCTCTTCTAGCTTATACTTTTCTGTAAAACACAGAAAGCATCTATACATACAAAACAAGTACATAAGGCCAGACATGGTGATATATATATCTTAATTCTCAAATTCCAGAACCCAGGAGACAGAGGCAGGTGAATCCTGTGAGTTTGAGGCCAGCCTGGTCTACATATTGAGCTCCAGTCTAGCCAGGGCTATATAGTGAGACCCTGTTACAACCAACCTACCAAACAAACACACAGAACCAGAAAAACACACAAAACAAAACATTTTCTTAAAGCATAAATTCATTATAAAGATAGAGATACTAATGAAAAATTGATGACTGCTAAATGGTGATAAAAGATTTTTTCCATGTGATAATATGGCAAAAATTGACATATTTTGGGGTATTTACTGTATAAGGAGTATGGTGTGTGCTTGTGTATTTTGATGTCTGATATGATGTCATTAACTTCAGCATCTTACTTTTTGGACTACATGTAGTCCAAATATAACAGCCTGTGGGACAGTTGTCAATGAGCTTCTCTGTCTGTGCTTCATTTTGGTTTTGTAGGTTCAGTTGATGTTGTATACTTACCTATCCACTGAATTCATTGGTACAGTCAACATATATAACACTATTCGGAGAGTTGGAACAGTGCTTCTCATCATGCACACACTGAAGTACTACTACTGGGCAGTGAATCCTCAGGACCGAAGTGGTATCACCCCCAAGGGATTAGGTATAATTCTGCTGTCTGAATGTTATATTGTACACATAGTGAATCAGATTATAAAAGAAACCAACAATATGCTCTTTTTACATTTTATTTTATATGTATGAGTTTTTTTGCCTGTACATATGCCTGTGTATCATGTGTGTGCCTGGTTCTCTTAGAGGCCAGAAGAGGGTATCAGGTCCTCTGGAACTGGAGTGGAAGGTTGTGACCTGCTATGTAGGTGCCGGGAATCAATCCTGTTTCCCGTGGAAGAGCAACCAGTGCTCTTAACCTTTTCTACAGTTCCTCAGGATAGCAAAATCTCATTAGTCTGCTATAAATTGCTGTTGCCAACTGTACTAATGTCGTGGATGAGTGTTACTGCATTGTTCGGGAAACAAATATGACCAGGCTACTTGTAACACTCTGACACTAAGAAAAACAAAATCAATTGCTTACTGGTATTGATACTGAGATAATCATAGTGAGAGTCACTGGAAGTGGTGCTTTGGGGAGGTGGAAATTTCATAGAAATGTAGGAGGTGTCTGTTTTTAATAAAGATATAATGAAATTCTAAAATTTCAGTAATTGTTTTCTTTCATAATCAGCACAAGCACCACAAGGGTAATAATCTCTGAACATGTGGAAAGTTCATGTAAGAAGTCAAAGTAAAAGTTTTTAAGTTTTGTAAAGCCTACTTCAAACTGACTTGTGTTGAAAGAGCTGATCAGCTGATACAAGGTGGCAGTCTCAGGTGTAGCTGGGGCAGGTGGTTGTAAAAATTCTCAGAACATGCATTGTCTCTCCACATGATCAGCTCTTCTGTTCAGATGTTTTTAGGAATTCCCTCCATTTGTAGTAGCAAGCAGCAATCTGTCTTTGAGTCCTCATAACTGTGCAGCCAGCAAAAGAGCATCTCCTGTAGCAAGTATTTTCAAGCCTCTGTTGGCCTCTGAGTTGCTCAATGGCTTGGATCGGTCATATGCCTGTGTCTGTGGCAGTTACTGTGCTGATGGACCACACTTGGAGGTGCCTCTACCTCCTTAGATCATGGTTTGAGATGAGGGTGCATTCTTTTCTTTGATAGCATTTAAAGGCTATTGTTTCAAATTAGAAGTAATTTCTTAGGAGCTAGAAAATCATGCATTTTCATTATTGTCAAAGATTTTGACTGTTCAGTGATATATAAAGACAGGTTTTTTTTTTTTATAATTTTATGCTACTTTATGTAACCTTCAAAGTAAACTCTGTATCCTCTGAGAAAAATGTGTCCACAGCTGAGAGTGTGGCACGGACACAGCCGTAGGATGTGTTTAAGCAAGCGTGTGGCACTTGCAGATCTAGGCCAGAACTTCCTGATGGAGATCTCACGATGGTGTAGGACTTTCATATACATTGTTGGTTGCTAGTTTCATGTTCTGATCTTCAGTTTATTAGTAAATAGTGACTTCAGTAGGCCTCACAGGTCAACTAAGGAAGCTGGACAAACTGTGGTTCTTCTCTGTTTTGCTTGTTACTTGTTTGAAATTATCATGTGGAACACATTTTATACAATTTTATTCTTATTTTAATTGATCTGTTCAAGGTCATGGTGGTCTTGTGCTTTGGTGGTCTGGGCACTAGCTATAAGTAGTGATTACTGGGGAAACTGTAGAATTTATGAGGCAAACAGGTCCCTAACTTGAGGTCTTAGAACAATAGTTACTTGGTTTCAGAAGTTTTGTACTTTGGAATTAGATGCTGGAGACATGAAAATTGACTTAATGTGAGCCATGTGTGACCAAGGACTTTCCCAAGTACTGGAGATGTCAGAGGTAGTCAGCATAATGTTTCCCTTCTTCATTAACAGTCATGTGTGGTGAAGCATGCTTTTTGTAAGAGCTTAAAAGGGACAGCAGTAGAAAAAGTTGTTTCATACCCAGTTCACATAATAGCATTTTACTACCCAAAGCTTAGATTTTTTTTTAACTTTTAAGTTTTTGGTAAATTTCTTTCATCTTAATAACAAACACTTTCATAACAAAATATAAATACTATTGTCAAATACAGATTTTATCACCATATGTTTGTTTTTGAAACCCTTTCATTTCTTTTTAGTGTTTTACATTTATACACTGGATTGTGATCGTACTAACTCTCCATCAGCATCTCTTTTTCTCCCTCCACTCTGGCTGACCCTGTTCTTTCCCACTAGGCCCTCTCCTACGTTCATGCCTTTTGTGTGCATGTCTTCACAGGTCGTGTCATATCCAGCAGATAGTATAACCTACTTGTGCTTTTGGAGCATTGTATATACAGTTGAATATGAGAGCGAATGCTAGCCTTAACAGGCATAAAAGGAAAGGTCATTCTTTAGAGATTGTGTGTGTGTGTCTTTTTTGAGACAATGTCTCACTATGCAGCCCTGGCTGGTCTAGAGCCCAATCTGTAGAGAAGCCTGGCCTCAAACACAGAGATCTGTCTGCTTCTGTTTCTGAGTGCTGGCTTTAAAGGTTTGTAACACTATGCTAAACTCTATGTTTCTTTCAAATATATAGAAAAGCTCCTGGAAATGAAGGCGTTGTATTTTAGGTAGCCTTGAGGTCTTTGAAATACTAATTGTGTGTATCTTTAAAGATGGACCACGACCCAATCAGAAAGAAATACTTTCTCTGAGAGCATTCTTACTGATGTTCATTAAGCAATTAGTGATGAAGGTAAGTTTGTTTCTTTTCCTATCCCATGCTGCATGTTGTGACAGATAATTTAACATAAAATATGGTCTCTGTTTGTTTATTCTTTGCCAGTAAAATATGATAGAAACTTTGCTGAGAGATGCTTCTTTCATCCTCTTTTTCATTCTTGTTTCTCTTGGGTATTCATAAATCACTACAGTATTGGAAATTGGCACTTTATATGTTATATAAATTTTCATGAGAACTCCATTTATTTTTTTCATTTGGCAGACATTTAGAGCCCCTGTTTAACACTAGGTTCTGTTCTTGGCCTGTGTGGTATAGGTGCTCGGATTACTGGCCTGTGCAGTATTTTTCCACCATTTTAGTCCTTATTCTTTAATAAGGTGCTGTGGTACTTTATTAGCTGTCATATTAGATTCAGCAAGAGACCTGCCCCCTTGGTTTCTGTATAGTTTTCAGACTCTATGTCTTTTGTACTTTCTCAATTTTTTTTAAAATCTAGATATTTTTGGGTTAGTTTTAGATTTATAGAAGCTGATGAAGTTGAATAATCTGTGTGCATGATTTCTGATTTTAAAGATGAATTTTTTTTTTGCATGTAATACTAAGATAAGTGTATTATGTTTCTAAAGGACTCTGGGGTAAAGGAAGATGAGCTCCAGGCCATTCTTAATTACCTGCTGACTATGCATGAGGTAATACTTGAATTTCTGATTTGGGAATTTTAGTTTTTTAAACTGCATTAGGGATTTATTTTTAAAACTAAAAACATCAAAGAAATCTTTACTAATTATATCATGTCATGGAGAATAAATGTCTTTTTAGATGCTAATGAATCCTTATTTTAATCATTTTTGTTGCCACAATATGGCTCTTAGGAGCATCAAGAAAGGTTTTAAGAAGTTGTTAATATTGGATTTTATTTAGTGAATAAAGTACATTAAAGCATATTTTAGGAACTATTGTAACAAAGAGAAAAGTAAACTTTAAGCAGAATTTCTTTTCTCTCTCTGTCTCTGTCTCTGTCTTTCCTCTCTTTCTCCCTCTGTTTCTGTCTGTCTGTCTCGCCCTCTTTTGTGTATATGTGTTTGGTGATGTGTGTGCCAATGCATCCTGTGTGCCTGGTACCTGTGGAGTCCAGAAGAGGGCATAGATTCCTGAGTACTGGTTGTGAGCTGGCAACAACAAAAAATTATTCATTAAGTCAGATACACTGTTTCTATAGAATATAATGTAGGGGTATTATGATACATTATAACATAAAAGCTATTTTATCTCTTTGATTAAGAAAATCTCTGGCTATTTTCTGGTGTATACTTTGAGGTGTACATTTAGGGTATAATTATAAGTAAATACCTTTCTTAAAATACTTAAAGAACATCATTTTTTCAAAGCTGGTATATTGTAGATTTGCCTATTAAAAGTTGAAATTTATATTGTTTTGAAAATATTCAGTATTCAAAGAGTTGACTTTTCTTCTTTTTATTTTTAATTTTCTAAAATAATTCTAGGACGACAATCTAATGGATGTTTTACAATTGCTTGTTGCATTAATGGCAGAACATCCTAACTCCATGATTCCTGCTTTTGACCAACGGAATGGGTTACGGTAAGAGTTAGGATATGGAGAGTTCTAATTATATTGAATATAAAGCATTACTTTGGAAATACTAGATTCTTAAATATGAGACATATTATTTGATTCTAGGTTATGAAAAGAGTTTATAGTAGGAAGTAATTTAAGATTTCTAAGCTTATTAAAATCAAGGTTATTTTGTGATTTTTTGTTAATGTTATTTTTTATATTTTGATTTTTCCATACATGTATGAAATTTATTTTAATTATTTTTATCTCCCATTCCTGTCAATGTCCTGTTACAAGGGAGAGAGGGGCCCTTTGTTTGGCCCAGCCGCTCGGCTAGCTTACACCGAAATAACCACACAGAAACTGTTTTCATTAAAACACTGCTTGGCCCCTTAGCTCTAGTTTCTTATTGGCTAATTCGTACATCTTAATTTAACCCATTTTTTTTACCTTTCCTAATATTTTTATTTAAATAAAACAGACAATAAATGAAATAACTTGTGTGTGATTTAATTGTACATTAGTTTTATTGAGTTAATTTCCTAGGGAACTGTGAACAGAAAATTTTATTTTCTTTTTTTTCCTTTTTTTATTATTTAAAAAAATACCAATCCAAATTCCCACTCCCTCCCCTTCTCCCAGTCACCTCCCTCTCCCTTCACAGACCTTCCCCCCACCCCTCCAATCCTAAGGGAGTGCCATGCACCCCAGCCTGTGGAAAGTCCAAGGCCCTCCCTACTACGTCTAGGTTGAGCAAGGTTTACATCCAAAGAGAATAGGATCCCATGAAGCTGGTATATGCAAGTAGAGACACATCCCAGTGTCACTATCAGTGGCCCCTCAGTCTGCCCCAGCTGTCAATCCCCTTCAGAGGGGCTTGAATTTAACCCATTTCTATTAATCTGTGCATCACCATGTGACTGTGGCTTACTGGCAAGATTCTAACCAGCGTCCGTCTCAGGCAGAAGATCCATGGCATCTCTTGCTCTGCCCTTCTTCCCAGCATTTAGTGCTATCTTCTCCGCCTACCTAAGTTCTGCCCTATCAGGCCCAAAGCAGTTTCTTTATTCATTAACCAATGAAAGCAACACTTGAACAGAAGAACCTCCTACACCAATCTCCCCTTGTCCCCCAAATTCTGCTCCCATATTCCTATCTTTATGATTTCTTTTGTAACCTACTGGACCATCTGTGGTATACAGATGGCTATACAGATTGCATTGGATTTTGGTTTGGTTCACAAGTGCACATAACCTGAAGATAGTGACTGTCTCTTTTTCTAGAGTTTTTTTTAGTAGGCAGTAGTTCTGTAGGAAGAGTTGGGACCCCATGAGCCCTTTCGCCTTTCATAACTTACTGTTGAGAGGGCCAGTCTTGTGTGGGCCTCCTTAGGCAGGTAACCGAAGCTGCTGTGGCTGGTTCAAGATTACAATAACTATGTCAGACCCGGAAGATTAACTCTTTCCTACTCTCTTCTGTAATGTTCCCTTGAACTTTCGAGTGTGTAACATAAACGTCTTGTTTATATACTCAACAGTTAACGTATTCTCAGCATCTTGAGCAGGCATGAGTTTCTACATTCACAGCCATTCATGGCAAGAGAGGCACTTGTCTATGGGAGCTTGACTTTACAACAGTAGTAGGTTCCTCTCTAGACCCTATGACTTTCCTACTCATAGATTTCTAGGTAGGCTTATAGTGCATGCACGGGTTTTCTTTCTTTGTAATCCACACTTCCTGCCTCAACTTCCTGAGTGTTGGACTTGTAGGCATGTACCACCACACCTAATAATCAATTGTTTTAAGAACTAACTTGTGTTATTTATATGTCTTTCCTGATGATCACACATTACTGGTCCATTATTTTGTTTTTCATGATGAGAATAATTTTTCATAAGTTTAAGTATGTGCTACCATTAAATAGTGTTTTAAACCATGCTTATATAGTAAGATTAGCATATATGTATATGCCTTGAGAAGTCACTTGTGTGTTTTGGAATATTTAGTTAATTATTTGTTTTCACTAAAAGTTTCTAAAGCCTGAGATAAATGATTTTTAGATGTCACAAATGTATGTTAAATTTACTTACGTTATTTGAAATAAGTTTGCAATGACATTTACCTTGACAATTATATTTACACTTGTTTGTTCTTAATTTTTATTTATTCAGTGTTATTTATAAACTTTTGGCATCAAAAAGTGAAGGAATCAGAGTACAAGCACTCAAGGCACTGGGCTATTTTTTAAAACATCTGGCCCCAAAGTGAGTATGAATGAAATCTAATGTGAACTGTTGGATATTATTTATTTAAAGAATAAGTGAGTTTGAATTAATAATCAGAAAAAACAATCTGTATTTTCTTTATCTTGTTGTGAACCCCAAAACTCTGTATTTTGTAATTTCTTTTATGTTATTTTAGGAGAAAAGCTGAAATCATGCTTGGGCATGGGTTGTTTTCGTTGCTAGCTGAGAGACTCATGCTTCAGACAAATCTAATCACAATGACCACATATAATGTTCTGTTTGAGGTAAGAATGTAATTAGAATTTACTCATTAATTTATTATGACAATGTGTGTATAATTGTTAGTATTTAAGTAAAATGAGATCATTTGTCTATAATATACCCCTTTTAAATTATTTATATAAAGGCAATATGACTGAATTTCAGAAGTTTATTAATTATGAATTATTAAGTAATCTAGTTAGCTCTATTTTGTGTTTGTTCCATTGTGTTGATTATTTTATGTTTTATTTTATAATGAAGTAAAAAGAGCATTATGATGTTAAAGGTATTTATGTGTCTAAACTACTTAGCATTGAAAATATAGGAGTATATCATAAATTTTACTTTTGAAACAGCATGTCATTTTGAAGCTCATGCTGTTCCAGAACCTAGCTCTGTAGCCAAGACAGGCTGTAAAGTCTTGGCAGTCCTCCTGCCTCATCCTCCTTAAAGCTGGGGTTATAGGCATGAGTCCTATGCCCAGCTGTGCACACGGAGCTTTGGTGTTATGATTAGACTTCCTTAATGGTGATACCAAGCTATTGTGCTAATGTAGTTTGTTGTTTACCTTTGCAGATTCTTATAGAACAGATTTGTACGCAGGTGGTCCATAAACAGCATCCAGATCCTGATTCTACAGTAAAAATACAAAACCCTCGTATGTATTTTACATACTTTAAGATTACTTTTTATACTTTAAAAATAAAGTCTCTATGTAAAACCACAACAATATTATTGAAGCAAGTAAATATTTTCTAAAGGAATGAATCATAATAGTTTTATCTATGTTTTATATTAAATGTTATGCCAAATTGACACTGTTACTACTTTTATATGATCTTGGTTTAGTTTTTTTTCCTGATTTTTCAGAAAAGTTTTTATTATGGTATTTAGTAATGTCAGACTAAATTATGTAAACAATGGGAGAGAGTTTTTAATTTTAAATTACTGCCCGTAAAAGAATACCAAATTTGATATGGGAACACAGTTTTATTTAACATAGAATACTTACCTACTGGACATGTTCATTTCTCATCTTATTTTTAAGATCCTATGTCCAGAGTGAGTTAGAGAACTTTTAGAATTTCAGTTTTTTTATGCAGAGGAATTATAAAATTCAGTTACCTTTTGTGTTTCTGTGTATAATGTGCTACTTTGTACCCATTTTAAAAGCAAGAAGTTTACTTTTCCTTTGCTTTCCAAATCTTACTTTGTCATTCATTGTTCAGAGTGAAAAGGGAAAAATTTAAATGTAAGAATTTTAGAGTATTTTATCAACTTAGGCCATGCTGCTCTAAAATAGTAGCTGAGACTGAATCATTTAAAAGAGTAGAATTTATTTTGTATGCTTAGAAGCCAGCTCCTCTATTTGATTTGGTAAGGGCTGCTCTGCCCACTGAGGAAGACAGAGCAAGCAAGCTGAGAGCTGCCCTGGAGCCCTAAAACATGACCTTCATCTCATTAATCGGAGAGCCCTCAAGGCCTGAGTATTTGCAAAGGTCCCACCTCTTACCATGTCATGTGGGTAGCACCTGCATTGTGGAGAGGACACATTCAAACTATATCATTTGATTCTTTAATGCTTAACTAACTGACTCAGAAAATGCAGGCAGTGTAATGTGGTAGTTCAAGATACAGCTAACCTGGGGCTGGAAGAAGGTGGCCCAGTGGTCAAGAGCACTGATTCTTCTTTTATTGGGCCTAAGTTCAAATCCCAGCAGCCATATGGTACTAGTAGGGATCTGATCCCTTCTGGCCTCTGTGGTCATTCCATGGCCATGGTACACAGACATACATGTAAATTAGACACCCATATACATTAAAAAGAAAAAAATAAGATAAAGGCAACTTTTTAACTATTTTACTAGAGACTTTTATGAACTCTAAAATGATAATAAGTAGTATCTACATTCCGTTGTGGGAAGCCGGTGGCTCTGTTGAATGTGTTTTCCTTCAGCAGTGCCCTAGGACAGCATATTCTCAGAGTAAATTGCAATGATCTTATTATCATGAATATCATCATAGTTTTAATAGTTTGGTAGAAAACTTTTAAAGTTATCAAAGAATTTAGAAATTACTCTAAAAATATCATTAATTCCGTGGAAGAGTATCTTCATTTTGAATGTTTAATTTCACTCATCAGAATTCTTGGCAAGGGTCTGATGTAGAATTCTTAAACTTTAAATTAGGTAGCTAAGGTTTTAGTATATTGTTTATAGTTATAGCTATTTTAATAATCTGTATAGTTCAGACTAAGTAAGTGTTTTAAAAAGCTCTTTCTGTACAAAATGTCCACTCACTAGCAGTTTTATGTGCATTTTCTGGGGGATGGGATGTTGAGTAAATTTTATTTTCCTTTGTTTTTTTTTTTCTAATTTTACCTTTAAAATTAGAGAAAAAATGTTTAGAGCTTTAAAAATTTATTTCATAAAGGAAAGACTATGTATACCATCATTTTTGTTGTAGAGTAAAATTTCATTCTTGTTTCTCCTTAAGATTTTAATTATAGTGAGAATTTTTGTTTTTAAGATCAACTTTGTTCTTTGGTAGAGACTAAACATTTTGTTTATTTATAATTTAAGTATACTGTTTGAACTGTATAAAATGCAACTCTGGCTGGGCTGTAACTCAGTGGTAGAGCATTTGCTTCATCATGCCAAGACCCTGGGTTCCATCTTAAGGAGTGGAGGAGGCAATCAGTATCACATTAAATCATTGTCTTGCTTATAAGTTCTTTCTAATGAATGTATGTTTGTTTCTGTAAATTTAAAAATTCTTTAAAATATACGTTAGCGTGTTTTTCCAATTTTTGTAAAATATTTTCAGTAGATATTTATAAAGAAAAGCTAAAGAAATTGTTTATATTAATCTACCTTCATGAATTTTTTGTGTTTGGTTTTTACTTATTTATGAACTGTCTTACAGAGATACTAAAAGTAATTGCAACCGTACTTCGAAATTCTCCCCAGTGCCCAGAGAGCATGGAGGTTCGCCGAGCCTTTCTTTCTGACATGATTAAACTTTTCAATAACAGTAGAGAAAACAGGAGGTAAGGTGGAACAGACACTCTGCCTACTTGTGGGTCATTCCAGTCTGTCTTAGAAAAATTTCTTCTTAAGAGTGTGTGAAGTAACACACAAGACTTAGATTTTTTTTATTACCACGCTGTTATAACTGTTTTGAATATATTATAGATAACTATATTATCCAGCCCTCCCACCTCTCACTCCCCCTTGAGACAGGGTTTCTGTGTGTAGCCCTGACTGTCCTATAGCTCCCTCCATAGAGCAGGCTGCCTTCCAGCTCAGATCCACCTGCCTCTGCCTCTGGGGTTAAAGGCTTGAATCAGCTATCCCATCTGGCCAGTTTGTTTGTTTGTTTGTTTTTTAAACAGACCTTTATTTACTGTTTAGAATTCTGTTGATTTTATAGCTTTTAGTAATTCAATATTTTAAAATAACTTTTAGGAGCTTGCTTCAGTGCTCTGTGTGGCAAGAATGGATGCTTTCTCTTTGCTATTTTAATCCTATGACTTCAGATGAGCAAAAGATCACAGAAATGGTGTATGCCATATTCCGAATCCTGCTTTACCATGCAGTCAAATATGAGTGGGGTGGCTGGCGAGTGTGGGTAGACACTTTATCCATCACACATTCAAAGGTAAGTTGCTTTATGCAAGTGAACCTTATTTAAGTACCTATAATTTTTAATTTTATTTAAGTAAGAATATTAATATGTTTGAAATAAAACAGGCAAGTTATTTTCTGAAGATGTAGTGAAGACTAAAAAGGCATTAATAAGAATGTTACTAACTTATTTAGATCTGAAATAATTGTTTTCAATGTCAGTATTATTTGTGTTTCAACTAAGTAAAGTTGAACATCATAGCATAGCATATAGGAATTTATATTTTCATGTATGCCACACTCAGATATTTTTCTCTGAATTTTTATTGTTGTTAGAGAGTTTTGAACACAAGGTGGCGCACCATGTTCAAAGATGAAAGGTTTTTGTTTTTTGTTTTTGTTTTTCTTCTTGTAAATAATATAATGTTGAATAAAAAGGAAAGTTCTGGCTTATATTTGTACTTTGCTCAGGTCAAAGTCAGGTAAAAAATGGTTTCAAAGAAACAACTTGCCTGTTTTTCTGCTTCTAATACAACATCTGATGTAACCCAGGATGGCCATGAATTCACTATTTAGTCAAGAGTGACCTGGAACTTGTGATCCTCCTGCCTCCACTTCCTAAGTGCTGAGTGGTAGACTTATGCCACCTCTTCCAATCTGTTCTTTGCTTTTTTAGCTTTAAAAATTTTAATGAAATATTCTAGACATTGAAAGATACAAAGAACAATGTATCTAATACTTAGCATTTATAAAATTAAGGACCCCTTCTCAAATTTTTTGTCTATCATTCTTCATTCTATTTCCTATTCTTACTCCCTACTAAAGTAATTTGATGTTACTATTACCATATCTTCTTTATACTCTTACTGTAGTGCATACCTTCATATAATTCTTTTAGTGTTTTGTTTTGTCAGTTCTAGGTATTGAACGTAGTGCAGTATGTGTGTCAGGCAAGCCTGTATAATGTCCTTTTTTGTGTTTATACTTAAGGTTAGTGCAAGCTTGCTAAATGGATTTTTTCAAATTATTGTTTATATGCTGTTGCTTGGATTCATCCATATTTTCCCCTGGAGCTGTAGTCATTTTCTCAGTTATCTCAGTCTTCCATGCCTTGACTTTATTCTTCTACCAGTCGGTGAGCAAATTTTGCATATTTAGGAGTTTATGTAAATTCTTAGAACTATAATATGTAAGACTTCATAAGATAATGTAATTTCCTCCCTTATACTAGTGCATACATTTATATTCTTACCACCATTTATCTTTGTAAGTTTTTATTGTTTCATTACCAGTTCACCACTTTTTCTGGAGTTTAAAATATTTGCCAAGGTTAAATTTTTAATTGAAGTACCATTAGAATCTAAATCTTTGTTTTATTATTATGTGGTTCTGCATGCCTTTAATCCTAGCACCAGGATGCAGAAGGATCTCTGTTAGAGGATCCAAGTTCAGTTGTTACTAGAACCTGTGTCAGGTGGCTCAACTGCCTTTAACTCTAGCCCCAGGGGTACCCAATATCTATGGCCTCTCAGGGCGCCTGCATTCATACACACAAACTCAAACGCACACACACACACATGCACATAATTAAAATAATAAAAGTAAATATTAAGAAAATCTGGAAAAAAGAAAATTATCTTTTTTTATGAAGTGCTTTGTTCTATTCATCAAAATTTTGAGACTGATCAGTTTAGTCCAAAGAGCACTGTTCAGCTAATCATGATCCAAGGACATAATCATGCCTGTTACAAATAAGAATTTTGGAACATAATCACTCCCATCTATGAATTTATTAATATATGGCTGTTTTTGCACTACAAGGATAAATTGAATATCCCCTGAAAATATATATGGCTCGTAAAGCCTCAACTGTCCAGAATGAGATCCTGTACAGGAACAGTTTCCCATCTCTATGTACTTTTTTTTTGGTTTGTACTTTTGCCTCCAGTACAGTGGGCTGCTGAAATCTGGGTTGATTTTCTGTTAGCTGATTTTCACCTTTTACAGAGAGATAATGAGGGAAATTGAGTTGCATTTGAGACTCGTATACATTTGGATTATATTTCAAAGTTATCCGTTGGGATTGCAGGTTAGGAAAGTGCCAAGCAAGAAGCAATTTTTTTTCATGTGTTCTGAGTGTATATGAGTTTGCCTTAGAAAGGATGGCTAGGGGATTATAACCTCCAGAGAGATGTTGATGTGTTACCAGAAGAGTTTGCGAGTACTTGAGATCTCTTCCGAGGATCTGTGAAGCTCTCCTATCCAGCTATATAACTCTATGGGATTGGATTTTCTTGTTGATTTCTACCCAAACAGTATAGTGCCACAGACCCTATGTAATATTAGGAATATATCAATCTAAAAATAACATGCTGTTTCCATAGGCAGTTTATTTCTTTTAGTAGCAAGTTAATTTTTTAAAATTCCTTTTTCACATATGTTTGCCTTGTCTTTCATTGATGCCATTGATAAAAGTATTTTCTAACTTTCAGTGCTTGATGAGAAACTACACTCTGGCTGTAGGTTCTAGTTATTTTCAGATGTGCTGAGTTAGGTCTTTATTTATACACTCTCTTCCATCTAACGAAATCCTTTTCATTGTTTAGGATTTCAATTTTAGACGATAGCTCACCTGGTCACCCAGTCTGTCTGAACACACAGCATGTAATTTCTGTAGTGTCTCTTGTTGGTCTATCTTGGTCGCATGTATCAGTCTGCACCTCATATTGTGGTTGAGAGATCGTGGACGTTTCATATGATCTGTTCCTCCATGATTGCCTGCTCAGCTTTCTGCTCTTTGTCTCTGTCTCTCTCTGAACCAGTATCACCTCCTTACATCTTTTTCTTTTCTCTCCAACATCTCTACCCAGTCTGTTCTTCTGGCATTCTGGCGGTTATATATACACATATGTACACACATCTATGCAAAATAAACTTATATACAAGGAAGTTTGGATAATTCTCTGTCTATACAGGAGATACGTTTGCTATTTTCATAAAATTCTTCCCTGTCCACCTCACATTAAGCTTATAATGTAGTATAAGAGTATGTGGAGATATGGAGAATGTAACGAAACTGAATGTGTACCTCAGTTTATGATTTCTTAATAGATTTTTTAATCATAAAAAGTCTGTTTGCTTTTTCGTGACTGTAAATATGGTGTAGAGAATGTTAAAAGGAGGAAATTTTTATGTAGTATTTGCAAGCAACATTCATTCATTTCTTCACGTATTTATCTACCTAGTTATTTATATTTATTTATTCTAGACCTAGATTATATAGAATAAATTCAGAGTATTCAGAGAGAAGACGCAGGCATTGTTCAGCTTATATTTTTCTTTACGTCAGTGCCTTTTGATTTGAAACAGATCTTAAAACTGCTTTGCAAAGAAAATAATTGCTTTAAGGAGAGGCCCTGTGTCTACTTTCCGATAAAAGCCAGTTCTCTGCCTCCTTTTCAGGGAAATGCTGACTGAAGAAATTGTGGAGTGTTTTTATTTTTGTATTTTTCAATTGGAATAAAACTAGATTTGCCACATTTTTGTTATGATATATTTAAAAAAACCAAACAAGCTACCAAATGGAATTGTGAGAGGGCGAAGAAAAACTTGTTTCAAGTTGGCTCTTGTAATTTCAACTTTTAATTTTAATCTCCCATACATATATTTTCATTTGCTTTGTGGGGATTTTCTTCATTGATTAAAAGTTAAAAGGTATTTCTTTCTTATAAAATTTATGCAAAATAACTTATTTAAAGCTGCTACATTCATTCTTTTTTTTGGTTGTTGTTGAAATGTTAACAGTTATTTTTAAAATGAGCAACTTGTGCTCCTAGAGGTAGGTATGAATTACTTAGTTAAGGAGATGAATAATTTGTAGTATGCTAAAAATTCTGTTGAAGTTCTTGTAACCAAATTTTCTGTCTGCGAAGGTGTCCATTTAAGAGCATTTTAAGTGCTTTCTTGCATGTGCTATTATAATGAAGCTTACCTTTTGCGTTTTGCAGTGATTTGTGGTTTTCATATCACAAATTTATATTGTAGTTCTTGATGAAGAACCGGTGTGTAAAGAACTTAGTTGCAGAATTGGAAACCTTTTGCTTTTGCAGTTACACCAGGATATATGCAGCAGCTATAAAAAGCCAAAGAAACTCAATTGCAGTTTTATTGTTCAGTTTGATAGATTTCCTGCCACCTTTGTAGCAGGGAAGCTGTTTGTCATTGTGTGCTGTCCCACCAATAGGGGAACTAGGTTTTATAAGCAGTAATAGGCTTCTAGCAACTGCTCTGGGCTGCTTACTATGAACCGGGGGTTTCAGATGTGTGCCCAACAACCTGTGTAATTTCATTGATGTCTATGTTTTCATCTTTAATAAGTTTTCCTCTTTTTAGAAAAGGGTGAACTGTAATACAGTTAAATAATAATGTTTTCATTTTGTATGCTGTAATGTTTATTTAATTACACTTTAAATTATTCCAATTTATTAATTGTGAGAATGACCTAAAAATGTTCTTTTTATATAAAGAAATGGAGCTTTCAGTCTTTAGACAAAGTATTTTCTCTAGATCTGTTATGCCAAAGATGCAAAATAATGGGCAAGTAAAAATTAATAGTAATTGAATTACAAATGAAGTGTGAATTAGATTGTGCTCAAATGGATGAATTTGAATAAAATACTTAAAGACCTTAGATTATTAGAGTATGTTACCTACTGTTACCAGTTTGGAAATTGTTTAATTGTTCATTTTAGTCATATTATAGATAAAATGGTAGAATAATAAGATTAAAAGTCACCCATTAAGAAGTTTCAAGAGCCAATGAGATGGCTTAGCGGGTAAAAGTATATATTGCCTACCTAACCTGATAAGCCTGAGTTTGATCCTTGAACTCATAGTTAGAAGGAGAAAACTGACTCCACTTGTGCTGTGGTGCATGAACACACATATACTCATACATAAATAAAATTTATTTAAAAAAATAAAAAAGCAATGTCAGAAGTTATAAATTTTTCATGTTTCACTTTTGTATTTTATGCATGATTGATGAAATATCCTTGTGTTAAGTAATTTTTAAATAAAAATACCTTTTGCTGTTTCTTTAAAAATTTGAAAGCAACACAAAGATTTGTATATACACAAAACTCCTGATATCTGAATATGACTTAATATTAGTATTTGGGTAAGATCCTCAGGTCCACTAATCCATTCATGTAAATATACCAACAACAGGTAATTATTTTCATCCAAAACTTTGGTTGTATTTATGCTCTTTCATGATCTGTTTCCATTTAGTGGCAGAACTACGTGACGTTTTAATGGTTACACAGTATTTGATATATGTGCTATGTTCTAGTATAAAAAAGTAAATTTAGCTTTGGCATTATGGAACATCTAAACGTAACGAACATTTACTATCCTTGAAGTGGTTCTATTCAGATTTGCTTTATTTTCTAGCATTCTCCAGAATTTTATTTGGAAGAGCTTTTGGAAGTGATCACTAAAACAAAATTATTAATTTATATTGTAATGTATTGCGTAAATACTATACTTTCTTATTGTTGCACCGATGCCGTTTTCATGTGTGCACATCCTTCATTCTTATCTTCTTGTAGGAGACATCTCTGTAGAATTTCCAGAGAGAGTTTCTGTATTTTAGAATGTTTATCTTACATTTTAGAATGTTTTAGTAGTTGCATGAAACTGCTCCCTATAAATTTTTAATTGTTTATATACTGGATTTGCATGCAAGTATTTGTTTAGATTTTTTCTTTCAAGAAAATAAAATTGGTCAGATGAGATCAGGGGTATGGTCATTCTTGTGTCTTCTCTTGGGCTCTTTTCTTTCTGTTGTTTTGCCTTACCCACGTTGAATACGATAGTTTTTGTTTGATCTTATGGTTTTTTTTTATGTTTTGTTTTGTTGTTTTCTCTTAGAAGCCTCTTTAATGAGAGTCAGATCCGGATGGGAGGAGGTACTGCGAGGAGTTGAGGGAGGGGAATTGCAATCAGGATATACTGGATGAGAAAAGCATCTTATCTTTGAAAAATTAGGGAAAAAGAAAATAAAATTGATGATGATTACTTATTAAAGTAGAAAAGATCATTACATTATTTATTCTGGGCTGTTGCTCTTTTTGCAGTATTGGGGAAAAGCCAGGTTTGTGAATACTGGGCAGAGACCCACTCTCTGAGCTGTATCCTTAGCCACTGTTTCTGGTGACAAGGTTTCCCTGTATAGCTTAGGTAGTCTCCCTTTTTTCTTTTTCTTATTTTTTCATTAAAATATTTTTCCCATATAATATATTATGATTATGGTTTCCCCTCCCCTTCTATACTGTCTTCCCAGATCCTCCCCACCTCCCCACATGTCCAACTCCACACCTTTCTCTCTCTTTAGAAAACAGAAAGACAAATAAAACTAGAATAAAACAAAAGAAAAAACAAAACAAAGAGAAAGCACAAGAATAGCACACACATACATATACACATCATAAAAATACATAATTAGAAATCATAATATATAAACAAAAGACCTGTAAGGAAAAAAATGGCCCAACAAATGCAGTTTGAGACAAAATATCTTCAAAAATGGCCATCTGCTGCTGGGCATGAGGCCTGCTCTTAAGTGTGGTTCATACACATAGTAAGTCTCCATTGAAGAAAACTGATATTTTTCTTTGTGAGCGGTTGTCAATTAGAGATAACTTCTGGGTTAGGGATGAGGTCTTGTGTCCATTTTTCTTCTCAGCACTGTGAACCTGTCTGGTGCAGACCTGTGCAGGCCCTGTGCATGCTGCCAATGTCTCTGTGAGTTCATATTGTGTGTCTGGCTGGAGAGATGGCTCAGTGGTTAAGAGCACTGGCTGCTTTTCCAGGGGTCCTGAGTTCAATTCCCAGCAACCACATGGTGGCTCACAGCCATCTATAATGATATCTGGCGCCCTCTGCTGGCATGCGGGCATACATGGAGGCAGAATGGTGTATAAATATTAAAAAAAAGAAAGAAAGGAGAAAGTTTATTTTACATTTATTATGGTTGCATACTAATAATTATGGTGAACTTCAGAGTAAGCACTGCAGATTTGTGAGAAAACTCTTGTAGGGAAAAGAAGCTTTCCTTTCTATCTGTTTTATCTTAATGGCCAGGCCATTGGCAATTAGACTGACAAAAGATATATAAGTCTATCAATTCATTTAAAATAAATTTTAAACCCTTCATAAGGTTATGAATAATCAGTGAAACCATTCAATTTGCTAATTTTGTGCTGTCTTAGACAAAGGAAACATTGTGGAAAGACAAGATGAAGAGGCATGAGCTACAAGTAAATTAGCAAACTGTCAGAAGTTTAAATTCCTCCCAGTATCCACTCTTTGTGGAAATAAGGTTATTCTTTTCCTCCCATTGCAGGGACGGTGTCTTTGGGGGGCATGTCTTAGTTTCATGACTTGTTTCTTAAGACATGGGAGCTTTAGTTCAGAGGTCTTCCCAACATTTTTCAGTTCCTCAGCTTAAAATACGTTAGATGCTTAAAGCACTGAATGTTTTGATAGAACACTCTGAACTCTGTCAACTGCAAGCAAACAAATACATCTTTGCTACCAAACCCCCTCCCAAAACACACACACACACACACACACACACACACACACACACACACACAAAAACTAAAAGCCAAACAATCAAACAGTAGCAAATTAGGAAGAACTGCTTAAAATTGAAGATTAGTATTCCTAATTAGAAATTGATAGAAAGAGACAATACAATTATGTTCAAGGGGCGCAATCAAACATCTCACGGAAGAATGTGTAAAAATTATTTTAGATTTATAAAATATTCTGTATTAATTCATTATAAGAAGACTTTAGTATTGATCTAATTGACCAAGAATAATTAGGTGAAAAAATTTGGAATATTGGTTACATTTGATATATTTAAATAAACAAAGGAGGATTTTTTATATTACAGTTTTTATAGGGCAATTTATACCTGTGTGTATATGCAGAACAATATTCAGGTATAATACATGAGAAGCTAATAGTAATTGATTACCTGATTGTTGGTAGAATTTTTGCATTTGAGGTCGACTGTGGTAGAAAGACATTTTTATACTATATGCTATTTGTATTTGAGCCATGCGAACTTACCTATTTCAGAATCACTTTTGGCTCATTGTATGAGTCAATGAATGTACAGTGCTTATGACTTATATCACTTATTTTTCTTATGGTATAGTTTCCCTTTGTTTTTAAGCTTGTAAGGTTATTTTCATAATACATTCACTTAAATAGTTTCCCTGAGACAGCATATGCCTTAAATTTGATTTCTCACTAGAAAACTTTAATAGTAGAGAAATTAGTTTTGAATATACAATTGAATATGTGCTTTGTGTATGACAAATCAATATTTGTAATTTTATTTTACTGTTTTACTTCTGCCATGTATGAATGTTGAATGCTGTTCTATCAGTCTCTAAAAGATCTTGTTTGCGGTAGTGATCTTTTGACTGATGTACATTGATTTCTCATAGGGAATGATTCAGTTGCCTTGAAAACATACGTCTTGTTTATCTGTTGTGGAAAACATTGTTAACCTAAGAACTAGAAATCAAGATATCGTATTCAACAAACATTGTATAAATTAACACAGTCAAAAGATACATTTGTTTAAAGCAAATCTAGCTGCTAGACATGCCTACCAATTTTTAACAGGTCTAAACTTTTATGTGTTAAGCATTCTTAATATATGAAATAAAAGATAATAAGAGTGTCTTAGTTAGTTTCTCTTTTATCTCCTACTTAGTGAATTTGAGTGCCATCTAAGTTGTAGGAAGTGGCAGAGTCTTGTCGTTAATAGCACATAAGTACCTTTAGCTGGGAGTTTATAGAAGTGCTTTCCAAACACTACAAACAGCTATAGATTAGCAATCAAGTGGTTGTGGAGATTAATGAGTAGTCTTTTAGCTGGGTAATTTAGAACAATATCTAGTAATTAATTGTGAATTATCAGTTTTAAGTCACAAATACCTTTAGAAAACAGCATAAAAAGATAACAACGGTGGTAATTATTGAATTATCACTTAGCTTTTAGAATGTTGGAATAAATTAAAGGTAAATTAGTAAACCAACTCTTTTTAAAATTTTAAAAGCATTTCAAATCCTGAAAGTAAATGCTATCCAATCTGTAGTAGTTTTCCCCTTAATAACTCAGTCCCCAGTTCAACAGGACAATAGGATGATTTACATTTACATATACATATATTATGTACTTGGGATTTCAGAATTTTTGGTCTTGTGTTCTGTCCTATAAGGCTCCAGCTTTTGTATTGCACAGAAAGAGAGTGAACCAAAAGAAGGAGACACCATTTGTAACCAGTTCAAACTTTGAAAATAATGGTTAACCTTTGTGGGAACATTTGACTTTTTTCTCCATTATGAAAATAACTTGTATCCATTAGCTAAATATAAATAAGATTTTGGTTTTTATAGCTATATTTAGAGCTGCCATAATATCAAGGGTAATTAATTTATTTAAAAATTTTCTCCTGAGGATGATTGATAAAGAAATGGGTTTTCATGTTATTAAAGCTGTATATTATCCAGTGTGTAATGCACTTTCCAGTGGGCACACACTTAGATCCTGGTATAATATATGGAGAGGCTAGAGGAATTATGAATTCTTTTCTCATATGTCTTTATGAGTAAGTTTTATGAGTAATTATGTCTTGTAATATCATGGTATGCCACCTGTTATCATTCAAATTATTTTATCAAAATGAGGAGTTATAAGTAGCATAAGTTTTTTCATTAGTTATACATTTATGAAATTATTGAATTTTAATTTTATGTTTTATAAGAGGTGCTCATTAAAATATATCTCTTAACTGACTATATATATTTCTTGTAGGTTACTTTTGAAATACACAAAGAAAATATTGCCAATATATTTAGGGAACAGCAGGGAAAAGGTGATGAAGGATTAGCTCCATGTTCTTCAAGTCTGGTTCCAGAAGTTACTGATGTTACCAGGGATGTTGATGTTTCAATTGGGCCTCAACATTCAGATCTGAAGGATTCTCCCAACTTTCCTCATTTTACTAGAAATAGTGATGAGAACTCAAGTATTGGAAAGGCAAGTTTGGTGGATTCTGCATCCAATATTGAACTGCAGACACCTGATATGTCTAATGACCAAAAGAAAATGGAGCAAGTAAACCAAGAGTTACTGAATCAAGCCAATTTAGAAGAAATAGCAACAAACGAGACAGAGGATGCATGTGATTTAGAAGCATCTTCTGAGGCAGTAGAATCTATGACTCTTGTCTCTAATTCTTTTGAACTACCTGGCAAAGATACTGTGATCATCAGTGAAATAAGTGCTTCCATAAGTTCTCCCGCAGAACAAGATGCTGCAGAGTTGCCAGAATTACTGGAAAAATCTGGAGTAGAGGAAGAAGAAGATGACGATTATGTGGAACTGAAGGTAGAAGGCAGCCCTAGCGAGGAAGCCAGTCTGCCCACAGAGCTCCAAGGTAATAGTGTGTCTGTAGCTGCCCCTGACGCGAGGGAAGGGCAAGCCACATGTGAAAATGACTGCAAAGTTCAAGAGGAAGTGCCTGTTGTTAAGATTCAAAATGATACTGAAACTGGAGATTCTAAAGATTCTAGGTTCACAGCTATGGCCATACCAGGGCCTTTAGCTACCTCACCAGAAGCTTATGTTTCCCCAACAACTGCACAGTCAGACGTTGAAGAGGTGCTGGATGAACGGATGAAAGCAACTAACCTTGCTGGAGAAACTGAATCAGTTTGTGATTGCGTTGATAATGGCTCCGAGGCTCCTGTTACTTCTGAGCAAAAGATTGCTAAGCTAGATGTTTCCAGTGTTGCTTCAGATACTGAGAGGTTGGAATTGAAGGCAAGTACAAGCACAGAAGCAACCCAGCCTCAACGACATGGGCTTGAGGTGATTACAGCATTGTCTTTAAAAAAACTTAAAAAAATATGTATGTATATTTTGCCTGCATATTTGTTTGTGTTCACTGTGTGTACCTGTATTGTCTCTTTGTCATGAATTTGTACTGTTAAAAACAGTAAGCATGGATGCTTTTATTTGGTTAGCATAATATTACTAACAATTATATAACTGTATATGTCAAATGGTTATATAATATTTGGCAATTAGTCTGAATTTATGACTATTTTCTCATTCATTCAATTTTGTGGTGCTGAGGATTGAACCCAGGGTTTTATGTATGCTATGTAAATATTCTCCTACTGATTATATTCTCAAGCCCAATGTGAGTTCATTAAGTGGCAATTTTTGTTATTATTTTAACACAGCATCACCAAACATTACCACTTTCAAACTTTAGAATTGGCATAAGTTTAGTTTATAAACTATAGGAAATACTTGCTTTTCCATCTTCAGCTAAATCAGTTCTAGCACATTGCGTTTTCAGTTAAATCTGGGAGTGTGTATTTACCAGTGCATGAGTGTGGTTTCAAATTTAAGGGTCTATTTGTACTGTGAGGAGAGTGTGTGTGATTGAGATGCACAGCTTGCTCTTTAATCAGTATTTCACAGTGACATGTGGTACACGTGATTATTATTGCTTTTTTCCCCCCACCTCTTTTTCTTAACTTCTGTTCCTCATTTCCTCCCCCCCTTTTTTTGGTTGTTGTTGTTTTATCTGCTCTTCATTATGTTGACTTTTGTTAATTCTTATTTTAACTAACGAAGAATAATCTATTTACTGTCTGGATAATAAATACTCTTGTCTTTGCTAATATTCAAAATTAAAAACTGCTTGATTCCTTTGTGAAATGCTACACAGTGACAATGTCTACAATTACATGTCTCCGTGCTAATTATTGTTGAATTGTGGTATTAGTGTTGTTGATGGCTTTGCTTTAACTGTGTGGTAAGACTGCTTGTTGATAGGTCTCTTCTTTGCTAATGTTTTTCTTTTTGAAGTTAAACTTACTTTATAACTTCTTAAACTTTTCTCTATTAGGTATCAAGGCAACAGGAAGAGCCAGGGCAAAGAGCAGCCCCAGATGCTGTTGACCAGCAAAGGAGGGACTCCAGATCTACCATGTTTCGCATTCCTGAGTTCAAGTGGTCTCAGATGCATCAGCGTTTGCTCACTGATCTTTTATTTTCCATAGAAACAGATATACAGATGTGGAGAAGGTTTGTTCAAGTGTTCACTAGAGATGACATATATAAATCTTAGTTTCTCTTTTCAAAGAAATTTATATAAACATTTTACATTATTCCATACATTTGATTCAAAAAGCAAATTATTCTATGTTGGTATTTTATCACATTAGCTTTTATTCTCCATTCTATGCGTGGAAAGCCAGTTTGAATTCAAGATCATAAAAATTCAAGATTTCTCATATTAAAAATTGTTTAATGTTTTATATCATTTTTTCATACTAGAATTAACTAGAAGGTAGATGTTCCAAGTAGACTTATTATTGTAAATGCCAAAATTAAGTTGAAATTCATGTATGACATTGTTCATATATTTATCATACGAAATCTATATATTTTCCATTGTGTAATTTTTAAAGAACCCAATTCGTTGATTTTTGTTTGTATGTACTCTTATCATATTAAAAGAATTTTATACCAATATATAAGAAAGTAGTAGTAAAAATTAATTTTTAATAGCACATGTAATACCATTTGCCTCCTAATTTTTGCTTTGACATCTCAATAAGTATGGTTTCATTAAATTCTTTAACTCAGGTATATGATAAATAGTGTCTGTGCTTTAGCAAAGCTATGTGTTGTACATAGACAGTAACTGATGACGAAGAGTACTTACTTTACTTGTTCTGAGGAAGTGTGCATCCCCAATATCTTCTACATTTCCAGGGTGATTTAAAAGCATCTTCTTTTCTGCCTCACCTTCAGCAGGCATACTTTGGTTTCCTTTCTGTAGCTTCATCAGTAAACATAATTTATCTTTGGACAGCCATTCAACAAAGACAGTTATGGACTTCGTGAATAGCAGCGATAATGTCATCTTTGTACACAACACAATTCATCTCATCTCTCAAGTGATGGACAACATGGTCATGGCTTGTGGGGGTATACTGCCATTGCTCTCAGCTGCTACGTCGGCCACAGTAAGGACTCACCTACTACATACAAGTGGTGTGATACCGTGAATGCAGTGGTTACTGTACATCATAACTGTGTAATAAAATACACACCTTCATATTTAACTGAAAAAATCTTAGCATGTGTTGCAGGAATGAAAAACCTATAAAGAATGTTACTTTATTAGGCATGAGTGAGCTCATGAAGAATATGATGAAAGTTTTCTCATTGCTTTTTTTTTAGATCAAAAGAACAAAAGAGCAAATCAATCTATTGTTCTAGATTTCCAGAAAGCCTGACCTTGAAAAAAGCTAGAAATTTGAGGAAGGCATCTAGTAAATGTAAATGTAGATATAATTACCAAACTTTCTACTTTGCAGCACGAGCTGGAGAATATTGAACCTACTCAAGGTCTTCCAGTAGAAACCTCAGTGACATTTTTGCAGAGGCTAGTTAGCCTCGTGGATGTGCTTATATTTGCAAGTTCTCTTGGATTCACTGAAATTGAAGCTGAAAAAAATATGTCGTCTGGAGGAATTCTACGACAGTGTCTCAGACTTGGTAAGCTCTTAAAAGCCATTAGTTAAGAATTACATTTAACATTGTCAGTCATCCACACTGTTGGATAAGTAAAACTTTTCTTATTTTGAGGAGAACGCGTATGCTCGCCATGTTCCCACATGCCTGCGTTTTTGAGTGCATTGTAGTAGGTAGCCTGTTTGTCATGGCTTGGGCATAATCAACATGCTGCTAAGGTGATTCTGATTAATAGTCACCCTTCTCTGTTAACTTATCTTTTTTCTGAAGTAGTGCCTTGCAGATTTTATATGTCATCATCAGATCTTCTTAGCATGCATATTTATCTTGGGTGAGGCCCAAGTTTGTCTTCCAAGTACCATGAGATGCTGATCCCTTTCTCTTCCAAACACACTTCAGTAGGAATGGTCTATGTGGTCATCACTCAAGTATACTTTTATTCAAATAAGCTAGGATAGTTTATTAAAGTAGTTAACAAAAATCATTAAATCTCAGTCCTTCTGGGAATACTTCTGTCTTAGGTGAAAGCAAATGTGCTCAGAATGACTGTCTGACTGCTTAGTCTTCAGAATGTTTTGTTAGATAAAGTAAACCCTTGTTCTTTGCATATGCTTTCCTGTATCCAGGAGTAAATACTGAGATTTGTTAATTGACTTGCTTATGGAGAGACTATAGTGGAGAGAGAGGACCTAAGAAATGGGAGCAAATCCTTAGGAACTATGACTTCTGCTGTTTTTATAAATGACTGTCTTCATAAAGTCATTTATGAAGTCATTTAATAAATAAATATATCATTTATTAACTTCTGTCATAAGTGTTGAGTTTGATATTTTAATGACAACCATTTTGTTTTTTTGTCCATGAGAGAATTGTAGATCAAAAAATTAGGAAATTTATCTCAAATTTAAAACCATAATTAGTGTAGTTGAAATCTGAGTGTAGATTTGTCTGCATAGGCCTGATCTGTCTTTAAACTTACTAGGATTTCTGAGCTGGGCTTGTTGTGTACTGAAGTGTTAGATTAGCTGACTATCATTCTGAGGCTCTGGGTTCAGTCCTTTGTAGCACAAGATAAAACCATTTCTGAACTGATTCCCATTCAGCAGAACTTCCTAAATTGTTTTTGAGGCTGCTGCAGGACATTTTTTGAAATACAATTCTATGAAAGTTGGTTTTCAACTTGCTGTGTAGTTGACGATAACATTTGAACTAGCGATCTTGCTACCTCCTCCTCTCAAGTGCTGGAATACAGGCATATACCACTAAACCTTGTTTTATGCTGAGACTAGGGATTAAACCTAAAGTCTCAGCAATGCTAGATAAGCACTCTGCTACCTGAGCTGTTTTCCCAGATCTTAACCAGAGCAGAGAATAAAATCAGACAATAAAGAGTAGGTGAGAGTCTAGGGACATTTTAGGCATTTGTTGAAGGCAATCTGTTTTGAATAAAGTGTAACGGGAGTCATACTGTGTAGGTGATTTATATCTTTGCTGCAACCTTAAATATAACTTTCTTTTCTTCCCCAATCTTTTTCTTAAAATACAATATAGTGTGTGCAGTGGCTGTAAGGAATTGCTTAGAGTGTCAGCAGCACTCACAGCGGAGAGCTAGAGGAGATGCAGCAAAAATCCTGATGCCCATGGGGAAGTCTGCAGCAAAAGTAAGACATGGAATCATTCATTTCACAAAAGCATGACTGTGTTCCAAAATTAAGATGTTTAGTTTGCTCATTTCAACATAAAGCTAAATAAATCTGATATAGAGTCTTAAATAGTCATTATCTTTTGTCAATATAACATATTTATGTTTAAATACATGGTAAATATTTGTATATACTTACTCTTGTCTGTTTTTCTAATACTTTTCCTTGTTATGTCAATTTTCCCCAAGTGACATCCCTTGCCATAACCAACTCCCACAAGAAAAATAATATGGCATGGTTTTCTGATACTTTACTGTGTTCTTTAAATCTGTTTAATGTATATATGTATTGTTATTATTGTTTTATTTCAAATAGAGCCCAGTGGACATTGTAACTGGCAGTATATCTCCAGTAAGAGATCTTGACAGGCTTCTGCAAGACATGGACATTAATCGGCTTAGAGCGGTTGTTTTCAGAGACATTGTAAGTTCAAATATTTCCTTCAAGAGTTCTTTTATCTAGTGTGTGCTTCCTCTTGGGCCTGAAGACCTTAATGTAGTTTTCCTGTGAGATAATACAGATGGTTTCAAGAGGCAGGCCTAGGAAACAGGATTCTTGGCAATGTTTTTTAGAAGTTTACAGTGGCAATAGGCATTGTCTGGATAAACAACCAGTTTATCTTAGTGAAAGAGCAACTGTCACATAGGAAGCACATAGGAAGTTCTTCTCATGGGCTCAGCAAGTTCCAAAACTTCAAAACATTGTGCATTTTCATAACTCCATTTTACAGATGAAGAATTTGAGGTATGGAGAGCTTAAGTAACCTGGTCAAGTGATGTTTTTAGTAAATGTTAGTCAGAATTGATACCCACTTGTCTTGCCTCCAGAATCCTTGCACTTATTGTAATAACATGTGCTATCTCCTAACATTGTATTATTTTACTGAATATTAATTTTTTTCCATCAAGGTTTTTTTCCCCCCATTTTTTTAGATAGGATTTCTCTATAGCTTTGGAGCCTGTCCTGGAACTTGCTCTGTAGACCAGGCTGGCTTCAAGCTCACAGATATCTTCCCATCTCTGCCTCCTGAGTGCTGGGATTAAAGGCATGGGCCACCACCACCTGGTCCCTTAAGGGATTTTTAAAATGTAACAAAGGATACTTAATGAAATGTGTGTCTTCTATTGTGGTATTTTAGAGCTGTGACTATAGTTACTTGTCTTCCTGCCCTTTTAACTTTTTTAAAGAAAATAATTTTGTTTTAGCAGATTTTGATGTTATGTTTTTAAAGTTTTATAAAATATAAATCTTAAAGTCATTTGTAATGTCACTATAGGGACTATTATCCTTAGTAAGTACTTGTTGAAGAATACTTAGATCTATTTTGTATTGGACATTTTATGTTTCATATGAGCTTTTCTGAGCAGCAGTTTTCTTTTCCTCACTTTTCCCCTGGTATTTTAGTGCCCTCTTGTGTTCTTGAGTAGGTCTTGATTCCAGTATAGAATTTGGAGTACCGTCACTGCTCAGTAGGTTTTGAACACTGACTGAACAGTAAGGACGAGGTGCTGTGTGTGTAGGACCTCATCTATAGTCCCATTAAGAAGATGGCAGGGCTAGGTTGTTCTTTGCTTGAAAATCCATGGTTAATATAAAGAGGCGGAGGAAGTGAGTAATTTAATGTGATGAATAAGGAATTAGTTAGGCATAAGTAGTCAAGAATTGTCTAAGAAGACCACATAAATGATTTGCCTAGTGGTCATATTGGTATCAGTTATAACACATGACAGGAAAGGGATGTTCAATAAAAAAAAGAAAAATGTACATTTATCTTTTCTACCAAGACTGAGAAACTTACACTTACAAGGTATCATAGATTGTATCATATTAGTAATGTGTCTAAGAATTGTTTCAAGTAGACCTGTTAAGGGCAAGTTTGATATCTGATTTTTTTCCCTGAAGTTATATCTAAAACTTTTGACAATAGTTATTATAGTCTTAATTATTTATTTTATGAGAATAGTTGATAATAATCGATGTTTGATATAATTGTCCCTTCAGTTCCCATCTGTCTTTTAGGGAATAAAGCTAAAGGCCTAGGGTGAATACCAATACGCTGGTGTACATTTTACACTTAGAAGCTAACCAGCTACCGACTTCTTGAGATTCATTTAATTTTAGGATTTTATAGACACTAATTTTTAAAATTAAAATTATTAAGTTAAGCCTTTCTGAGGTGTCAGCAGAAGGGATGTGTGTGTAGCATCTTCTTGACTGGACACAGAGGTCATTGATAGTCACATGCAGGCCATCTGTAGAGCTAGGATGGCTGCCTCTATGTCTCAGGTTAGTTTGTCCTTTTCTTTGAGGAAAATGCTTTGTATTCAGTCCTGACTTCTGCTTGCCTGCAATACTTTAAGTATTTTCTCTGAAGAATCATTTTCCATCCGTTTCTCTATGTTACAGCTTTACTTCTTACTCCTGGATGTTTGTTCTGGATATGCTGGGTATCATACTGCAACATTGCTGTGATGTTAAATTTATATAATTGGATTTTTTTTGATGAGAAATAAAAATAATCAGTTACCTTTATATTGTGGTAATTGCTATTTGAGTAACCATATAAAATGTGGTTTACTATGTCTCTTAAGATTGAACACTCATTTTTAAAAGTTGAATCAGGTTTTCTGTTTCTGTGTTTGAAAGTATAAACATTTTCTTTTAAAGGCACTGCCAAGCATATTCGTGAACTTTGCTCAAATGTATTTTAGAATTATTATATTTAGTAATAAATTATTATACAAATGATACATTATTTTCTACACACGTTGAAGGATTTGTGAACATCATCTATATTTAAATGTTGTAGTATGAAATAAGATTAGAATGTTAAAACTGCATGAACAATTACTTTTGTTTATTTCTCAGGAGGATAGCAAACAAGCTCAATTCTTAGCTTTGGCTGTTGTGTACTTTATTTCTGTTCTGATGGTCTCAAAATATAGAGACATTTTAGAACCACAAGATGAAAGGCACAGTCAGTCTCTTAAGGAAACTGGTAGTGAAAATGGGAATGCATCACTTCCTGGTAAGTTTCTACATTTTATTCCCTGATACCCAAATTCAAACAAAACTGTATCTGGTTAAGTCATTGATTCTGGAACTTAAGCCCACTATGTGTCAAGTGAGACCATAGGTTTATATTTACTAATAGCAAAATATTTTTATCTTATGATTACCAATAGCTTGCATATTATAAAACTTATCATATGTAAGTTATTTACCAATTATTTACATATTGTAAATTATTTACAGTTGGCAGATGAGTTTTGTTCTGTAAGTGCACCATCTAATAAAAATGAGAACGTGTTATCCTTTATAAGTAAAGAGTCCAATGTTTTTAATTTAGTATTTGCTGTGAAGGGTAATTCAGTCTTTCACAACAGAGTTCTAGGAAGTTGTTTAAACAATTAGTAGGGTTAACTATAGTTTTAAAAGAAGCTTTCAGTTACAGAAGTATAGTTAGGTAAACAGATTTGAAGGTTATAGAACTAGCTGCACTGAGAGGAGGGGGAATTTTGTTTTTGTTTCTTTTTCATGTTTTCATTTAGTACCTATTAGTTACTTGTATCCATGTAGATTCGTACCTACAGGAAGAAAAAGACTCTATTGCCATGAAGCTTATCTCTGGCAGAAAAAGACAAAATATTTTTTAATAGATAAATTTTATGGTATTTTAGAGGACAGTAAAAGTGATAATAAATAAGCTATCGCACATGACAGGAGAGATGGTTTATGTATTTTTCTTTAAGTGAAATGAGCCATTATTGGAATGTTGCGTACAGAGTTATAACTGATATGTATTTTTATTTTTTTTAAAGATTTATTTATTTATTATGTACACAACATTCTGCCTCTATGTATGCCTGCACGCCAGAATAGGGCGCCAGATCTCATTACAGATGGTTGTGAGCCACCATGTGGTTGCTGGGAATCAAACTCAGGACCTCTGGAAGAGCAGCCAATGCTCTTAACCACTGACCCATCTCTCCAGCCCATGTTATGTATTTTTAAAATAAGACTCTGAACCTAGTGTTCAGCTGATAAAAGCCTTTGTCATGCAACTCTAATGATCTGAATTCAGTCCCCCAGAATCTACAGTGGAAGGCGAGAACTGACTCCTGTAAGTTGTCCTCCACATGTGCACCATGGCATGTGTGTACTAGTGTTAAAATACATAAATATATATCATATGCACATTATAAACACATATACAGCCATAATAAATTAAAAAAAACTAAATACCACTTTGGATTCCATTTTGAGGACATACCTCAGAGGGGAAGGAAAAACTAGTGTTTGGTTCTGTGCTGCCATGTGACATAGAACATTGAAATTAGTGGTTTAAAACTACAACTATCTTAATATTTCATGATCTCTGTGGGTGTCATTTGAATATGACATGTTGGGAATGCTCACCCCTGCTCTAGATGTTTCCTGGGACTTAAAGTCTTAAGATGGCTTTTCTGTCGTCTGGTGACTGAGCTGAGAGGGCTCTAGGCTAGGATTGGCTGAGAAAGCACCTGAGCTACTGTCCTTTGGGGGAAGGCCTTGAGTCATGTTAATTTAATTCTTTGGTTTTTTTTATCCTATTAGTTTGAAAGGCTTTTCTGCTTCTCTGTAGTCTCCCTCATTAGTGTAGAAGTTAAATTTCTAAACTGAGCTGGTTTGGAGTCTGGTAAAGTCAAGTCTGGCAGGCTTTATTAAGATCCAGCCTGGGAACTGATTCTATTCTATTGGTTAACCATTCTATTGACCTAGCTAAGACTAAGGATTTCTTAAATACCACCAGGCATGAGTCACTAGGATCATTAAAGTAATTGCCTTCCACTATCAGTTAAGAGGACAATGCAGCAATTGATGTGATAACTTGATGGTTTCTGATTTTAACCTCACAGATAACAAGAGGCAGTCAGATTCTAGATATATTTGGATGACAGAAGAACAGTACTTCTGAACATTAATGTGGGTATTTTAAAAAGAAAAGATATTCAATAATTACTATACAATATACCGTAGTATATCAAGGGTGAAATATTTCAGTTTTCAACTTGTTGACTTTAGATATCTTTTGACATACAAGATGTAGGGAAGGCAGAGAAATAACAATCACTCACACACACACACACACACACACACACACACACACACACCCCTTTGTGTGTGGGATGAGATTGTGAGGGTATTTTTAATGTGGAAAGTGGGTGGAATAACTAAGGGAAAATACGTGTAGATAGAGGTGATGAAAGAACCACGGACTGAAAGGACCAAGGATTGACCCTAAGTTCCTTGAACCTAATAAATCAGGGAAAAAGAAGCTGAAGATATTAACAAGAAACTACTGGTGAAGTAATAGAAGAAAAAAAAAAACTATGAGCCATGGAAAAAAGGATTATCAAATTGCAGAGAACATCCAGCAGTTGCTTTGCTGTCAAGTGCTGTTAGGGATGAGGACTGATCTTTAAATTTCACAAGATGATCTTTAAATTTGGGTGAACTTGCAAAGAGCATGCTGGGTAGAATGATTGGAAGTTTGATTGGACAGAGTGAAGTTAGACAGCAAAATGGGATTGCTTGGGCTATGGATTCATCTCAGTTGTAGAGTGCTTCCCTAGCATGCATGGGGCCCTGAGTTTGAGTCCCCATCCCCTCACCAACTGGTCATGGTGGCACATGTCTGTAATCTCTGTACTTAAGAGGTGGAGAGAATGAGATCAGAAGTTTAAGGTCTGCCTTGAATTCTTAACAATCCTGGGATACATGAGACCCTGTCTTAGCAGGGATGGGCTGCTCCTTGTTGAACTGGATCACCAGCCCCACTTATTTATTTTGCACATTGGAGGGCTTGACCATTTTTTCAGCAGTGGAAACTGTGTGAAGTAGAAGTTTTTGCTTTATGTACCGTTGATATTCAACTTTGCGTTATAATCCGTGCATATGTTGCAAATCATTTCTGGAAGCTGTTGCAGGTATTTATTATTTACTCATTTTAGCATCTATTTTGAATATAAGGTACATTCTATCATATTTTATAGTTTATTTTAATGGTTTTTGGTTTTGAGAGAACATGACACATAATTTCATAATCTTGGATGGCTACTGGGACTTGAATATACCTTTAAAAGATTAGTTCTTGATTTCTTAATTTACTATTCTGTTCCTGGGTAAGATGCAGAAAACACACCAGCAGAATTTAGCCATTTAGCTCTATCATCGGTGGAGGAATCAGTGGAGGGCGCCTCATCTACTCGAAGGAGAGACTCTGGCCTTGATGAGGAAACAGCTTCTGGCTTAGGAAGCCATCCATCTACAGCTTCTCCAGCAGTGCCTCTGGGAGTCAGCGCGGGTCCAGATGCCATCAGTGAAGTGCTGTGCACTCTTTCTTTGGAAGTCAATAAATCTCAGGAAACAAAAACTGATGGAGGAAATGAGTTGGATAGGAAGGTGACACCATCAGTTCCAGTTTCAAAAAATGTCAACGTGAAGGACATTCTCCGAAGCTTGGTTAATATGCCGGCAGATGGAGTCACGGTGGATCCATCCCTTCTGCCCCCAGCCTGCCTTGG
Source organism: Ondatra zibethicus (assembly GCA_004026605.1). Taxonomy (NCBI): domain Eukaryota; kingdom Metazoa; phylum Chordata; class Mammalia; order Rodentia; family Cricetidae; genus Ondatra; species Ondatra zibethicus. The sequence goes on from PVIU01000262.1 coordinate 255,910, forward strand.
TGCTCTAGGAGATCTGTCTGGTGACCCACCGGTGCAGTTCAGGTCTTTTGACAGGTATGTAAATAACCCATTGTTTCGGTATGACTATGTTTGCAAAATGTACAGAAATACCATAATTTAGACTGTGAAAGTCTAAATTTTGTGCCTCAGAGTGAGTAGAATGTTTTGATCTAATTTCTATAAAAAATAGGTAGTTTTGTTGTGTGGTTTGTGCAATATTTCAGACTTTTATTTATTAACATCTTATATGCCACTAAAATTATTTTAGGTTTACTTTTAGTAGTGCACATTGTATGTAAAAGCCTTTTTTTTTTGGTTACACCTCAGGCTTTACATGAACTTACAATAGCTACCCATCATTCCCTTGCTTCCAGTTGTGTTAGCCTTTGTGAATAAAAAGTGGGAATCTAGATGCCAGCAGATACAGGAATTCAACTAGGTGTTCTGAGCCTGGGCAGTTCGAGAAAGCTAACTACAGAATCTTAATGATTGTATAGCCTGCACGAATTTTTTTTTTTTTTTTTGAGATTTGTCTATTTTCCTAACTAGTGAGGTTATGTTAGGGATGTTCTCTACTGCCAGTTGTAATAGATCATTAGCCTGCCTGGTCATTGTCTCTATATTTTATAAAGTTTTCTTATGTTCTACCTTCAACACATAGTTACTGAATGAATAATTTTAAAAACTAATATTTTCAGCTGGGAACAAACTAATATACAGAAAAGTTCCTACTACAAATTTTTTATTTTTCTTGAGACCATTGAGTTGCTAATATGATAATAAGATTTTTTAAAAATACTTTCTGGGTTTTCCATATAGATATGCTATAATTTTAAATAAGAAAATTAATATTTATACAATGATTTTTTAATCTTAAAATATTAACTACAATTGTTGCCTAAATTTCTTTAAAATTATTTACTATTTTTATTTATTCTTTCATAATTTTTGTGTATATATCAGGTACTTTAAGCTTCTTGCCTCTTTTTCTTCTCTTATCCCCATCCACCTTCCATTAAACCCCTTCCCAGCGAGCATCCTTCCTACTTTATTTTTTGTGTGCTTCACTGCCTTTACTTATTTATTTAAATTGTGTGTGTGTGTGTGTGTGTGTGTGTGTGTGTGTGTGTGTGTACTCATGAGTGGCAGGTGCCTGTGGAGCCCAGAGGATCCCTTGGAGCAGGAGTTATTAGTAGTTGTGAACCAACTGACATGGGTTCTTGTTTCTAGAAGACAGCATCTCATAGCACTCTTCCCACCCTTCAGCTCTCGGATTGTTTCCGCTCACTCGTTTGCAGTGTTCCCTAACTAAGCCTTTGAGCCAGTGATGACATTTCCTTCAGTAGGTACTTATTCTCTGCACTTAGGCCAGGTATGAGTTTGTCGCTTTCTGCAAATAGAAGTTTCTCTGACCAAGTCTAATAGCACTAGTAACCTGTGTGTAAAATTACAAAGATTTAGAAGGTAATTTGACAATATATCCTTGTAAAAAAACAGTAGCAGTAGGTTTCTTTGTTTAGTTCCCATAACCTCCTGCCCATGAACTTTTAACATTTATAATACCAGATGTGGATTCCCTTCTGTGGAGCTGGCCTCAGGTTTAAGCAGAAAATAATTTGTCACTCCTATAGCAATTATGCTACTTACTATTGTGACAGTGACCATGTGGGGGGGTAGGTTGGTGGTGTAGCTTGTAGAATTTCAGTTTGGTAGGACTTGTAATGTTTTTTCTTTTTTAGCAACAAGTATAGTACCTTCTGACTCCAGGAGAGCCAACCAGCAGGGAGGGAGCTTCTAGTTCTATTTTTATTTGATTTTTCTGTGTCCTATAACCAAAATGTATGGTGCTTTAGTAATAGGGTCTTATCATCTGGTTCCTGTGGGCAACCAAAATCAATGGGAAGAGACTTGTTCAATAACAGCCTTTTACTTCAAATGATCCAGTTTGAGATTATGTCTCTTCAAGTCTCTTAATATCTCTCACTTTATTTTTATCTAATGTGCCTTAGAATTAGATTCAGGTTAGTACATCTTTGGCAGAAATATTGCAGAAGTGACAGCTTCTCTTTGTTGCTTTTTGTCCAGTGGCATATGTATGGTTTTATCTTATTCCTGATGCAGTGATTACAGTGGTATGCATCCAGTTTCTATACTATTATGGAGTTCTTTGTGAATAGAGATTGTAAAATTCCGTCACTTTATCAGATTTTCTGTTCATTCATTTCATGGACTTAAGGTTTTCTGTTTTATTTGGTGGCTTCTAATATTAGAGACTTCTATATTAGACTATGTAGTGATGTATTTTTCAGTTCCTTTAGTTTTTGTCCTTTATAATTTCCTATTTTGTAAGTAATGTCTTACAATGTTGTCCCAGACAGCTACAGATTCCTCAGCTCAAATGATTGTCTTGTTATAGACCCTTGAGCTCATAGGAATCCTTCTGTCTTGGTCAAGGCTAGGATTATGGGTGTGAGCTACCATACCCATCTTAAAATTAACTTAAATTTGTGCTAGTGTTAATAATAAGAAACAATTGGGTGGCTAAATATTTTAATTAGCTGTGTCTTAAGTATTAGTTAATACTTAAGTATTTGTTTATATTTAAGTACTTAAATATACTTAGTATATACTTAAAATGTTTTTTTATGAATGACCAAAATGTTTTATTTTGGTATTTATTTACTTTACTTTTCAATAATGTTGTAATTAAATCCCTTTTTTTTCAGTGCTTAAGTGAGATTATGCATTTACTTAGGGAATCCTGCTTAGGTATTGTACTTTAAAAAGGTTTGTTAAAGTAAGGAAAAAATAATTTGCTGGTAGCATTTTCCAGGATGTTCCGTAAAACTTAACATGTCTGGATTACATTTAACATATTGTTTGATGGAGTACAATCTTCTCTGTCTCTCCCCCTATCTTTTTTCTTAGCAAGAGACACCTTTTGAAAGATTTTTCTTGAAGCTGTGGGCCAGTGGAGTGTTTTGGGGGAATTTCAAAGCATCCCTCTGATCATGTATTTATCTCAGGAATGTTGTGCCAGAAATCAGAACTCTCCTCATATCTTAAGAATTATCAACTCCCAAGCAATAGCTGGGAAGTTTAGAGTAACAGCTACATGAGTGAGCCCTTGCTGAAAGGCTGCCAGGTTCAGTTTCTGTAAAAGGGAAGGTGTTTGTGTTCATTCCCATGCCAAGATTCCTGCTCTTATCTAATTTGAAGATTCTTGCTGGCGATTAATGGGTGCCAGGGATTTATCTTGATAAAGTTCAAGGGCTGGTCTGTGTTTTCAGCTGAATCCTTTGGGACTAAAGTACTCAGCTAATTTTTTTTTTTTTGTGTGTGAACTGTTTTATTTAACCATGTTAAATATGTTATTTAACCATGTTTATTTATTTTATTTAACCATGTTAAATAAAATAGCATTGTGAAGGTTTGTGGTATTTTCAACTGATGTGATTTTAAAATTGAAATTCTGAAACTTGTCTACAAGAGATTATTGCTCTTTATTTGTGCTTATTACGAATTAATTGAAAGAACCTTCAACGTCCCCAATTTAGGAAAATGACAGCAAAACAACAGTATTTTCACTTGCTATGTGAGGGACTATAAAAAGTACTTTAAAAAATCTATACAATTAAGATAATTACTTGCCTCATAAACATTAAGACAGATTTTGAGTTTATTTTTTAAGTAGAAACTTAAGGCCTAGGATATACTCAGAGGTAGCGTTTGTGAGTTGAATACCCAGCACAAGAGTCGGGGATGGAAAAATAAAAAAAAAGCATGTTTGATAGCAGCATATTTTCAAAGTGAGCTCTGTATATGTTGCATCTTGTTTTTTTCAAAGAGAATACAAAAATATTTTGTTTTTGTATAGCTAATTCTCACTAAAGAGTGGTAAGTTTAAATATTTAGGTTATCGTTTCAAAATGCAGAATCTACTTTCCTAGTTTAGATTTATGCTTACAGGATGAACATAATGGGCTAGAATTTTGCCATAGTTATAAAATTAAAATATGTGATATATACACATTATTTATTGCATTGTAATTAGATTGTGTGGTTTTGAATTTTATTTTGATGCAGCCCAGAGCCCTAGTAGTATTGTGTCACTTCTCAGAAGCAGTTTGAATCAGGTAATGGGTTCAGTAATTATTAATTTTATTTTTTGTATGTACTAATTCATAGTTAGAATAAACAGCAGGGGTGAAAATGTAATCACAAAGGTGGTTTTCCCAGGGCTGGTCTTATCCATTGCACTCCAGATGTGCTGACCCTTGATAGTTTTCTAAATGTGGAAAACTTAACTGCGTAATTTCTAGTAGGGGGGAACTGGCTTCATTCTCTCCCCTATTAAAATTAAAAAAGAAAATAAAACCTCATTTGTTACCAGATATATTTTTGTAATTTAACAGTATATGCATAGTTTCTTATCTTGAAAATATTTATTTTTGTTCTGTATAGATGATTATAATCTAGATAGATACACTTAAGTGTCGACATGAATATGATGTTGGAGAACTTGGTGAACATACTGAAAACTGTTTAATTGTATGCTTTATGTGATGAATCGTATGGCATGGGAAGTATAGCTTAGCAAAACTTGAAAAACAGTTCATTGTGAGGCAATGGCTGACATCAGAGAATCTGAGACGTGGTTCCTTCCTACAGTTTACTTTGACGAGTCATTTCACCTTTCAGAGCTTGTCTTAAAACTTCAAAAAAAAGTTCTAAAAAGCTGTTTGTAGCACATGCCTGTAGTCTTACGACTTGTAAAGGGTGAGGACAAGATGGGAGGAGTAGGCCTTGGAATTCGGGACTCTGGCCTGGGCTACCTTTCATATTTCCTCCCCCAATTATTTATTAAATGAAATCAATGTATACTTTAAGATTGTTTTTCAAACTGACATAATAAATTTTTGAGAATATGTACAGAACTGTGGGCAGTAAATATTTACTGAACTGAATAAAAGAATATGCTGTTTTCACTATGGAAAGTATTATTAACAGTATGCTAAATGTTTAAAAACCAAATCAAGGTTTTGTTGTTTTCTAATTAACCACGGCCACGTGAGGACTGTGCATGTTCAGGAGCAAGTATGAAGTGCAGTATTGGTGAGCTTTGACCCGTTTGTGTGCTCGTGTTACACAAAACATCAGCCAGGATTCTCCATGTCCACCCAACTCTCAAAGCAATTGTTATTTTAACTTTGTACAAAACCATTTATTAGTTTGCCCGCTCCAGAAACTTTTTAAAAAAGGGAATAAAAAATATGCTTTTGAACATAGGCTTCCTTAATTTAGCATAGCACCTTTGAGATTCTTCCATGTCGATAAGTTCATTAGCAGTCTATCATATTGTTATGTAATAGTATTCTACTATATAAGTTCTCACAATTTAAAAGTTTATTTTTTGTGAATGAAAGACATTTGTGCAGTTGCCAGTTTTCAACCACTTTAATGCATCTGCAAGTATAATTGTATTATTGCATACTTAAATGTTCTTGAACAAAGATCTGAGGTACAGTTGTTGGGTCATAGGATAAATTTATGTTTAAAATTTTGATTATGGAGAATATTTTTTTTCACTGCTGTGAATTGAACACTGGCCCTCAGGCATATGAGGCAAAGTGCAGTGCCACTGCCTGTCCACAGTTCACTATGCTATGTTATTCTCCCTTTGGTAGACTTGTTGCTTGCATAAAACAGATTGTGATGGTTCTTTTGTGAACAAATAGAAAGTAAATTATTCATACTTATTATTTCTCTACCTAATTGTTAGAGCCTAGAGATTTTTTTTACATATTGGTATATAAATTATATAAATATAAATATTTAGTATTGTTTTCTCAGGGTACCACCAGCACATATGTATGTACACACACACACACACACACACACACACACACACACACACACAGAGGTCATATCCACTTTCCTTTAATTCAGTGATCTTCAACTGATATAAGCTACCGTGATTTAAGCACACCATTTTGGGATTGGGGGCTCAGGTGGCTGTTGCTTCTATTTTTTAGTATATAGTTAACATTGGCAGTCACCCTTATAATGATGTGACACCAGCTACCCCCAAGTACATTGAATAAGCCTTGCCTAGCACAAGATAACTTGATTTAATTGGCAACAGTGTTTGCCCTCAGATGATAGTCACTGAAGTAAAACAGAACCTATTTCACTTTGCTCCTCTTCTTTTTTTAAAATTAACAATAGAAATGTATTTTTTAAAATAATAGAATTGAGTGCTTTAGAAAGTATGAATAAATTTATTAGGATAAAGTACCTAAGTAATTTTGTTTAAAAATCAAATACTTTAAAGCTATTAAGGGAATACTTTCAGCTTACAGTATTGTCAACAAAAGATGTGATTAAATAAATTGAATGTTGAAGACTTTAAGCTTATGGTTAACACGGGTGATTAAAAGTAAGAGCTGCTGTGGGAGCACATTATATATCAGCTGTCCTTTTCCCTCATTAGCTGGGTTTGCATGTTTATGGAGCTAAGTTCAATTAAAAATGCCTTTTAAGTTATGTCTAACAAGGTCTTTTACTTACTCTTTTAGTATAAAGTATTGCACTTTAATTGAAATAGGTATATCATAAATACATGTGTTTGAATAATACATAATATGAACTACTGGTTCTTTAGCACCTTTTCTGTTTACAACAATTGTCCGTTGCTTTCTATGTGATATAATCTAAAGCTGTCATAGTTTATGATCTATTTACGTGTACCAATTGCTTGTATAGGTATTGTTTTATCTTTTAAGATACTTAAGGTTTTATGATTTCAAATTAGCAGTGCTTTAAAATCCTTCTTGAAACATAGTGAGTTTTCTGCATCAGTTCTGACATTTTAAAAAAAGTTAATTACTTCTCCTCTTAAATTCCAAAAAATTTTCCCTTTAAAATTATCTTTGGTTATATTTACTAGAAAATTCAAGATGATCTTAAATTTAAAAACATCTTATGTGGTAAATGTTGATTAAAATGGATTATTTTCATAGGACATTGTCCTAGTTTAAAAACAATGAGGCTGGGGAGATAGCTTGCAACTACAGTGTTTGCTGTGAAAGCAAGAGGACCTAGGTTTGATTTTTACAAACCAGTGTTTTACAAAGCTGTGTGTGTGGAAGGGAGAACAGAGAGGAGTTTGGAAAGATGGGTCAGAGATTGAGAGCCCTGGATGCTCCTCCATCAAACCTGGGCTTGATTCCCATCACTTCCATAGTAGCTCTCAACTGTCTCTAACAGGTTCTAGGGGATCCAATGCCCACTTCTGGACCCTGTGGACACCAGCCACATATATAGTACAAAGACATGTGCAGGCAGACCACCACTCATAAACAAACAAACAAACCTGGATGTGATGTACTCTTATAAACCCAGGTCTGGGGTTCCCCAGTCAGCCAGCCTAGCCTACCCAGTGGTCTTCTGCCTCTTGAGAGACTCTGTCAGAAACAAGGTGGTTGGCTCCTGAGGAATAGCATCCAGGCTTGTACTCCCCCTCTCTACTTCCTCCTCCTTCCTTTCTTCTCCCCTCTTCCCTCCTCTCAAAAAGAGAAAAAGGCTCATAAATATAGACAGCAGTGAAGAAACTTTAAGTTGAACGAATATTTTAAAGACTATGTCAGAAATAAGAAAGGCAGTGAAAGCTTCATTTTATTTTGAAGTGTGTATAATGTAAGTAATTTATATTTTAAAATCTTTATTACAGAAGTGTCATCATTGCAACAAAGAAATCAGCAGTCTTACCTTCCACCCTTACTACAAGCGCATCTACCAATGCTGTCAGTGTGGTTTCCTGCGTAGATTCCACTCAGGTCTCAGATGTGGGAGGAGAGTCACCAGGTGAGTTAGGCGTCAATGATATCAACATAATTTTTAGATCCTATTTTGGCAAACCTTAGAATTTTCTGATAAAATTTGAAGTTCATAACATGCTTTAGAAACCTTTGTGCTTTTGTGTTTTACTGTTGATTGTTTATTAATATCCTAAAAAGTCTGAGTAAAATAGTAAATTCAGGACTGGAGATTCAATTCAGTTGGTAGAGTGCTTGCTTAGCTCTGGGTTCAATCCCTTGGGCTGCATGATCTGGGGGTACACATACCTGTCAGCCTAGCACCCGGAAGGTAGGGGAAGATGATCAGAAATTCAAGGTCATCTTTGGCTATGTAGTGATTAAAGACCTGCTTCAGCTATAGGAGACCTATTAGTGATTGATTGTTAAACGCATATCTACAAATACTACTTTGTTTATTTTTCTGAATTGGAACCTAGGAAAATATGTTATCCTCAAGTAGTATGTCATTCTTGTACTAGCCACAGTGGTGCACATTTTTTTTTTTACAGTTATTTTACTTTGTCTAGCTTTCCTTTCACATTTCTTTGTACTATGAAAGCATATTAACTAATGAATATCAGATCTTAAATCCATCTATGTTAGATGAAGGTTAGAGATAAAATATGTAAGTAAAACTTGAAGAATGCAGTGTTAAAATAGCCAAGTAGGATGCTGGGGAGATTACTTAGGTGGTCATGTGCTGCTATGCTTGCAGATGGACCTCAGTGTAAAAGGCGTGCCTACAATTCTGTCAGTCGGAGGCAGAGACAGAAAGGTCAATGGGGTTTTCTTGCCAGCTAATTTTGCTGAATTAGTAAGCTTCATGCTTGGTGAAAAAGTTTTCAGTCTGAAAAATAAAGTAGAAAACAATAAAGGTAGAAACGACATTGACCTCAGACCTCTACATGCACTAACATGGGCACAGACGAACCTTCAAACACGCTGCTGGACAAGTAATATAATGAAGGTAGGAAAAGGGACCATACTTATATCAGTAATACTGTTTAGGAGGCTGTGCTGTTTCACAACATAGTAACAAGGGGCTAGAACCTCCAGAGGACTCAGACTGTGACTCTAGGATGAGGCTATTGTAAACAACATGAAAACAATCCCGAAGGAGCCCCTTGCTGATTAAAATAACATTTTTATTTATTTTGGGACAATTCATATAAGGATCTGCTCTCCTACTTGTATTTGGCAAGCTAGTCAGTCTTGGAGAGTTTTGAGAATTTTTGCTGTTGTTACTAAACTAGCCACTAGTTAGCCAGCCCCTGTTTCTATACTGGATTTTGTGTTATGTGTTGACAAAGTAAATGCAATTATTTCTTTTATCTTCTTTGTTTTGTTTTTTGTTTTTTGTTTTGTTTTTGTTTTGAGACTGGGTTTCATGTGACCTAGGATGGCGTTGAACTCACTACCCAGCCAAGGATGAACTGAAACTTGTTATCCTTTTGTCTCCACATCCCAAATGGTGGAACTTGCCACTGTGCTTGGTTTCTGTTGTGCTGGAGAGAGACCAGGGGTTCTGTGCGAGACAAGCACTGTATCAACGTATCTACATATCCAGCCCACTTTTTACTTTTATTTTACTTGTCTTAACAGAATTTTGTTTTACAGTTTGAAATGCAGCTACTTCTTAGAAAATGTTATAGTATGCTCAAGAAAATTGATACTTTAACATTCAATTGTAACTATGTTAAGCGTATAGTTTCTGTGTATGGTAAAAGTTAGAAAACACACTGCAAAGTTACTTGATTAATTCCATGAGTTGTACTACTGAACCTCATGCAGCCTAAGCTGGCCTTGAATCGAATGAATAGCAAAGAATATCCCCAACTCCCGGCTTCACATCTGTTGTGCTTGAGAGCTCTGGTACCATTACAAATTTGATTTCTATTTTAGAATTTATTTTTAGTGTCTTTTTGTTTTTCCTTTTGAGTTGAGAATTGAACCACTGAGCTAGCTCCCCAACCCATATCAACTACTTTAAGAGTTCATGAGGAGTACTCATTTTATTTTCATATACAGAAAACAGTAAGTATTAAGTTAAAAATTTCACCTGAAAAGACAAAGTTGCTGTAATAGGATTGTATTGTGTGGCTTAGGCTTTTATTTTTATCAAAGAAATTTAAGCATCACTACACTTTGGTTTTTAGATTAGTTTCAAATTTGTAGAAGAAAGTAGAAAGAACATGGTTGCCTTGTATATACCCCCACAGCATTCTCTTCCTAGAAAAAAAATTAGTGATCTTGGTTTAAGTATACAAATATGTGCAACTTTATCCATTTTCATAGTGTTGTGATTTTCTTGATTAGCTTTTTTTTTTTTAAAAAGACAGTAGCTACTATTGTTTTCATGAAACTGGCAGCCATATAAAAACTCTGTTGTTAAGAATCCCTAAGTACACCCCAGAGAAGGCAGACAGTATGAGACGTTCCTCTTGTTCCAAAGGTAGTCTTCTTTAATTTAAGTTTAAAGTACAGAGTAAATAGGATCTTCTGATGCCTGCAGAGGCCAGAGGTGCCAGATTCCCTGATCTGGAGTTACAGATGACTGTGAGCCTCTTGACATGGGTACTGGAAATTGAACTGAGGCCTTCTGTAAGAACAGTACATACTTGTAACAGTGGAGTCCTCTCTCCAGATGACAACTCTTAGATTTTTGAGGGCAAGTGGGCCTCCTATGTTCTCCAAGCTGACTCTGAATTTCTGAGTTTTCTCAGCTTCTTGAGTGCTAGAATCATAGGCACAAACCACCATGCTAGACATTCTGGCCGCTTTCAAATATGTTCTTCACATTTCAAATCACATGGAGATAAGAAACATAAGAAAGTGAAGGTGTATATGTGATCTTTTGTTTTTTGTAAATCCATGGTATGAATGGGGAATTCCAAATTAATTTGCCCTCTGGAAGTCTTTTGTAACCATTGGCCAAAATGTGTAATATTATATTGCATCTTATTGGTCTGACCCATAATCTGTCCTTTTGCTCCCTACTGCTCAAATTTTGTTCAATTGGTGGTGCTAGTGTTTTCCAAATAACTTCTTGGTGTTTTCTTTGTTGAGCTAGAATTTTTAAGTATTTGATATTATTCTATAACTTTCTTAATTAATTAATTGATTTAGTTCTGTGGATCAGAGCTTAATACATATTGAGTATGCACTATACTATTTTGCTATAAGCCTGGTCAACTTGTGTTGCTTTTTTAAATAATTTTTTATTTTCCACTTAGTCCAGTGGTGTTGGTATTCTTTTCTTCGTTCATTTTGATTTTTGTATCTGACTTTTCCTTTCCTCTTTTGCATGCTGTTTTCATTTTTGCCTGGCCTTTCATTTCATTACTTGATTCTTATCGGTGCTGTGACTACGACCGCCAGTGTTGTGTTCTCCGTCGTTCCGTCTGCCATATTATGTTTGTAGCTTGTCAGGTACTCGTTTACTTGGAATCCTAAGTCTACCAAAAGTTCTCTCGTATTTAATAACTATAATTGGTAGATTTAGGGCACATCTTGACTTAAGTTATTTGCCATTTAAAATAAGATAATCAAATAAATAAATATTAAATTTTATTTTCTTTCTCTTAGTTCTCGTAGATTTGGGAAATCATTTGTGGATGAACTGATTATTGTTATTATATTCTGAGCAGGGAAGTTCTTGCTCTCTCTCTGAGACAGGGTTTCTCTGTAGCTTTTGGCACCTGTCCTAGAACTAGCTCTTGTAGACCAGTCTGGTCTCGACCTCACAGAGATCCCCCTGCCTCTGTCTCCTGAATGCTGGGATTAAAGGCATGAGACACTACTGCCTGGCCTATACTCTTCCTCTTCCTCTTCCCTCTCCCCCGGGTCTTGCTGTGTAGCTCAGGTTACGCTAGGATGTCTTAATGTGGTACAGACTGTCCTTGAACCTGCAGTGAACCTTCTGTCTTTGCCTCCCAAGTGCAGTCATTACCAGTGAGCATAGCCGTGTTCACGTGGCCATGGTTATTCTTTGCACAGATTTATAGTTAATAACTTTTCTTTGGTCTTCACCATTGTTACCTTTAGATGACTATGGCTCTTAATTTTGTAGTGGGCCAGAAACAGCCACAAAAATCACTGTTCAAATTCAGTAATACATTATTGACTAATAAAGAATTACTTGACAAACAATTCATAGATACAAAAGGGAATTGAAAGAAACCATATAAAAATAAGATGCACGATATGAGTTTATTAGCAAGAAGATTTAAAGTACTTTGAAATGTTAATATAAAAAAGATCTTCTAAATTTTACATACATTATGATCAAAGAACTGTTAAGACTAGCTAGACTGACTGAAATAAGGAATTAAAGTCTGTTTTCCTCTTGAAATAGTACCATTGAAATAATTTTGTAATTTAGCCTAAAATTAGTAGCTTTCATATTTACATTTTATACCTATATATCATTAAATCTATAATTAATACACTCAAAATTTTTTAGTATAGAGATATAAAATTTTGCTTGGAATGATATACCGTAGCTTCTCTGGACTTTTCATGTCAACAGTGGCAACTTCTCTTTAAAATAGGTAGAAAACAGATATCAGAGGAGAAGGTCTCCACACCCTTTCTGTTTTCAAAGAAAAGGAAACTAAGTTTAAGTAACTATATAAAAACTGGAACATTTAAAGTTAGAAACAAATATTTAATTATCTACAATATAATATGTTTTTGTATGTTAATATGCAATATTTTAAAAAATGCTGTCATACTTTGCTATGGTGTTCTAAAGTATAAATAATGAAGACAAAATTGAAACTCACTCAGCGGTGGAACCAAGTGCAGCACTCTATAGGAGTTTGTTGTATACTGAGTTCTTGCTAATCTGCAAAATTTAGCCTCAGTGTTTGCTCTGTATAAGTTTAAGACTAAAAGATTTGCCTTTATTCAGTCAGTTAAAAAGCTTCATTTCTTTTAGAGTAAATTTTTTTTGGCATCTAGACTCTCTCTTCCAGACAGACAGACAGATAGACAGACAGAGAAGCATACACAGAAGCACATGCATGTTCACTCACACACATGTGTGGCATAGCAGTGTTTAGTGATTAAAAATTTGTGTCTGATTCAATGATTCCTTATTGCAAGGGATCTATTACTTAGATCCTTAGGGAATTTGTAAGTAATATTTTGCTCCCTGCACAGATGTTGGTGGAGGATCTATTTACAGATATTTGGAAAACTATTGGTGTTAAGGAACCATGTGTATCAGTGCACAGATAAGGAGAACACAAGTCTGTGCCTTTCATGTGTTGGAAGCAACCTTTGCATTTACATGGGTGATTGATTATATTTTAGAAATATTTAGTGTTAAAACAAATTTATCATAAATCTATAAGTTTCCATGATGAATTGAAAGACAATCTCATGTGAAATTGCTGGTATATTTAGCTCATCTCTTTTATTTTTTTCTGTTTTTTTAAAAAGATTTCTATCTATCTAATGTTTTATCATTGTTGTACAAGTGTCCTGTGACTTAAAAATTTACTTTTATTTTTATCTGTATATCTGTGTATCTCTGTGTTTGTATGCTAAGTGTGATGTCTTTGGGTGCTTGAGGAGCCCTGCAGAAAGCATCAAACCCCTGAAACTAGAGTTATAGGTGGAACTGTAGATAGAAATGGTTGTGTTTCCTTGAGTCAGGGTTAGTTAGGGAAGAGGGGAATCTCCTTTACAATGCTTAATTCAGTGATGAATCCAGTTGGCATTTCTGGGACTTTGGTGGGACCTTTCCAAACAGAAGTTACTTTTGTCCTGGAGGGCACTCTGTAATTTTTAATTATAACCTGGGATAATGTGAATCTTACTCTGAAGAAATGAGTTAATACTGAAAAAGCATTCTTAGAAATTCCCTCAATTCTGGTTCTTTTGTTTGTTTGTTTTGTTTTGTTTATTTTTGTTTTGAGAAGGGTGTCTTTGCCCAGTCTAGCCTCAAAGTTGTAATTCTTCTGCATCAGCCTCCTGGCTGTGCCACAGACTTGTGCCACACTGTGTTCAGGTTTTCTCTTTTTGAATCAGCTGGGATTGTTATCATTCCCAGCTCAATTCTGCTGCCTGACTTCACGTAAAGTGTTTGTCACTGTTCTAACCAGATGCATCTGGGATTCTTTTGAGTTAATAAGTTGGCTTATTGCCCATTGCAGTAAAGGAGAAAGCACACAATGGGTACCTGTGGCACACCAGTCACAATGTTTATTATAGGATTAGAGCTTGTGTTCAGTGACTTTTATGAGAAGGAAATGAGGCTTTTAGATTAAATCTGCGAGGAAGCAACGGTAGTTCTCTGGTCAGATATTGTAGTTCTACCTAGAGGAAGAGAAAACTTAGGTCACAATTTTAACTTTTATAGAAACATCAGTCCCTTATAAAGCTTGGACTGTCTGATTGTTTTATTTCTTTGGGCAGAGTTTATGTTTGTTTTTGTGTTGTGACATGATTGTGCAGTGGAGTTGATTTTCATGTTGATTCTTCATAGCCACAGGGTGTCTGTGCTCTGAAAGTGTTTATACCACCAGCTGTGGACTTCGGTGCACCTCTTCACAAGGCTTGGCAGATAGCATTAGGCTACTCCCTGATAGTCAGAGGGCATGACATAGGATCAGGCTAGCTCCTGGATGTCTGAGGGCTTACCCCTGACATCAGTTTCAACCACTTTATCTTAGATAGGCGTTTCCTGGCTACACCAATTTTTTCCTGTTGGGATATTTCCAAAATACTTATGCTTGAAGTTTGAGACCTCTGATAGTGCATAGATTTCAGTGTCCTGTTTATCAGCGTGTGTGTGTATGTGTGTGCACTTCATAAGACTTTATGTTTATCAACTTTTTTGATCTATCCTGATGAAGGGCTGTAGTGGACTTTTGTCTCTGTTTGCTCTTACATTGACCTGGCGCCCTTGTAGGTTACAACTTGAAGGAATCAAGACTTGGCAAATGGACTGCAGTGCCAGAACAGTGTACTCATTTGTACTTGACTACCTCAGGTCTTTATTACCATGCCAACTCCCTTTCTTGCAGAGAGAATTTAGTATTGCATTTCCTGCTAATTCCAGCTAGATAGCAATGACCCTGCTACCTACGTTCTACTTCTACGTTAGATTGATTGGCAGTCTAATCCTCTATATTTTGATTCTTAAGCGGAAACTTATTTTCCCTTCTGCTTTACTGAGATTTTGTGAACTCTTCATACCTCAGAGTTATTTTCCAGTTTAGTCTTTGGATTAGTTCTTAAAGTCTTGCCATTATGTAGTTCTGTTCCTATCCATTCTTAGCTCTCTCAGGGTTAGTTTCCAGGCCTAGTCTCTTGTCTGGTCAAGTTTATGAACAGTTAATTCTTGATAATGTAAAGACAAGAGAAAACAATTTGAAAACTTTTTACAAGAGTATTGAATTGATTGTTAATAATATTAAGATATCATTATGTAGAAACATTAATTGGAAAGAGTGGAATGAGACTATATAATGTAAATTAATTTTACTCAAGTACTTTAAAGAATTAATAATTAAATAATTTTACTCAGTACTTTAAATATAAACACTGAAATAAAATGGTAGGAAAGAGAGGGATAGTGAGAAAATTGACCTGTCCAAGTATAGGAGTTGGGATGATTAGGGAAATTATATCTCCAGTTTGCATTTATGAAGCCATTCAATTATATATTTAGAATCTCCAGCTGCTAGAGGTAGTTGGAAGGGAAGGATGAGGGTTCTTCTCTTTAAAAAGTGCTATGTTATAGCTGGAAGTGCATTAAAAATATCACCTGGAAGCCAGATGTGGTGGTGCATACATGTAATCCCAGAATTTTTAGGGTGGGTACATTAGTAAGTCAGACATTCAAGGTTATTCTTGGCTGCATTGTGAGTTTGAGGACAACCTGAGTTATATGTGACCCTTTTAAAACAAAACAAAAATTTAAAAGCAAAACAAACATCAGTTGGAAAAAATAGGCAGGGGAGATGGTAGCTAGTCCATGCAGTCCATGCCATGGTCTCTAGGTGTGACTTCCTTGCCATTAAGTCCTGAAGACTGGGGAGCAGACCAGATCTTCATCTAACTTCCTGGTTATCTGGTGTGGGGATTCCAGGTGTCCACTAGGCTGTGTGAAACGACTCATAAAAATCTCTGCCGCACTATTATCTCTTCTGTGATCTTGAAAAAAGCATCATTTGAAGTAAGTGTGAGAAACAAGTCATATTATAATTAATGAAAACTCATAGGAGAGAGTGCAAATGGCACTGAAATAACTAAGAACTGTTCCTCAGGTGTCTGTGGATTGTTTGTTATGTTAGACTCTTGATCAGTCATGCTATAGCACAAGTTCTCTGATGACTGACTAAAACATTATGCTCTTGGTGATAGTAGTACAAATATTTAATGCTAAATTAGGAATTTTGGGTTTCTAATTTTTACTTCATTGAGGAGAAAGCTTCTGCTTGTTAGTTCCTATTGGTATCAAATAACAGAAATTGAACCTAACTTAGTGGATCTATTTCTATCAATACTTGTCTGCTTCCACACCCCTTGGATAGGAGGGTTGCCTAGCACAATTGGCCTTACATAGAAATATTTAAGGAAAAACATTGATTTATCAAAAGTCTTTACTAAAGTGTGATATATGTTTGAAAAAGTACATTGTAACACATATTTGTTGGCTGCTGTAAAGAGATTATATTTGTTTGAATTCTTGTATCTAAAACCAGAAATTTACTGTCAAGTGCTTATTTTTCTTTTATAGGAAGTAGATCACCTAATGCAAACTTGCCTTCAGTCCCAGCTGTTGGCTCTGTCCCACAGGACCCAGTTGCACACATGAGGTATTTAAGCTGCTTACTGAAATTTGTGGTTTTTCAAGACCCACCCTTTCTTTTCTCTTCCCCCAAATACTTTAGAAAATATTTTTATTTCAAAATATTTTGTTGTAAAATGTTTATGAGAAATGTCTACTTGTAATAAAAATGTTTCATGTATGACAAATATTTTTATGAGGTCATGGTGAATATTTCAAATAATTCTGAGTTGTTAGGAACCTATTGTTTCTTTTAACATGTTAAAGTGATGATATCTGTTTAATTATGACCACATTTATAATGTATCTTCATATATTTTTACTTTTGTTTACATTTTTAATTTAGAATGTACATTTTAAAATTTAATTTTGAAATTTATAGACTTATTTTCAACCATTAAACCTATGTGGTCAAAGAATTCTTGGTTTTTCTTACCGTAACTGTCACATCTCTGTCTCCCCAGGGCAGAGAAGTACTTCTGCGAAAGGTGTATATTTGTGGGATCACACAAGCTTATTAGGTTCTGTGAGGCACAGGGAGATAACTGTGTGTCTTTGTGTGGGGGGGGGTTGTGGAGAGTGGAATCCTTTAGGGAGTGTCTGGTAATTTCAGTAGGAGCTGCGCTGTTGGAGCATAAGCTGTAACTACTGCTGTGAGCCAAGATAAACACTGGCTGCTGACTTGTTGCCTGTATAAAGCCCTGTGTACTTGTCAGTTTCCTGAAGGGCAGCATTACTTCTAATGTTTTAAACTCATTAAAAGTATATGATAAATTATATGTGAACATACATCTACTCTCATGCAAGCTTAATATGTGAATCGAGATGAATATTAATGTATAGTCTGATTTTTTAAATGAGGTCACAGAACATATTAGAAAGAAATTGTTATCACTTCTATAAAAATATTCTGTGGTGAAAGAGGACATTTTAGGTGGGAAGCTAAGTAGGAACAGTAACGTGTCTTTTGTTCCTTTTTATTTTTCACGTGACTTTACATTCCTATGGAGTTAGATTTCTCTCTAGATCCTAGAAAGCTGGTAACTTTCATCATCTCTCTGTTAGCATTACCGAGAGGCTGGAGCACGCATTGGAGAAGGCGGCTCCTCTGCTGCGAGAGATTTTTGTGGATTTTGCACCTTTCCTTTCTCGGACACTTCTGGGTAGTCACGGACAAGAACTGCTTATAGAAGGAACAAGTAGGTGTCTTTCCTTTATTCTGTTTTCATTTCTTTACTTTACAAAGCTATGTGCTTGCATGAGAAATGTCTGCATCTTCTTAAATATTTTCACCATTGGCAAGGCCCTCAGGCGTCTGTGACTTTTGAAGACTTTATCACAAATCTGTTATATTTTAATATTTTAGTTTTGCTTTGTTTTAGTTTTTTAACCAGCAATTTGGATGAAGTATAAAAGTATTAAGCCAAAGGAGTAGCGTTTGTTTTCTTGTTATAGAGGTTGAACTCGGGAATCTTGTACATGCTATGCAAGTGTTTTACCATTGATTTTCAATTTTAGATCAGTTAGTACAATTTTTAGTACAATCAAATTAACCATGGGGTAGAGAATTAGTGAGAGCAGTGTAACAGGGTTTTACTTGAATTTAAGATCCATAGAAGCTGGGTGTGGTGGTGCACACCTTTAATTCCAGTATGATGCAGGAGGATCTCTGAATTCAGGCCAGTCTGGTCTATAATAGTGAGTTCCAGGACAGTAGGGCTGTTATATAGAGAAACTGTGTCTCAAAGTCCCTCCCCCCAATCCATAGTAGCAGCCATATCTTGCCACATATTAGTAATGTGGATTGCATTATTATTTTCTGCTCTACAATTATGTTTTACAGGCAACAGTGGTATTGTAAATTTCCCTGCTCATATCATACTTAGGTGATTAGGTCTACTTTAGGTAGGGTGCTTTGTAGTTGTCTCGCTAAGAAGCATGCAAAGGAAGATTGCTGAGGAGACTAATTACTATGCTACTTATAGAATGGATCAAGGATAGTAGTTTCTTCCTTCCTCCCTCCCTCCTGTAGTATGAAGGCCTGGTGGTTGGGGTTTCTGTCCTGCCTGGTCCCCCAGCCATTTAGTCCCAGAGAAAATCACACAGAGAGTCTGCATTAGATATAAACTGATTGGCCCAATAGCTCAGGCTTCTTATTAGCTCTTGTAGCTTATATTAACCCATTATCCTATCTATGTTAGCCACATGGCTCAGTACCTTTCTCAGTGGGGCAGGTCACATCCTGCTTCTTCGGTGGTCCAGGCAGGAGTGGCGAGAGAGCTTCCTGCTTCCCAGAATTCTCCTATTCTCCTTGCTCCGCCTCTACTTCCTGTCTGGTTGTCCCACCTATACATCCTGGCTAATGGCCAATCAGCATTTATTTAAATCATGATTGACAGAATACAATTCTCCCGCACCACTCTTCCCTCCCTCCCTTCCTTCCTTTTTCTTTCCCTCCTTTCTTCCTTTCCTTGGCTCATTCCTTCCTTCCTTTCCTCCCTTTCTCCCTTCTTCCTTCTTTCCTTCTTTTTGGCTTGAGGCATTATGTAGGAAATTTCTTGAAATATTAGAGAAGATGATTCAATTAGGTGAAGGAAGATTCACCCTGAGTTTCCTCAGGCAACAGGAATCAATTCAACAGAAAACAGCTTTTTAAACAACTGACTCTATTTAAGAACTTAAGACTGGTAGTGTTGGGACTACCAGTAGAACTGGGAATCCAGCGGTTGGGAAGTGGAAGCCCCCAAATAGGGAGTTTTAGACCTGGCCTGGGCTGCATGAGAAACTATCTCAAAACAACTAATTTAATAGGTTAACTTAAAAATATCAGCTGCTGTCCCCGAACTAGAGATTGTAAAAGTCAAGCTTGAGAACTTTTATGATAATCAGAATTAATATTTTTGTTTGAATATGATTGTGTTATAATTATTGAGTTTTGTTTGTTTGCGGGCAAGATTGATAGTGTAAGGTAAGAACTGATAATTTATTAAAGCCCAAGTATCTTGGTAAGAAGTCCCTATTTTATGGGCTGGAGAGATGGCTCAGTGGTTAAGAGCACTGGCTGTTTTTCCAGAGGACCCGGGTTCAATTCCCAGCATCCACATAACAGCTAACAACTGTCTGTAACTCCAGTTTCTGGGGATCTGATACCTTCACACCAATCCACATAAAATAAAGTTAACTAAATTATTAAAAAAAGATGTCACAATTTCTTCTTCAGTGTCCTAAATATTAATTTACATTTAATGATGCATGACTTCATTTCCAGAGTTCAAAAGTAGTAATGAATTCATTTGAAAAGAAATTTGTAATTTTAGAAATACTTTATTTAAATTTTATGCATCAATAATTTATTTAATAATAGACTACTTGATGTAATTCTAAAGGATACTTATTTATTGAAATAATATAATTTGAAAATAATTGATTTAAAAAATGTTTGGAAATCTGAATTGCAAGACTTCTCAAAGCCTAATTTTTGTTTCATATATCAAATAAAATATTTTTAAAGTAGTATGTCCACTTATAAACTTTCATCTTTATTCATGGTTTTGTTTTGGTGTTTGTAGCATGAATGTCCTTTAAGCAAGCAGTTAGTGTGAGCAGTCCAATACCAGGTCTATGATGTCTCCCCTCTCTCCTCCTCTACTTTTTCTACTCTGCAAAGCCATATTAATTGTTCAAGTAAAAGTGAGCTTTCACTATCATTATTTTCTCAACCCTCAACTGTTCAGTATATGTTTTCTTTATTATCTTTATATTGAATATAAAGATTATATGTATCATGCCATTCTGAAATAATACTGAAAACAAACAAATGCATATACATGTAATTTTCTGTATAAGTATTGAAATACTTGTAAGTATGGTAGATCAAAGAACATTGTATAAACCTTTCTAATTTTGGATGCCTAAAGTCCTTCTATCGCTATTGTTCATTATACATATGAACAGATGTAAAAAGGTCCAGACTAGAATCCAGAGATGGTAATTCTGGTTCCTGTGGAGGTAATTAATTAATTAACCAATCCAATGAGGATTAACTACCTAACTGTGAAGGGTTCCGAATTGATACACTATGAGGTATTAGTTTTTTTTGTCATTTTTCCTTTTTTTTTGAGATCATAATTACATCACTTCTTCCTTCTCTTTCCTACCTTCAAATCTTCCCATATGACCCTCATTACTTTCTTTCAAATTTATAGTCTCTTTTTTCATTAATTGTTGTATATTCCTAAATATAACCTGCTTAACCTGCATGTTATTTTTATTTATATTTTCAGGACTAATCAATTGGTCTTGTGTAACCAATTGGTTTGCTTTTCCCTGGAGACTTTTTCTCTCACTCTCAGCAAGAGGACTGACTTAGGTTTTGAAACTGGGCTTGTATCTGGGTTACAACAGTCACCCAGGCCAGACAAGAGAGACTGTAGCTCCGTCCTTTCTCTCCTGTTTGGCAGCATTGGACTGAGTTGTTTTTAAAGCCATCTTAGCAGTACAAACTCATGTTTAGTTAATGACCTGCGTGCCTAGTGCATGCAGCACAGAAGCTGTTAGCTGATTTCTGTGCACTGCCAGCATCACTCCTGTCATTTCTAGCACTGGGAAAAATGGTTCTCACATCTTGAAAAGAAAATGAAAGGTATTTATAAAGCTTCAAAATGCCAACCTGCACCACTGTTCAACTGAGGGATTATTATTTAAAAAGAAGAAAAACTACAGAGCATAAAGATAAGAGGTAGAGAATCAGTCCTCTACATGTGGAAGAGCTTTAGTGGAGTAAAAAAAGGTAGTACTATTTTAGGGCTTTTGAATGTCACAAGGAGTTATTCAATACAGAATTAACAGTTATAAGTTTTTGATCATTATAATGTTATTGGTTTATCCAATCCTCATAATTATTGGAATTACCTTCTAAATATATTAGCTATAGCAAATTCTTTGAACTGCTCTTTGATTATATTGGGGATTTAAACTAAATAACTCTTTAGATGGTCATTAATGATAGAAAAGTTCCTTCCTAAGGACATTTTTAGTTAATCTAAAACAAAACATAGAAAGGAAAATGTAAATAATTAGTTTATAGGAAATGAGGAATACATAACAGACAATGGCTTGCATTTCTGTTAAGGTTTAGTGTGAGGTCGGAGGTCAAGGTACTAATAAGAGTGTTTGGGATGTCTGCTGCCATGAAACAAAATGGAAACTTGATGGATGGCTAGAGGGCTGAAGGGAGAGAGCGTGGTGGAGAAAGCCAAGGTCAGGGAGTCATTTCCCTTCTCTGCATGTGTAATGATCAGCCTTCCCAAACGAAGTGTAGATGATCACGATCAGCCTGGCATATGCTGCATTTCTATGAGTACTGTGAAATGTTACTATAGAAGAAGGCATAGTAAACGTTTGTGTATTTTGAAAGTTCAAATAAAATAGTTTGCAGAATCGATAGTTTTGGTACCTGTTTTAAAGTAACTACAGAGTACAGGTGTAGTTCTTAGTACATTAACATTTTCGTTTAAATCCAATTTGGACAAAAACAACATAAAAAGTGGATCTCTGCTTTTTTGTTTGAACTTTGTGTTTTTTGAATAACGCTCTCTTTTCAATAGGTCTGGTTTGCATGAAGTCCAGTAGCTCCGTTGTGGAGCTGGTTATGCTGCTGTGTTCTCAGGTGGGTGCAGCCAGATTAGTGTCAAAGTAAAAGTCCATCCTCATGTTCATTCCTTTGACAGTGAAGTCATTCTTGCCTTATCAGGTTTTGGTGGCAAAGTTTTGTATGCTGTGTTAAAATAAGTTTAATTTCTGTCTTAAAATGACTTCTTATATATGGTATAGATGATTTTGAAGCATGAGCTGAGAGAGAATTTAGATAAATGAGAAAAAGATAGTTTTTAGAATTATACTAAAATGCTTGAATCAGTTGATCTTGAAATGACTGTCTTTACTCTGTGTGTTAAGGTTCTAGGAATGGCTTTATTTATGTACTTTGTGGAGTGCCACTCTGATTCCTCTGGGATCTATGGGTTTGCCTCCCTTTTGTGTAGGGGTTATAAAATGAGTAATAAATAATTTTGAATCCTTGTCATTGCTAATTATTTTTGACATACACAGTAGACTTGGGAAAATATCAGTGAAGATGTAGCCACCATCATCTTAAAGATGTACAAAACAATTTCCTCAGAGCAAAATTGATTCCAGTGTATAGAAACCTTGTGTTTAGCCTTAATAATTTTTAAACTTAAAAATGATATATCCTGTGATGTTTTCTGTTTTTCAAATAAACAAATGAATGCTTGTTTTTATTGAGTATTTTTGGTAGTCTTTTTAAAGTGGTATCTTGCTGGTAGTAAATTCCTCTACTTAAAACTTTAAAATAGCCCTTTTTAATAGGAAGGGTATTGCTTTAGAGGTCAAGGGTTTTGACCCATTTCAACACCTTTGACCTGCATTTACAACTCTCATGGTTTACTTGCCTAAAGAATAAGGATAATACAAAATTAATGTTTTTTGCATCGATCTATTCGTTTTAGTGGCTATGTTGCCAAATTTATTTAGACTGCGCTGATGGACATTTCATGAATACAAATTAAAGAATCATAGAAGGTGTGAAAAATCAATACTCTGTTATCAATAAAGTGCAGTAAGAATAATTACTTGTAGAGAGTATAGCTAACAGAGTTTTGTAATGAACTTGTAAAGAGTTACATTTCGTAAGAGGCTTGTTAGTCTTAGATTTTGTGAGTATTCTGTTTTTATAGTTTGACCATTTTCTTTAGAATGCTTTTTCTCAAAAGCTTACTTGGTAAAGTGTATCATTAGGCCATCTGATTTTAGTGATTGATTATTTTTTTTTTTTTTTGGATGGAAGCCACGGCATACAGTTTTATACCTGCTCGAAGGTACCTCTCCCAGTTTCTTCCTAAGACTGTGGTTCTGTTGTGTATAGCGATATAGTTGGTTCATATTTAAATTTTGATAATGAAGTTTCACCTTTTAGTTTAGGATTGAATTTGGTTTGGTATATGAAAACTATTTCAAATGTAGCACATTCTGTATTTGGATGTCAGACGCTGCAAAGATAAAGAATGGCACTTGATAACACCTATTTGTCATGGATGTCAAAGTATTGCTTAATGCTTGTCTGATCAAATGGCATATGGAGGTCACTTAGAAGAGTAAGTTTTGAAAATCAGAAATTCTCAAGGCTTTTGTTTGAATAACACACATTGTTGGGTGTTTGAAGTCCTCAGCACTTTCTTTTATGAGTTCTTCAGAAGTTCCATGACAACTCTACAAGATGTAACACAGTGTGAAAAATGATGTGAAAAATGAAGCTAGAATTAGCTCCAGATGTATACAGATTGTTCCAGGGTGATAATTACATTTTTCACTTTGAATTTTCCTAATTCAAAGAGGTCAACTTGGTAATCACAAAAGTGATTTATTTTGTTAAGAAGTGAACTGTCTTTTTTTTACATGAACGCTGAAGAGATATGAAATTAAATTTTGAGAGGATATTTTGCAGATACTGGGTGGGGATGTCTTGAGTTTGATTGATAATTTTTCTTAGTGTGAGATAGGGTGGGAAGTAAAATGCTACCATCTTGCTAAATTTTTAATTAATTTTTTAAGAGGAGATGGAGAGCATTGAGTGCCAAAGATCAAAAGATCAGGCCAAAAACTCCTTTTTCATCACATAAATAATGGGATATGCTTATGAGCTTAACATCTGCAAATTTGATTTAGAACTTTACAAATTAGTTGGTGTTAATTTCATGGCAGTCTGCTATATTCTGATTATTTTTCTTGAGCTCATTCACAACTTATTTTCTTTTGGAATTTTAAAGACAAGGTGCTTAACCATACTTTATTACAAAATATAATTATAGTTCCAGTTTAAGTAGTAAGAGCTGATCATATGTGACTTGCTGTCAGTAGACAAAATGGATCACTATATAGTCTTTAAAGCTCTGACCAATATGACATTTTTACTCTTTCCTTGTTACCAGTTGATTAAGCATCAGTCTATAGTTTATCCTATTTAAAACATCTAGACTATTTTAGTAGGGTTAAATAACTCTCTTAATATCCAATATTTTGCTTTTGAGTAAAGTTAGTTAAATTAATTCAACACTTGAATATCATATAAAATAGCCTAATTTATAGGTAAGCTCTAAATACTGAGTTTTAAAAATTATTATTATTATTATTATTTTTAGTGCTCAGGAATAAATCTTGGTTAGGCCTTACACATATTAGCAAGTGCTCTGCTGAGCCACATCCTCAGATCAAATTGCTTTACTTAAAATATAACTGTATTCAGTCTTTAGAGAAGTACATATTTCTAGACAGACACAAAAAGTTGAAAAAGTTTTCAGCTATATTTCAAACTCAGTTTGTCTGAAAAAATGTAATGTACTAATGGCTTCTTTTGTTGTGTTTGTGGATAAACCAGTTAAGAATGAGTTTAAAGAAAATATTAAATAAGTATTTGAAGTAATATTACTTCAGTGCTGTATAAAGTGCTTGTATTTTGCTCATTTGACATTAATATCATTTTTGAAAGAACTGACATTGCATTCAAGGCCACTTTATAAAAGTGTTGTGTTGCTCATCCTAATTCAGTCTGACATGCATTCCAATAACACTACCTCCCTTCTCGGGTTTAAAGCTGAATTTATGACTGTGCATTGTGAAGTGCATCATTTAAAAATGGTTTCAACCCAAAACATCTAATAAATAAATAATGTGTATGGCTACTCAGTAGTAGACTTTCTAGACTAGAAATCATTCCATCGGATACTCAACAGTCCACTATCGGAGAGGGCTGTCAGATAAATCTTGTGGTAGTGGCATTCATGTCCTGTAAATCACATATTATTGTCTGAGCCTTCTGCCAGGTCATCTATTCTTCTCCCATTGATCAGAGATGCACACAGTATATAGAAAAACTAGCAGCACCATGTAGTCTGGCTTGGCATCCTGCTGAGTTATTAATTAGCAGAAAAAGTTTACGTAAATGTTCAGCCTGATTAAAAAATATTTAAATCGACATTATGGATAGCTTTGGGAATCTTTCCTTCATATGAAGGTAATGATAATGTTTGGTGTTTTTTTGTTTTTTACTCAAGATTTCTGTGTCTTAGAATTGCCATTTAACAACTGCTAATAGTCACATAGCAATCAGCATCATAGTTTTTAAATGTCATTTTATGTTCATTTTCTGGTCTGACTATTAGTAGAATGTTCATTTTCTTTCTGTAGTTATCCTTTTTTCTAGTAAGTTCTGCTTCTCCTTTTTGAATTGATCTCTGTGGAATCTATGATACTTAATGTTCTTGTCCTTGCCCTTGTAGTGCATAAACATTCCCTTTCATTATCATGATGGGTATCTTATGAGTAGGCAAGTCACACAAACGAGTAAATAATAGAAAAGCGTGCCCATCGTTTTGTGATTTAGTTTTTCGAGAGGTGGGGCTTGAATGTCCTTTACTGTCATCTTGAAGTTCTTAAAGTTACCCAAATGTGCCATCATTTTTCTGTCTTGGCACATGGTTTTTCCATCTTTACTAGCTCCTCTTATAAATGATAACTTTTGTTCTTGTTGTTTTGAGATGGGTACTCTAATTAGCTCAAGCTGTCTGGGTGGTACTTTCTATTTTAACACAAATGAACTTCAGATTTGTCAACCTCCTCTCTCAATCTCTTGACAGTTCGGGTTACCAGCCTGTACTGTGAAGCCTGGTTTATGACATGCTAAGGATTGTTTAGTGTATTTTTAGGGCTTTCATGCAAACGCTTTACAGATTGAGCTATGTGTCCAGCCTCAAGTCAGCTACCTGCCACCCCAAAATGAATTTTTATTGTAATCATAATTCTTTGATTCTGTTCAGGTGTTAGTATGAAGTCTAGAAGATAGGATCAGAACAGCATATATTCATAGGAAATTATATATATATACACATATATTACATATACATAATATACATAAATTGTTTTTATTCAATTATGCAGTTTAAATTTATTTGTATATTTATTTATAAAGCCCTTAAAGGCCTAAAGACAATAATCTGTGATGTTTTGCAGAAAAATGTCATTAAATGTTTGTTAAATAAGTAAGGATTATTATTACCAAAAACTTTTTAGATTTTTTTTAAATTTGGTTTCTTGAAAAAGAGGGATGTGGATCGAGGTAGGGTCTTCCTATATATCTTAGTCCAGCCTGAATCTTGTTATCCTCCTGCCTTAGCTTCAAATTCTGGAATTGCCAGCATGTTGTACCAATAGTGTAGTGACATGATCAATGACTGCTTTGATTGTACAGGAGCTGATTCTCTTACCAGTCAAACACTTAGTATGTGTTTATTATGTTATAATACCATTTAAATGTGTTTTCTTTTTCTGTAAATTAAGACAAAAATGGCTCCAAATCCCATTAGCTTTCACTCATTGTCAATTTTTGGCTTGGCTGCCTCCAATATTTGGTACACAAATTAAGTGCAAAGGTTGAAGTTAAATTGATAAATCTAAAAGCTGTTTTAGTACTTATATTACAGTTTTTATCCCCTTTTTTCTGTAGTACATATTATGATAACAGCCAGATCACATTTACTAGATAGTGGCTGAATAGATTAGTATGGATGCCTATTTAGGTAAGGTCTCCTCATTTATATTAATTCTTGTGTTTTGCAGTCATCAGAAAGTTTTTCTCTAACAAGCAGAGTCCATCTTAGAAATTATCTTATTCTAATTCTACTGCAATCTGAAAGACTAATTTGAATTCTGAATTCTTGCTCTAATTTGAAGGAAGGACATGTTACATTTTGAGTGCATATTAACTGATGAACTTTAGGTCTTAGTGAGAAGGAGGTGAGGACTTTCTTTTTCTTTTATATTTTTGTTTTTTGATCTCTGGTCTCACTGTGTTAGCCCAATCTGGTCTAGAGCTAGTAATCGTCTTGCCTCAGTTTCTGATGTGTTGGTATTACAGGCCCCTGACTCTATGCTAACTCCTAATGACCTCTTTTGAGGAAATTTTTTGCAGACCCCTTCCCTCCCTTCCCCCTCCCCCTCCCCCCTCCTTCCTTCATTCCTTCCTTCTTTCCTCTCTCTCTCTGAACTACTAATCTTCTAAGCCACTTCATTGGCCTAAACCCAACATTCATTTCATGCATCACACCTGATAGAGAATGTGAGAAATAGTGAATCTCAGGTTCTTGAAAAATGACACGCTTATGTAAATCAATTACTATTTTGGTGTGTGGCTGGATTTTTATATTTAAGTGGAAAGAAATAAGTATTTTTCTTCTCCTTGCTCAAAGCTGTTTGCATAGCAACAGATTTGGAAGATGTACTAAATGTTGAAGTATTCTTTCACATACTGTAAATATTCAATTTCCTTTGTAACCAACTTTTCTTTTTACAAGGTAAATAGTACCATGGGGAGCAATTTATTTCTTTAAGAGTGGTTTATATCTACCATAGTTCAACCAGGATTAATATAGTTTTATATTTCCACATTTTTATTATCTTATTGCTTCCCTTTTTGCTGTTTTTCTACATCTTCTGTAGAATATACTTTTAGAAAATTAGTGGATATATAAACGGGCTATTTCTGAGCTTTTGTTATTATCAGTACCTATGATCTTTTGATAGCTAATGAAATGAGAATCAATAGCATAGTTCGTGCCATTAATATGGGGAGGAAAATTTTCCAGTATCATCACCCAGCTCTGCCATGAAGCAACTGAGGAAACTTGTAAGTGGAACATGCAATAAGTGAAAGAAAAGATACTCTCTTTGAAGCATCCAGAGCTAATTTAAATTTTGTGCAGTTTAAATAGTTGGCCTTATAAGATGGCAGAAAAGACCTTTCCAGCATAGATAGGAAGTTGCTAAGAGCTATGGAGGGTAGTTGAATTGATCATAAAAATCTTAGAATTGCTAATAATTAAAAAAGAGACATAATCTTGTTAACTATTTCATGCTTAATAACCAGCTAATGTTTTGAATTGTTCCAGAACTTTATAAAAGATAACTTCATTTGAAGGTGCGAACATATATCTTCATACAACAGCTAGCACATACAAAAATCAAAGTAAATCAAGTGTAAAGTAACATTTTGCAAGAACAAAATGTGTCTAAAAATGTTTAAATCAAATGATAGGTAAGTGAGCATACACTGAACAGTGCTTTTTATTAATGTTTTGATGTAGACTTTCCTTTGATATTAATTAAAGTGCTTTTTACAGCCAAAGAAAAACATAATTTCATTTTCCATACTGGGCTTAATTTGAAATACAGGCATCCCGTTGATTCACTAGCACACTAGGTTTTAGAAAACATAACTTTGAAAGGTACATTATGTGGAATGGGCAGTACACCCTGTGGCTTGGCTGTCTAGTCAGAAGGATGAGACCATGCTGACTATGTAACGACATCTTTGAACATTATTCTCAAGGGTGGTAAATGCAAAACAAAGTAATATCAACTGGCACTTAATTCTGCAAGTTCCCTGCTGATTGGGGTATTCAGTGAAATGGAACTCTTCCTGACAGGAAGTCAGCTTGTGAGGATGGAGACATTTGAAAATAAAGTGTGTTTTAATTTGACTCCCTGCTGTTTTACAACTCCTCTTTTAAATTTTGGATTAAGAAGAGAGGAAAAGGGAGGAACACAAATGGGAATAGCCAGAGTATGGCATTTCTCTTTGAATTTAATGTGACTGGGACTACAGGTCAGTGTCTCTGTTTCTTAGTTGTTACTGGTTGGTGTTCTCCTTCCGCTTCCAGCTTTAAATGAGTCTGCTCATGGTGTTAAGAAAGGTTAGCTTAACACTAGTTTTAAATCTCCTTGGTTTGATGTCAAATCCTTTGTTGACTTTTTAAAGGCTCAGCTATATTCAACTATAACATTTTCTTTTAATAAAAGTACACTTATGGTACACTAATGGATTTCAGTAAGAGTAGTTAGTTAAATTTGGCCTTACCAGCTTTTTATGATCCAGGGTCACATTGCTTCTCTTTAAAGCGTTTGCACTGCTTGACTTCGGTGGCTGTTGAGATAAGATTGTTATGTGGTATATTGTATTACCTTCAAGACAGGTACTACAGGTACGCATTCCACCTGTTGTATCTTTATGGTGCCTACTTTTTGGTTATACCACTATTTTATGACATGAAAGTTTAGAAGTTACAAATAATGCTTACTAAATATGAAGCCTGAACATTGACTTTAGTTCTAAATGAAGCATAATCAGAGACCTGAAATTAGTTATTTGCTTTTTTTGGTAGCAAAAAATACTCAATTTTATGCAGGGACAGTATTGTTGTCTCCATTTTGAGTTATGCAAGATAAAAAGGAAAATGACTTTGACCATTTTTTGAAAGAAAAGATTGAGGGTAGAAAATGCCATGTTGATTGATTTTGAATGTTTATAAACATTTTTTATCCTGTTGATGGCTAGCAAATTTTCTAACCTTGAGTGAATCAATTTTTTTGTATTCCAAAGACTTTATTTCGTATTGATTGCTATGCATGTACTAAGATCTTGTTAGTTAATATTAATAAAAATATACAGAACTGCTCATGGAACAAAGTAACCACAATTTAAAGTTATTAATGCTGACTTGTGTTTCCAGCACACAGAGCCTTCTCCTTTTATTAGTATTTTCAGTGCTTCTGTTTTTCCTTTCGGGAATTTAATTTCTGTCTTATATCTTCATTTCACAAAGTAAAATATCACTATTTCTTCTTTTCTGAGATTATTTTAATTTTTATAATTATATGTCCTGTCTAACCTGTTCCATCTTGAAACATAGAATAGTAACTCTCTAAGAATTTCTCATAGCTGAGCAATTTTTGCCTTCCTTTCCATGTAGATAACATTTTTGGGTCACATTGGCTTTCTTCCATAGACGCCTTGGTGATTCCATCACTTCCTCGTCTTATCATAATGATATCTCTTCCTAGGAAAGTCTGTATGGTATGCCAAATGTGGAAACATTGATGTGTGTTAAGAATCTGATATTTGCATGTCTCCTTTGCAAACTTTAGTCTTTCTCATTTATATCACATTTATTTTAACTTAATTCATGTTTCATTTTTTTTCAAAACTTTAAAAAAATTTTCTGAATACATCATTATCTTCACAAATTTGTATAGCCTGATGCTCTGCAACTTGAAATTTTGTTGGAGAAAGTTCTCTTAAGAATCAGATTCTGGGGCTGGAGAGATAGCTCAGAGGTTAAGAGCACTGCCTGCTCTTCCAGAGGTCCTGAGTTCAATACCCAGCAACCACATGGTGGCTCACAGCCATCTGTAATGAGATCTGGTGCCCTCTTCTGGCCTGCAGCATACATGGAGGGAAAACACTGTATACATGATTAATAAATAAATATTTAAAAAAAAAAAAAGAATCAGATTCTGGCTTCAAAAATTATGCTAAATACACAAGACTGATATAGTTGTTCATTACTTGATCTTACCACTTAAACTATACAGATTTATCCAAACAGAACATTGCACATTTAAATACATACAATTTCTGTTATGCATGACTTGAGCATCATGTTGAGACAGAAGAAGCTTCAGATGTAAGAGCATCAGATTTTCAGGTTACTTATATTGCTATTTAAGTTATGTTGTAGGTGGAAGAAGGCTTACATCAAGGTGTCCATTCAAAGCATGTATTTGGAATTCAGTGCTGTACTGGTATCAGCTGGCATATTATTAAGAGTATTGATATTTGAAGATTACTGAATCATTCTGGATTTAAAGTCTTGCTTCTTTTTACAACCAAAGTCATTAAATGTATACTTGGCCAGTCATTATGGCTCAACATCTATGAGAAATTATTACTTGTATGTTTCTTCTATAGTATATGTTTAAGTATATGAGACCAGAGTTTTATGGGTCCATGTAGTATGATATTCAGATAATTTTAGTTCTGAAGACATATCATTCCACAGTATAAACATAAATCTTACTTACTTATGATTAATGCCAACCAAATGTATTCATTTTTCCAATTATTGTTTATTTGAAGTTAAACTTGAGCTCTGAATTAAAATCTCATTTTATATTAACCTTGACTTTTTTTTTCAATGAATTACATAGTATACGTTTATGTGTGTAGCGTAGAAGACTCCAAATAGTTAAACAGCAGGAAACTTCTCTGCTTTTAGTTAAAAGCTGCTGTTTTCTGCATAGCCTTATTTACCACATGTTTAATTCTTAATGTAGTGTGCTGTGGGACTGTCCATGCAAAAGGCAGCATAAAGAGCTCTGCTTCTAAGCCTATGGCTGTTACTTGCTACACAATAATAATGGCACTATTTTATTAGGTTACTTGTAATTAACTTCAGCACTAGACAACCATATAAATCATTGGTAATCTGTTTTCTTTAGATTTTTTTATTTTTTTAAAACTGAGTTAATGTACTTGTTTCTGTTGTTTTTTTACATATGGATAGAGGTTGTAATTGCTTTTTGGAATTAGTCTGTCACAAAACAATATACATGTGCTTTGAAAAAATGATTGAGGCAAGCTGATGAATTTTATATAACATTTTATAAAGATTTGTTACTGGAATAAATATTCAGAAGTAACATTGTTTTGTTGTGAAACTTAATAAATAGATATTTTATTCTCCCAAGTCAAAAAGCATCTAGACTTTTGAGCAGTTAAAGTGACAACAGTTATTAATTAGAAAATATTTATACTTTTTATATTAAAAAATTCTGGCAAGGTAAAGACATCCAAATATATAAACTCCTGTTTATCAACTTATAGAAAGTCTTTTAATTTTAAATATTCAAACCTTCATATATTTTAGTTTTTGCATACATTTGAGGAAACCTTTTTAGTTATTGACTGAGACTTTATATTATTTTATACTCATATTTTTTATGATTATTAGTTTGTAATGAAATAAAAATACAGAAATAGATACCTTTTACAAAAATTAAGTCTAAAGAGGCATTTCTATATGTATATGTGAGGCTGATTTCAAGGTAATAGTGCATATTAATCCAAACCAAATTTGAATTTAGAAAACATAATTGTATATGGAACATGCTTGTAAATCTGTAGGAGAGGCTTTAGAAAGGCATGGGTTAATTTAATTCACTTCTATGATATTAACGTCTTTCTTTGGTCTTTGTGAAATGAGTGTTAAGTGTACTGAGGGTGGAGATGGGAGCTAGGGAGAATAATGGTCAGGTCATGAAACTAATGTTTTAAAAAATAACTTGATTGGTAAATACTTTTTATTACATTGAGTACATTAGATGGCTTAAAAATGTTTAAAAAATAATTAGCCATTTTATATAGTTGTAATGGACGTTTCTCATGCTCCCCCTCCAGCAGTCTTTAATGAACCCGCCTTGTAATTTCAGTGCAGGCTTTGAGATTCCCTGAAGACTTGACTTCAGGCCTCAAAGGGCAGGAGTTGCCATATGTCTGGAGAAGCAGAGTTGCCAAGCGGACTGACCATGTACTAATAGAACACATTTTTATAGCTCCTGAGTGTGCATCCCTGATAGTCTTAATTATGATCATCTGTTGGGAGCTTGTAGCTAGAAAAGGTTAGAACAACTTCTGCTATCTATGGAAACCATGCTTTCTGTATTGAACAGTATCTTTCACAATATTAACAAAATTGAATTGAAGTAGGAAATTATTAGAAAACATTATTGATTGCAGAATATTTTTCGACATTTGAAAATAAATTAATGTTTTATGTGCTTGAGCACAACTAAGTTTTCTAATTGAGTATTTTACATAGTTAAGATATATTTGTAATGATTAGGTCTTTGATTATGTGTTATCCTAATCTTTTGCAATTTAAAAATCTTTATAGTTTACATACTCCATGAATAGTTACTTTTAAAATATCCAGTTCCTTGTATTTAGGACTCCATTTGACGTGCTTTTTTGGTAACAATATAAAATTGAGCTGTTTGCTCAAATTTTAATAGAATTCATTTTTTATTTCTAACTTTACTCATAGAACCAGACTATGCTTTTATACATCATGACATGAGTATTCGTGAAACTTGAATGCTTCCTCTATTATTTGTAGGTTTTCAGAAAAATATGAACTAAATATCTATTGTATACATAGGAAAATATGCATGTGTCAGAGGGGTCCATCTACCCACATGCAGGCATAAGAAGCAGTCAGGAATTCTAATCCACTCACCTGTGACCAGGGATGTTTTATTTTGTTGTATGTCCCCCACCAAGGCTGATGAGGACATCTGTATGGGTCTCAGACACTGACAGAAGCCCTGCTCTTAATTACTGAACAAGCTGGACCACTAGAACATCTCTTTCTCTGCATGGCCGATGGAGTCTTTTGGTTTTTCTCTGTGCTTTTGTACTGTTCTCTTTTAGCCTGCCTGGGCTTATTCTAATGTCCCCAACTCCACATAAGTTATTAAAACTCTGTGTGCTCAGCACCTGTGGTCCTGAGTGTCACAGCGTGAACTGCTGTTGAACCTGTCTCACCTAAGATGCTGTCATCCTACCTACAGTCGCATTTCCATAGGCATTCCTGACATTAGTTACAAACAAAGAAGCTGTATAGAGATTGCAGGAGGTGTTCATCTGGACAATGTAGTATGCTGAACTGATGTATGTCATGTATGCCGTGGTGCCAGTGGACTGTTGTTTACTCAAAGACAGCCTATAAGTTGGTAAAGTTAACTGAATTGCCTTTTGTATAAATAGCAACGTAAGAACAAAAAATATTGAGAAACAAGGCAACCTAATTGTATGAGGAGGCGGCTTGTTTCGTTCCCGGCCGCTTAAAACCAAAATAACCACCCAGAAACTATATTAATTAAAACACTGCTTCACCCATTAGCTCTAGCTTCTTATTGGCTAACTCTTACATCTTAATTTAACCCATTTCTATTAATATGTATATCACCATGTGGCAGTGGCGTTCCGGCAAAGATTCGACATGTCTGGCTCTGGCGGATCCATGGTGTCTCTCAACTCCGCCTTCCTTCTTCCAGCATTCAGTCCAGTTTTCCTCGCCTACCTAAGTTCTGCCCTATCAACAGGCAAGGCAGTTTCTTTATTCATTAACCAATAAAAGCAACACATAGACAGAAGGACCTCCTACACCCACCCACAGAGTAACACAACCAACAGAACTCAAGGAAAAGGGAAAATGTTAATTTTCTTAAGAACAGAGTTTTTTTTTTTTGTTTTGTTTTGTTTTTTGTTTTTTTAAATCAAGGAAACAAAAATACAAGGAAATACAAATAATTCAATTCAGTGAAATAGGAGAACATTTTGTGATATGAATGAGAAATTTAGCAGCGAGACAGAGTCCATAATATAATCAAACATCTTGGAACTGAAGAACTCACTCAATAAGTGAAATAAAAAAAAATACTGTTGAGATGGTTGACAACAGACTGTTGCAAGCAGAAGAACTTCAGAGTTGAAGGGTTATATTTTGAAATTGTAGTTACAGTAATGTAACTTATCTCAGTGTGGAATGAGATTCAGGATTTCTCTCTGTAGTAGTCCTACTGTATTGGATTTCGCTTTGTAGACCAAGCTGGCCTTGAACTTACTGAAATCCACGGGTATGTACCTCTCAAGTATTGGGATTAAAGTATGCACCGCCACCACCTGGCCATTTTCTCCATTCTTACTCAATACAATAATAGAAACCCTAGCCAGAGGGCAAGAGAAAGAAGTAAAGAAGGTGACGTTGTTTATTTGCAGATGACATAATTTTACAATCACAAAACCAAACGAATATAACCAAGATATATTAGAATTTATAAAATGTTGTAGGACACAAAATGAAGATACAAATATCAATAACATTTTATATACTTATATTATGTTTAGAAATCAGTCCCATTTCAAATGGTTAAATAGAAAACAAAACTGAACTAAGAATAAGCTTAATGTAATAAAAATTACAAAACATTGATTAAAAAATTAAAGTGGAAATGAGAATGGGGACCAGTTATTCATCTCAGCTCCTCTTTTTTGCAATTTGTTTTTTTCTTTTTCTTTTTTTATCTTAGTACAGCCAGATTATTTCTAATGATTCCTTAGTGGTTTGTATATTAACAATAATTTTCTCTTAAAGCTCTACAATAACCTCTCTTTTTTTACATAAATCAGGTTGAGTGCCCTATCATATTGTAGCTAATTCTACCTGTTGATAGATCTGGGTGTATGTGGTTTTAACAGGTACCTTTCCTGGTATGCCTATAGACACCATGGCTAGCTTTTTGATCTAACATTCCAGCCTGTTTTGGATCAAGGGGTGATGTGTCAGCCATCTCAGGGCCTTTATCCTTCTGCCAATTGCTGTTGGCTCTTGCATCATTAATGCCTTAACAAATGAATTTTCCTGTCTGGATAGCATTACACCTATGGTTATTAGATTCCAATATAACAGGTACCCATCACAGAGTCAAGGATGTGACTCAGTATACAACTCAAGGGGGGGGGCATGTGAGTGCCAAAGTTTATATTTTAAGTTTTAGTTACCATGCCTAATAGATCCATGAAACAAAAATGCCTATGATCTGCAAGTCCCTTGCGCAAGGACAGGTAGTTTCTGAATTTCTGGAGGATGTTGTTTATGGGATATAACAAACCACATGTTTTCATTCCCCTAAACAAGTTTCTTTGGCCCATCTGCACTGGATGTGCCTGATCACATGTGGGCAGGAGGTATGCAGGCAGGAAATATGTCAGGATATATTCTTGCCCCTGATTGGATGTTGGCAGTAGGTTCACAGGTAGGAAGTATCAGGATGTATGCTTGACTCTGATTGGACCTCATGGGATATGTAGTGAATTACAGGTTTTACTTCTTTAAGTCCCTGCGAATCATGACTCTGCGCCATTCCTAGGAACCTGGATATGAACCTGGCCAGAGCCCATTCATTTGGCCAGTATTTAATTAAAGATTTTTTCAAATTTGGCTTAAAAAATTAAAGTGGCTACCAAAATCTAGAGAGACAGTCCATGTTCATTTATTCTAACAAAAAGCTAGATATGCATATTACTGAAAGGCATGTAAAGATTATATTTGTCACTCATAGAAAGAAAAAAAAATCCTAAAATTGACATGGAACCTCAGAAGACAATAAGCCAATTCAGTCTTGAGTAAAAAGAACATAGCTGAAGACCAAAGAATAACTGACCTGATATTAACTAAGAGTTTATTGTGGCCAGAATAATACAATCTGACTTAAAATTGGGCACAAATATCAGTGAAACTTGGTAGAGAGCCTCCATAGCTACAGTGGACTGAATTTTATCAACAATAAAAACATATTGGAGAAGATTGTTTTGGTTAGTGATTAATACCTAACTAAACTGGATATTAGTTTCCAGACAGTCAGATTCAACTAGACATCTGTTTTTCAAGATGTACAAAAACCTACTCAAATTGAACCCAGGATCTAAATATAATACTTA
Organism: Ondatra zibethicus; assembly: GCA_004026605.1. Classification (NCBI taxonomy): domain Eukaryota; kingdom Metazoa; phylum Chordata; class Mammalia; order Rodentia; family Cricetidae; genus Ondatra; species Ondatra zibethicus. The sequence goes on from PVIU01000262.1 coordinate 293,039, forward strand.
AACCAGCAAACTGCCATCAGAGACTATAGCAGAGACTCTTGAATGTTTGTGTGCAGTGCTCTTCTAGGGAGAATAATAAGCCAACCAACCAACAAAAAGAAAAAAATAGGTAAATAAAAATCATCTCAAATCACAAAGCCTGCAGTTGCCCAGAGAAACAGTGATGGTTGAAGACGTGACATATGTAGTAAGAGAAAGTGTTTGCTGACAGGAGATTAGTATCTCAAATCTATAATGAGCTGTAGGTGATTGAGATGCACTAGAAGCATGAAAAGCTAATATCATCTGAGTTTACTCATAATCCTGGCACCTGGGAGGTGGAGGCAGGAGGATGAGGAGTTCACAGTCAGCTTTGATTAAATGGGTGTTTAAGGCCACTCAGCTACATGAAATCCTGTTTGACGGAATAGAAGCTCTAAAGCCAAATTTAGGTCAGTAAAGAAATTTACAAATTATTTGCATAGACATTTTAAAGAGCAGATAGACCAATTTCTAAAAAGTATATAAAAATGCTTAGCTTATTAATCATTATGGAAATTACTCAAAAATTTGAAAGTTAATCTAGAAATAATATAGATCACAAAATAAGGTGTTATTGCTGTGATTATCAAAACTGATAATTTCTCAAAATAAATTGATAGGAAAAATTACACATAATGAATCTTGTCAAAATTTGGCCTGTGCTTTTGAATGAGTTAATTTTTAGGAATTACTTTTTTATTTTAAAAATTTTCACTTACAAAATATAAGCAAAGTTGTGTAGTACCTTCAAGAAATATGTTTTATGATACTTAATTTTTAGAAAACTCGAGTTAATCTCAGGATATTAGAATTCTAAATTAATTTAAATAATTAGTACATCAGTTTATTTTTCTCCATATTTGAGGAACATAGAGAAGAGTCATTGTAATACCATTAATAAAGGTTTTATTTTCTCTTAGAAAAATCTTTTCTATCAAAACACATGCTTTTGACAACCAGTGCCTGACATTCTGTGGCACTTTGGTCGTCCTCATGAATTTGCTCCTGTTTGTTGGTACTGCGTGACTTCAGAGCACTAGTAAGCTAAGACTGTATCTTAGTAAAAATTGATTTGGCAGCAGTTATGGTTCTAGGATGTGATAATCAATTAAATATAGCTTAGGCACAGGTATGAAATTATTGACTCTGCTGCTTTTTGAGTCCTTCCTCTTGAAAGTGCTCAAGTGTGTCTTGAAATTACTCACTTGCATTAGTGGTTGGATTTGAGGCTTTTAACGTGTTTTCATCAGGATCTCTGGGGAAGGGATAACCAAGACCTTTAAATGTACTGTGCATTTTGCATCACTATATAATTGTAAATACTGTGATGAAATATTGAAACTATCATGAAAGATGATGACCATTAAGCTTTTCTTTCAACTATTAAAACTCACTAAAGGTTATATTGAGCTGTGGTTTATAAAATTGTTTAGACTAACGCCTTGTTGATAATTGTTTCTGAGTGGAGAAAAATGCCTTCAAACACCATGATTAATGAATATTCTTTTTAGTTTTGGCAACTTCTACAAATTACTATAGAGAGTGTTTTATTACACAGAAAATGTATTAGCTTTGAACATTGGGAGTATCAAAAAAAATAACAAGAAGAAAGGATTTTTTTCTCTTACACTTCAACTTTCCTTTCATAAGCATTGTTAAATCTGAATAGATTACTTTGTCACTTACTATATTGTTCCTTTTTCCTTAATCAAAACAAAAAGAAAAGATTTATAGATGCTGTCTGTGTGAACAAGAAGTTAATTGATAATTTGATTTTCTAAGCATCAGTCAGAATTGTAATTCTCTAATTGTTTATGTACCTTCTTGTCTAATTTGTTTTATTCTGTTTTTGACTTTTAAAAAATTACTTTTATGATAACACTTAAAGTGGTAGGTTCCATTGTAGCAGTTTTATAAATAATAGCATTAAGATTTTCTTGTACATGTTTTTTTTTTATTTATCCAGAGACCTAAATATTCACTTTATTTTTTTAAAGGACTTTAAAACTAAGCTATATCTCCATAGTCAATTCTTGTTCTGATTTCTTTTTAATGGCATTTTATTTGACATCCCAATCAAAATTTAGGTCGCTGATATTTCAGTTGGTGATTTTTATAGTATAAATACTGATCTTAACATATTTTCAATCTAACTTCAGTAATGCTATTTAAAATTTTTTGGAACTTAAATAGCATATTTTATGATTTTTATTTTTAGGTAATAATTCCTGTGGGCAAAAGTAAAATTGAAATACAAAACTATGTTTATGTTTATTTCTGTGAAATTCAAATTATGTAATAAAATGTTGTATGATTAATAAAAACTCAGAGAACAATATTGGGGTTCAACGTGAAGACCAGAAAAGCAAAGCAGCCAGCCACTGACTCTTACTGGTACCTCAGTCTGAAAATGGCGATCCTGCCTCCAGGAATCTTGGAATGAGACTGAGACTGTGAGCTGTTTCCTCTCATTTTACATTCCTTGCTAGGGCTGGGATTAAAGGTGCACACCACTGGGATTGAAGACGTGCACCACCCAGTTTCTGTGACAAGCTAGTGTGGCTACTGGGATTAAAGGTGTCACCACTTCCTGGTCTGTAAGGCTGACCAGTGGGGCTGTTTTACTCTTTGATCTTCAGGCAAGCTTTATTTATTAAAATACAAATGAAATATCACTAAAATAAAGTCCTATTTGATTGTAGTTTTGAATAATATAGTATACATTTGAGTACTAGATGATATTCTCAAAGATTAAATGAGTTTGAGGGTAGTTTTAGATTCAGCTTGAATTTCATGCTTCTGTGTTGAGTGACCATGAAGTGGACCCTCTACCCTGGATAGAAGGACCAACCTAAAATTTCTGCTTTCTCTTATCTTATTGCAAATGTTGTTGTGCTCCTTGCTCTTCTCTCTAGGATACATTCTTTTGTGGAATTTGATTATTTTTAGTTGGAGCACATGTTTGTTAATTTAATTTTGACCTAAAGAAAAGGACTTTAAATCAGATTGAAATATTTGTTTTACACTTGATTTGCTTTATATTAGTGAAAGAAATTTAGCCTGTCTATTGTCCCTTAGGTGGCAACTGATAATTTTGAGAGAAAATACTATAGGCTTCTTTTTTTACTTATTCCTAAATGTTAATAAATTATAAAATATACCTGGAATGGAAATATTTTAAATTTGTGTTTATAATTACAAAATAGAGTGTAAAGTTTCTAAGAACATATTCTCTTTGTGTCAGGATGAAAAGAAGTCTTTATGACATTATGTTTTCGGTTTTTGTTTTTTTTAAACCACATTGCCGTTTCCTCCGCTTGGCAGATTCCGTCGTTGGATGCTTTTGTATGTCTGCTGCTTTTAGTTTTACTTTCATTTTGCTTCCTCTATTCTATTAGTGTAGTCACACACACACTTCATCTATTCTATTACTGTAGTCATACGCACACTTCATCTATTCTATTACTGTAGTCATACACACACTTCCTCTATTCTATTACTGTAGTCATACGCACACTTCCTCTATTCTATTAGTGTAGTCATACACACTTCCTCTATTCTATTAGTGTAGTCATACACAACTTCATCTATTCTATTACTGTAGTCATACACAACTTCCTCTATTCTATTAGTGTAGTCACACACACTTCCTCTATTCTATTACTGTAGTCATACACAACTTCATCTATTAGTGTAGTTATACACACACTTCCTCTATTCTATTAGTGTAGTCATACACAACTTCCTCTATTCTATTAGTGTAGTCACACACACACTTCCTCTATTCTATTAGTGTAGTTATACACACACTTCCTCTATTCTATTAGTGTAGTCACACACACACTTCCTCTATTCTATTAGTGTAGTCATACACACTTCCTCTATTCTATTAGTGTAGTCATACACACACTTCCTCTATTCTATTAGTGTAGTCACACACACACTTCCTCTATTCTATTAGTGTAGTCACACACACACTTCCTCTATTCTATTAGTGTAGTCACACACACACTTCCTCTATTCTATTAGTGTAGTCATACACAACTTCCTCTATTCTATTAGTGTAGTCATACACACACTTCCTCTATTCTATTAGTGTAGTCACACACACACTTCCTCTATTCTATTAGTGTAGTCATACACACACTTCCTCTATTCTATTACTGTAGTCATACACAACTTCCTCTATTCTATTACTGTAGTCATACACAACTTCCTCTATTCTATTAGTGTAGTCATACACACACTTCCTCTATTCTATTAGTGTAGTCACACACACACTTCCTCTATTCTATTAGTGTAGTCACACACACACTTCCTCTATTCTATTAGTGTAGTCATACACACTTCCTCTATTCTATTAGTGTAGTCATACACAACTTCATCTATTAGTGTAGTTACACACACACTTCCTCTATTCTATTAGTGTAGTCACACACACACTTTTGGGAAAGATGGAGTCATGTCGTCGTGCTGATTTAGTCCTGACACCTTGGACTTTTCAAAACACAATGAATGTAGAACAAAAGTGTTTACAAAAAAAAAAATAAAAGGCAGAAGATAAATGTACACACATCCATATGCAGTTAGCTTGAAATTACATAGAATTTAAAACTCCACAAATTATTACATTCAGAAAACGTTATTTGGTTAATGATGAGCAGTGGTAAGTAGCTGAGCATAGTTTTTCATTTTAGAAAGAATAAAAGAATAGTTGAACAATATTATTTAACTTATTTAATACAAGGATCTCTGAGATTGATAAGGAAAAGGATATTTTTTAAAGATATGTGTGCGTATGTGCATTTATGTAGATGTACACAGATGCATAGAGCATGATGGACATATGGACACATGATTGCATAAACATGGATACTTTCAGTGGCATTTCTCAAAATAATGCTACTTCTTACTGTATTAATGCTTATTTTACATAAGTTTTGAGTGTAAGGATTAAACTAGTCATTTCAACATGTGTTACTGGTTGATTTCCCTGCTTGGCTTTTTAATGGATTATTGTTTTAGTGGATAAATTTAATATATAAATTTTTAATGGTTAGTGAATATAGTTGAAAATTTATACCACTTATTGGTAAGCAATATGCCAGTAAGTTATAGTTTTCCAGTTCATAACTGGTCTATTCAGGTTTATGTTCTCTATGTTATTAGTAGTCGTTGGGATGATTATATTGTAGTTTTAAAAATTTTTGTGGTACTCACTCCTTTCTTCATTATGGATTTTCTTTATAACTCTATATATTCTCTGTCCCTGGTATTTTTGCCGCTGTTGACTCTAACTCCTGGTTACATCAGTTTAGCTTGTACATGATGGTGTGACACCACAAGGGCAAGAAAGACATGAGCCTCTTCATTTTGTTTCTTCTGAAGCACGTGTTCACTTAATTAAATGTACATCCCTGTTTCAGTCTGTGTTCACAGGCCTGTGTGAGTCAGCAGCAGGCTTCACATAACTAAAGGAAATTGAAATTGATATGGAAGATGTTTTTGTTGTGGCGTGAAAAGAGCTAAGTTCAGTATAATTTCCTCAGCGTTTTTCTCTGTTTCAGGAGTGGCAGAATTCTATTCAGAAGAATGCAGGCCTTGCTTTTATTGAGCTTGTCAATGAAGGAAGGTAATTTATTTTATATATATATTCATATTTTACTTTAAAATGTTCTTTTATTTTTTTCTTATGAACTGATACTTTTGGGTTTTGTATACTTTTTTTTAGTCAGTAATATTTTATTGCTTTGTTTATTGATTACTAAGTTATACCAATGTATAGTCATTGTATAATTTTCATGGTTACACTGATGAGGTTCTGGCTTTTATTTTCAATAATTTTGTCTGAATGTAGCAAAAATAAATTTCTTTTTTTGTATAAGAAATTCTTTGTATTTGTATAAGGAAGCCATATTTATTTGCAACTTTATAAAGTTTTGTTTGCAGAACCATTTACGATTTGATGTCTGTGTTTTCTCTCTCATGTCATAGTCTGGCTATGAGGAAGAACAGCACAAGTTTAGCTTATTTTATTATGGTCCTGTGAAAGTATGGCAGGTATGATTTCCACTTGAACAGAAATAAAAGAATTTAAGAAACAAACAATTAGTGGCAGGAAATAGAAGCAATGACAGTATAGAAATGAAAAGAGAAACAAGTTTTAAGAAAATGAAAGAACTGCTGGAGGTATCACCATCCCTTATCTCAAATTATATCAGCAATAATAGTAAAAACAACATGATACTGGCAGAAAAACAGACACAATGATCAAACAAATGTAGGTATCCACAGCTGCATATTGAGCAGAGAGTGAGAGACCTGGAACATTCAGATGTAGAAGGGATGTCACTATCAAATCCCTTCCCTCAGGGTTCAGGAATCCCGTGGAAGAGAGGCAGAAAGAGTGTAAGAGCCAGATGGGGTGGAGGACAGTAAGGATACAAAGCCTTCTAAACACAGAAGGACCTACATACATGTGAGCTCACAGAGGCTGTGGCATCACCGTGCATAAGCTGTGCTTGGTTCTGAACCAGAGGGGTTCCCAGCACTGAGAGAAGAAGTAGAGCTGTGTCTAATGACAACTGCTCACAAAGGGAAACATTAGTTCTCTAACTAATTAACATTAACATTAACATTAGTTCTCTCACTGACGATATAACTGGCTCTCAGGGCCAGGCCCCATGTCCAACAGTAGATGGTCAACACAAAGCAAACTCAGTGGCATACTTCATGTTCTTCTCTGGTACGGTTTTTATAGGGCTTTTAACCTCACAGGTCTGAAGTGTATATATTATGGCTTCTGGTTTTGCGTTTTTAGGAGCGTTCTCTGCATAAGACCACATGTGTCTGTGCATCTATGTGTATCTCATACTTTTACTTTGACTTGTTTTTTATATTTGTTTGTTTTGTTGTATTTTTGTTTGTTTGTCTTTGTCTTATATTATTTTATCGTTATTCTTTAGATGCCTGTTTGTTTTCTAAGAAGAGGGAGAAAGGGTGTAGATTCCCATGGGAGACAAGGTGGGGGGATTCTCAAGGAAGTAGGGGAAGGAAACTGATCAGAATATATTGTATGAAAAACATATTTTCAATGAGAGAAAAAAAGAGAAAGTGAATGATTAATAATGTAGAACGAACGGAGAAACAAGAATGGTGAGCAGGTTCCTTTGTGTCTGCTCATGATAGCTGAGTTTGCATTAATGGACTAGAAGACTTAAAGTACAGATTAAAAGGTTGGTGGTTTTCCAGAATGGCATCTGAATCAAAAGTCATGTTTCAGGGAAGCTTATTTATTTTTATTTGGCTGAGCCTATCAGTATACTAATTTAGTATTGAAAAATCAGGTAAAACTTAACCAGAGAACACAAGTATTGAGATATATTGTTAATGGATAGTATTGTTAGTCATAAAGACATTAGAAATGGTAAACATGGATATTTTGGTGGAAAACATCAAAGTAGTAGAAACAATATCTGAATCATTGTGATGTGTGAATATTTACAATCTTTTCTACTTTCAGCCTCTGTTTCCTCATTAATCTAGTATTTATTATGTTCTGTATCAAGGTGTTCTTAATTTTGAGGATATGGCAGTAAACAGACAATTATCTTTTTTTGGGAGTTATGTTCTAAAGGGCAGTGATATTTATGCACTATAAACAAGTAAGTCGTGTGATACATGAACAGTGACAAATGGTATGGGAATAGAAAATGCCGAGGGAATGGGTGAAATGCTGTTTAGGGGTCGTTTTAAAGAAAGGTAAGTGATTGGTTTGCAGTTTAAAATACTGTGGTCTCATTAGAACTCCTTGAGAAGGTGATATTTGAGCATGTACTTGAAGCACGTACCATAGGGATATGCCCACTCATTCCCAACCATCCCTGCCTCTGAGATGAAGTCTACTTGATCATGATGGATGTTCATTTAGATGTGTTCTTGGATTCAGTTTGCAAGTATTTTGTTCAGAGAATTTGCATTTGTATTCATAAGGGAAATTGGTCTGTAATTCTTTCCTTGTTGGGTCTTTATGTTGTTTGGGTATCAGGGTAACTTTGGCTTCAAAATGAGTTGAGCAATATTCCTTCTGTTTCTATTTTGTGGAATAATTTGAGGAAAAATGAAAATATGACATTTTCAGGAATGGATAGAATTCGAAACTATTAAGTGTAGGAGGGAGTGAGCTGCTAGTTTGTCCTGGCTGCCTGGCTAGTTTAGACCCCAAATAATCACTCAGAAACTATTAATTAAATCACTGCTTGGCCCATGAGCTCTAGCTTCTTATTGGCTAACTCTTATATTAATTTAACCCATTTCTTTTAATCTGTATACCACCATGAGGTTTGGGCCTACTAGCAAAGTTTCAGCACGTCTATCTCCAGCGACGGCTCCATGGTGTCTCCCCACTCCGCCTTCCTCCTCCCATGCTCTAGGCCAAGCCAGTTTTCTTTATTTATTAACCAATAAAATCAAAACATGGACAGAAGGACCTCCCATACCAATTAAGTTTATTTATAATTATATTAAGGTAAGCCAACACAGAAAGACAAACACTTCATGATCGGTCCCATATACAGATTCTGGCTTCTAAATTTTATAGTTATGTAGTTGTGTGTGTGTGTGTGTGTGTGTGAGAGAGAGAGAGAGAGAGAGAGAGAGAGATACAGTAAACAAGAAGGGATCCCAGGATGTGAGAAAAGCACCTTTGAGCAAAAAGAGAGGATAAGGTAATGATGCTGATAAGAACTGATAAGAAGTGAAGGAGAAGATAATGGGATTAGGATATTTAAGATGGAGGCAGGAAGAAGGAGGAGAGAAAGGGCCTGGTGGGGGAAAGAGTCATCCAAACTAAATATGTATTAGAATGCCAGTAATATTGCTGCTGCTTTGTATTGAAACATTTTTATATATTACAAGACATGACATTGAAAACTTAAGTGGGCCATTGTCTTTTTCTACACCTGTGTTTTTGGAGAGGATCTCCTGACCTAATGATTTCTCTGAGGTTGGGAGACCCATCCTCAGGACTCCTTATAATTAAGTCACAGTTTAGATGTCACCTCAGAGTTCTTGCAATCTGTTATCAAGGTCATTTTTACCTAATTTATTTACCTAATTTTCTTATATTCCTTATTTCTCGTCAGTGTTTATCATCATTAACCCTTGGATTTGTCTTTGAATATGTTTAAAATTAATATTTTATTTTGCAAAGTGATGAATTTCATTATGGCACGTCTCTATGAGTTTCATCACGGCACTCTCCTATATCATTTCCTCTGTTCTGTTCACATGAAGATGTTTATTACATCCTTGTTGCCTATTTCTGCCAATAAAATGCATTCTTCCAAAGATAGTGCCTGTCTCTTGTTTATGGTTGTATCTTCCCCCTAGAGATGTATCTGGCTAACCAAGTAAATATTGTTTAATTAATAAGGTATTTTTTCACTATATATTAAAAATGTTGCTTAAGTTTTATCCTTTGTGTAAAGAATTAATGTATTATGAACAATGCTGGAAAGAGAATAAACTTCTCAGGGAAATAGTGAACCTAGTAGTGAAACTGTGTTCTTTATAGTGTAGAGTAGGGGCTGGAGCAATGACTCGGTTGTTAAGAGTGCTAACTGCTCTTGCGAGCACTGGAGTTTTGTTCTCAGGATCCATATTGAGCTGTCCTTTTTTTGTCTTCCATGGACATCTCCACTCACATGTCTAGGTGTGAGTACGCACCCCTCTCCTCTTGCCTGTACATAAAATTAAGTTTAGAGCATAGGGTATACGTACAAGAACAATTTAGAGATGTATGTTTATAAAGAAATTGATTTTATTTTTTCTTTTATACATATTTGGTACTTGAAGTTAGGTGAGTATATGTAGATTGGATGTTTGTGAAGTAGTTTGGAATGTTCCATACTAGGTTGAGTCCCAGGAGCAACAAGAATAGTAATAAAGATTTTTCTTTAACTGCCAGGACCAAATATTTTTCCTCTTGTTATGTGGATCTGACCTTTGTCCTCATCAATAGAGGAGGTGCTGTAAATTTGGCCCATGATTAATGTTTTAGTAGTGTAAATAACATGGAGACCTTTATAGATAGACAACAGTGTTAGATCTATCAGACTTGAAGGGTATCACTAGCAAATCAATTACTCAGGTCAGATATAAGTGTTTGTTATTTGAAATATTTTTCTTATGTATTTAATATAATATTTCATATTTTATGATTTTTATTTCATTTACTGAAATTGTTCATATAAACAACTGTCTATTTTAAGCAAATTTATTTTATAGAGTGGAAATAGCAGTAGTGGACACAATCAAGTAGTCTGTTTTAATGATTTTTACCAAGAGAAAAAATATTAATAACAAATTTCAGTCAAAAAAGCAAGTGTTCATTTTATAAGCAGAGCAATGTTTAAATAATAGTGTTGTCATGAATGTTTTGTGGTGTTTAATAAAAATTGAAAAAGTTTTGAAAGCATTTTTATTTCTAATTATGTGTTTGTGTGTGTTTTTCTGTGGGTATGTGTATGTGGGTGCAATGATATGGTGATTAGGGGAGATTGTTTCAAGCTGCAATTGGGAACTGCTAGAGTGAGTTCTGGGAACTTAACTTGACCCTCTGGAGAAGTAGTAAGTACTCTTAACTGCCGAGCTGTCTCTGCAGCCCACTTTTTGAAATCTTGAATTATCACATCTCTATATTTTAATTATAAGACATCTGATAGAAATTTTTGTTTCTAAAAGGTATAACTTTATGTAAATAGGCAGTTTCCCTTTTGCAGAGTTGTGTATGAATGTGCTAGGCAGCCCGGAGCCTAGAACTCTTAGTCCTCCTGCCTCAGTTTATATTGGACTGAGACTATTGGCAGCTCCAATTTTACGTGACGCTTTGTTTGGTTGTGATAGTGTTTCATGTTGCTTCAGGCACTGTGTTTCTGAGCTCATGGTCTTCTTGCCTATGTTCAAGTACTGAAATTATAGGCTTGTGTTGCCATTCTAGCCAATTAAAAAAACTGTAATGAATAGTAAAGCTACCCTTTAGACTATGGTGCTATGATGTTTTAGTAACTGAAACTAATACTTGGATATCCCTACTAATCGAATGTTTTAAATGAAAGCTAAGGGTTAGTGTTACTGTGTAGGAGATTATTTTATTATGTACATGGACTTCAGTTGACTTTTGTGTCTAACTGATTTATTATTTTTCTTAGTTACTTTTATTCTTTACCTTCAAATGTGTTTAACTGAATTTGAATTTAAAATGTATTTAATTGTTTTAATCCTAGCAACACTGCTGCCTACATTTGAAAATTTATTGTTTTGTTATTGAATATTGTAAATCTTCTAACTTGGTTTCATGTTTTGCCCTCTTACTCATATTTGGAGAACTGGTGATATTACTTGCTAACCTTTAGTGTCTCCAACAGTATTAATGTTAATTTCATTGGCTGAAGTACATCCAGCTGGTAGATTGCTTAGATTATTACCTCCTTCATTCAGGCCAAACTGTGATTCCACTAACGAGTATCTTTTAGAGCACATGATAGTGTTGGTATTTGGAGAAGTTCTAATCCAGACCAGAACTCTTCAAGACAGTACTCGGACATTTGAAATACTTTTGTGATAGGTTATAGGCCTGTCAAAAGTTTGCTTGTCTGACTCATGCATTTGGAGAATATTGGGTAAATATTGACCATTCTATCAATTTTATATATTTATGTGGTCATGATTTTATTTTTTATACTCATGAATTTTGAAAACCCAATATAAATTCCCTTAGTTAGTTTTTAAATTTTTAATTAAAAATCCTTTTACAGTTTCATGCATGTATATAGTGGTTTAGTTGTTTTTACCCCTAATAGTAACTGTCACCATCCTTCTTCTACTGAAACACTTCTTGTTTCAAACAATTTTTTTTTTTCCTATTTGAATGTCTTTATTTGTGTGCAGCAAACTGAGTTCAATCAGGATTGCTGACATGGGTGTAGATGGAGCATAGGCAACTTCAGTAGCCACGTCAATGAAGAAAGTGACACCCCCCTCTCACAAAAGCATTAACTGTCAATTGTACTGGGGTATTATGAGCCTTTTCCCCTTCCATGATGAAGTGATGACAGGTGCAGTCTTGTGTTGGTCTTACGCGGATAAACACAGCTGTAAGGAGCTCATGAATGTTATGGCCATGTCATATTCAGAAGACACCTTTTTATGGCACAGCTCGCATCCTGTGGCTCTTACATTCTTTCCACTTCTTTTGCTTTGTTTTCTGAGTCTTGAGGTGATGTAGATGACCAGACAAAAGTCTCTGCATTAACTGTTGCTTTGTTGCAATAGAAGCTTCCTAGAAGAAGGCTGAGAGCAGTGTGAATAAAGGTGACTGTTTTGAAGAGAATTTGACATCTTTATTTAGTAATACAGTAATAGTAGGTTTCTCCCAAAGGGTCTAAGACCTTTCAAGTCAAGGGATATTTACCAGGCATGAATTCTTTCCTATGGAGCAGGCCGAAGATCCAATCAGAAAGTAATTGGTTAATTCTGTCATAACAGTGTCACTACTGTACCACTGGGTACATCTTTACTGGCAGTTCTACTGGTGTAGCATGTAAGACACAGCTGGGAAAGACTGTTGATAACTTTTGTTCCCCAGCGGCCCGTAGACCACCTTCTGCACCTTCCACTGTGCAAGCTAGTCAGCAGGAAGGAAGCTTTAAGTCTAACTATGGCTTGAGTGTGGAGTGTCTTCAGTGATAGAGTCTTACCATCAAGCTCTGGTGGGTAACCAGGAATAACAGCAACATTATGTATTGTTTTGTGGGCTTCTGAACTTCTCTATTAGAGCATTACCCCTTACCCGGTACTAGGATTGTTGTTTATTGGTTCATGTAGTGTAAATTCTGATAACATAGTGCAAATTCCTTATAGACAAAAAATGTCAAGAAATCTTGTGATTTTTATGTTATTTGTGTTACTGTTTTTTTCATATTTTTCTCTTGGTTTTTCCTTGTTTCTTTTCTACTTATTTATATGTTACAATAACAAGACACATAATTCCATCTGCTAATTCATTTAAAAAATGTGATAGTATAACTCAAGGAAACACTAGGCTCTAGAACCTATTTTAAAGGTGCAATATTTTTTTAAGAAGCATTGTAACATTAAATTCTCATCCAGAATTTGATAATTTGTAAAATATCATAGTAATTAACATAAAGTATTCTGATTGTATTTGGTTTTGTTTTTAAAAATACATTTTGAGAACTTGTTGCCTCCAATGATTTTACTTCTATAGCTCCTCTATGGTTCTTCCTTCTTTCTCCCATACTTGGGAATAAGAAAGTACAGATGATTTCATGTACTGTAAGACACAGCTTTTACTTACTGTCTATGGGCAGTCCCCATCCCCTTATTACAGCAATAACCAGACTTAAACCCAAATATGTAAATAACCTTCATAAGAGATACAATGTTTCTACTGCTAATACACTGGCTCGTCTCTTCAAAATTCAGCTGTTTAAGACTGCGCTTCTGCTGTGTAAGCATTCTTTTAGCAACTCCATCATTTCACTAAATGGCATTCCCAGCACTTTTTTAAATGGTGTGGTGAAGTGCGATTAATAAAAACTCAGGGAGAAAAATTGGAGTTCAACCTGAAGATCCAAAAAGCACAATAGCCAGCCACTAGCTCTTACCTCGACCTCAGTCCGAAATAGCGATCCTGCCTCCAGGAATCTCAGACTGAGACTGAGACTGAGAGCTGTTTCCTGTCATTTTTTAATGCTCTCTAGTTCTGGGATTAAAGGTGTGTACCACTGGGGTTAAAGTCATGCACCACCCTGGTTTCTATGGTAAACTAGTGTGGCTACTGGGATTAAAGGTGTGTGTTATTGTAGCCTGGTCTGTAAGGATGGCCAGTGTGGCTGTTTTACTCTCTGAACTTCAGGCAAGATTTAGTTATTAAAATATAAATGAAATATCGCTACAGTGTGGATGGCTCACAAAGCTCTGTGGAAAGATCCAGTAGAAAAATTATTAAAAGAAAAGTGAAGAGGGAATAGGGAGGATGGGGAAGAGGCCAGAACACCTTTCATTTTATTGTGATCATCTGGCTATTATTGTTTTTTTCTTCTGGGTTGTATTATGGTAAAAGGACTAAAGTATTTATTGTCCTTAAGTAAACAGTATGGCTACAATGTATTCTTCCCTTGTCAATGAAAGAGAAAGTTTGAATAAATAGTTTTTCTCTTAGAGACCATGGAATGTTACTTAAAGAACCATATGCTTTCTGGTTTACCTTTCATTGTGTTTGTGCTGGTTGACATAAACTAAAGTCATCCGAGAGGAGGGAACCTTAATTAAGAAACTGCCTCCTTAAGATGGGGCGGTAAACAAGCCTATAGGGAATTTTCTTAATTAGCAATTGATTGGGGAGGGTCTAACTCATTGTGGGTGATAATATTCTTGGACTGTGGTCCTGGGTTCTATGAGCAATCCACGATGAGCAAGGCAATAAGCAACACCCCTCCCTGGCCTCTGCATCAGCTCCTGTCTCCAGGTTCCAGCCTAGCTTGAGTTCCTGCCCTGATTTCCTTCAATGATAGACTATGATTGGAAGTGTAAGCCAAATAAACTCTTTCTTCCTCAACTTAGCAATAGCAATAGTAACCCTATTATATACCCAAAATAATTGTTTTGATGTTATTCTATTTGGGGTATATTACTTGAGGAGAAACCCTCCCATTTCTATTTACTACAAATATGGACCAGTTGGCATTGAAATTTGTGAAGGTAGTTTATGATTACTTTTATGCTGTTTCGTCCTTTTAAAATGTATATTAGTAACCACCTGTGTCCTATCGGATCACCATGTAGTAAAGTTAGAATTTAACAATTCCACCTCCAGAAAGCCTACAAACTCATGAAAACTGAACAGTCAACTACTGAGCCACCCCTAGGTCAAGGAAGAAATAAAGAAATTAAAGTCTTCCTTGAATTCAACGAAAATGAAGACACAACATAACCAAACCTATGGGACACTATGAAAGCAGTGCTAAGAGGAAAGTTCAGAGCACTAAGTGCCCACATTAAAAAAACAAACAAACAAACAAACAAACAAACAAAACGGAGAAAGCTCACATTAGAGACTTAACAGCACACCTGAAAGCTCTAGAAAAAAAAGAAACATACTCATCCAGGAGGAACAGAAGACTGGAAATAATCAAACTGAGGGCTGAAATCAACAAAATAGAAACACAGAAAACAATCCAAAGAATCAGTGAAACAAGAGCTGGTTCTTTGAGAAAATCAACAAGATTGACAAACCCCTATCCAAACTAATCAAAAGGCGGAGAGAGAACACTCAAATTAACAAGATCAGAAATGAAAAGGGGGACATAACAACAGACACTGAAGAAATTCAGAGAATCATTAGGTCTTACTACAAAAGCCTGTATGTCACAAAAATGGAAAATGTAAAAGAAATGATCATTTTTTTCAATACTGTATACCAAAATTAAATCAAGACCAGGTGAACAATTTAAACAGACCTAGAAGTTGCAAGAAAATAGAAGCTGTCATCAAAAACCTCCCCACCAAAAAAAGCCCAGGACCAGATGGTTTTAGTGTAGAATTCTACCAGAACTTCCAAGAAGAGCTAATTACCTATATTCCTTAATGTGTTCTACATAAGAGAAACAGAAGAGTCATTGCCAATCACTTTTTATGAAGCTATAGTTACCCTGTTACCAAAACCACACAAAGACTTGACCAAGAAAGAGAATTACAGGCCAGTCTCACTCATGAACGTCGATGCAAAAATTCTCAATAAAATACTGGCAAACCGAATCCAAGAACACATCAAAAAAATCCTTCATTATGATCAAGTAGGCTTCATCCCAGAGATGCAGGGCTGGTTCTACATATGAAAATCTATCAATGTAATCCATCATATAAATAAACTGAAAGAAAAAACCATATGATCATCTCATTAGATGCTGAAAAAGTATTTGACAGAATTCAACACCCCTTTATGATAAAGGTATTGGAGAGATTAGATATACAAGGATCATATCTAAATATAATGAAAGCAATATACAGCAAGCCAACAGCTAACATCAAATTAAATGGAGAGAAACTCAAAGCCATTCCACTAAAATCAGGAACAAGACAAGGTTGTCCACTCTCTCCATATCTCTTCAATATAGTGATTGAAGTTCTGTCAATACCAATAAGGCAACATAAGGAGATCAAGGGGATTCAAATTGGAAAGGAAGAAGTCAAACTTTCGTTATTTGCAGATGTTATGATAGTGTACATAAGTGACCCCAAAAACTCTACCAGAGAACTTCTACAGCTGATAAATACCTTCAGTGAGTTGGCAGGATACAAGATCAACTCAAAAACATCAGTAGCCCTCCTATACACAAAGGATAAAGAAGCAGATAGGGAAATCAGAGAAACATCACCTTTCAAGATAGCCTCAAATAGCATAAAGTATCTTGGGGTAACACTAACCAAGGAGGTGAAAGATCTATTTGACAAGAACTTTGAAGAGGACACCAGAAAATGGGAGGATCTCCTGTGCTCTTGGATTGGTAGGATCAACATAGTAAAAATGGCAATTCTACCAAAGGCAATGTATAGATTCAATGCAATCCTCATAAAAATCCCAACAAAATTCTTTACAGACCTTGAGAGAACAATAATCAACTTTATATGGAAAAACAAAAAACCCAGGATAGCCAAAACAATCCTATACAATAAAGGAACTTCCAGAGGCATTACCATCCCTGATATCAAACTCTATTACAGAGCCACAGTAATGAAAACAGCTTGGTATTGGCATAAAAACAGAAATGTTGACCAATGGAATTGAATTGAAGACCTTGATATTAATCCACGTACCTATGAGTACCTGATTTTTGACAAACAAGCTAAAATCATAGAATGGAAGAAAGAAAGCATTTTTAACAAATGGTGCTGGCATAACTGTCAACCTGTAGAAGAATGAAAATAGATTCATATCTATCACCATGCACAAATTTCAAGTCTAAATGGATTAAAGACCTCAATATAAATCTGACCACACTGAACCTGATAGGAGAGAAAGTGGGGAGTAGCCTGCAATACACAGGCACAGGAAACCACTTCGTATGTATAAACCCAGTAGCACAGACAATGAGAGCAACAATGAATAAATGGGACCTCCTGAAACTGAGAAGCTTTCTGTAAAGGACGCAGTCATTAAGACAAAAAGGCAACCTACTGAATGGGAGAAGATCTTCATCAACCCCACATCAGACAAAGATCTGATCTCCAAAATATATAAAGAATTCAAGAAACCAGACATTAAAATTCTAAATAACCCAATTAAAAAATGGGGTGCTGAACTGGACAGAGAATTCTCAACAGAAGAATTTCAAATGACCAAAAGATACTTAAGGACGTGTTCAACTTCCTTAGCTATCAGGGAAATGCAAATCAAAACAACTTTGAGATACCATCTTATACCTGTGAGAATGGCTGAAATAAAAAACACCAATGATAACCTATGCTGGAGAGGACGTGGAATAAGGGGAACACTCATCCATTGCTGGTGGGAATGCAAACCTGTGCAACCACTTTGGAAATCAGTGTGATGGCTTCTCAGAAAATTGGCAGTCAACCTACCTCAGGACCCAGAAATACCACTCTTGGGAATATACCCAAGAGATGGCCAATCATACTACAAAAGCATTTGTTCAGCTATGTCCATAGCAGCATTATTTGTAATAACCAGAACCTGGAAACAACCTAGATGCCCCTCAATGGAAGAATGGATAAAGAAAGTGTGGCACATCTACACATTAGAGTACTACTCAGTGGTAAAAAGACAATGACATCTTGAATTTTGCATGCAAATGGATGGAAATAGAAAACACTATCCTGAGTCAGATAACGCAGACCCAAAAATATGAATATGGTATGTACTCACTCATTAGTGGATTCTAGCCATAAACAAAGGACATTGAGTCTATAGTTTGCCATCCTAGAGAAGCTAAGTAATAAGGTTAACCCAAAGAAAAACATCTATAGATCCTCCTTGAAAATGGATGCAGACTAGATCGACAGGCAAAAGTTGGGAGCATTGGGGTGGGGGTGGAGGGCTGGAGCGAATGGGAGACGGGGAGAGATAAGGGAGAAGTGGAGGGTTGGGGAGAGCTTGGGGGAGTAGGATGGTTAGATGGAGGAAGGACGGATATGGGAGCAGGGAAGAAGATATCTTAATTAAGGGAGCCATTTTGAGGTTGACAAGAGGCTTTACTCTAGAGGAGTTCCCAGGTATCCACAGGGATGTCCCCACCTAGGACTCTGGGCAGTGGAGGAGAGGGGGCCTGAACTGGCCTTGTCCCATAGTCACACTGATGACTATCTTGAATATCACCATAGAACCTTCATCCAGTGACAAATGGAGATAGAGACAGAGACCCACATCAGAGCACTGGACTGAGCCTCCAAGGTCCAGTTGAAGAGCAGAAGGAGGAAGAATATAAGCAAGGAAGTCAGGACCGCAAGGGGCTGGTCCACCCACTGAGACAGTGTGCCTGATCTAATGGGAGCTCACCAGATCCAGCTGGACTGGGACTGAACGAGCATGGGGAACAAACTGGACTCTCTGAATGTGGCTGACAATTGGGGCAGACTGAGAAGCCAATGATAATGGCACTGGGATTTTTCTCTACTGCGTTTACTGGCTTTTTTGGGATCCTAGTCTATTTAGATGCATACTTTCCTAAGCCTGGATGGAGTGGGGAGGGCCTTGGACTTCCCACAAGGCAGGGTACCCTGCCCTCTCTTAGGACTGGAGGGGGGAGGGGGAGAGTGGGAGAGCGGGTGGGAAGTGGAAGGAGGGGAGGAAGTGGAAAGTTTGAATGGTATTATTTATAAAGTAATAAATAAAATAAAAAATGTGTAATATTCTACTTTGTGAAATTTAATATTTTACCAAAAGTAATAGCTTTAAAATTAGAATAAAAACATATTTCTCAAACCGTTTAGTATTTTTAAACAGTCAGGTGGTTAGATTATTTTTTATGTGTAACCTTTAGCTCAGCCAACAATGTATAGTTAATACAACATACTTTAGCCCCCAACAAATTTTGTGATTTTTATATTCATATTATTTTTCTGAGAATGTTTTTGAAGCCTGTCTCATTTGTATTGATTTATATCAGTAGTTCTGAATAAACATGCTATCTTTTTAAAAAAATACACAAATTTTCAAGGTTAAAAAAAATCGACAGGGTCTTACTATACAATTCTGGTCAACCTGGGACTCGATATGTAGACAAGGCTTGCTTCCCAAGTAGGTGTGACTTCCTGCCTATACGTCCTGACTGCTGGGATTTCAAGCATATACCTCCCTGCCTCCCTCCCTCTCTCCATATGTACATATATATGTATGTTTGTGTCCAATGGTTTGGACATATCAAATTTATAAGAATATACTTATAACTGTGGAGAAAGTATGTTTACATATAAATATGTATATATATGCATACAGTTTATACTAAGTGAACTAAATTGCCAAATTAAATCGTAATTAGCCTTACCCACAAAAGGATAGCAGTTAGGATAGAAAAAGAATATTGAATTAAAACATTGAGAAGGCCAACTTTTCCACTTAATTTAGCCAGCTTTTTTGCACATCAGATTTGTAATAGTTCACAGATCAAGGCCTTAGCATTGGGCAGAATATATATGCCATCCTACCAGGATTTCATTTCTGTGGTAAGAGACAAAAATTTAAGAAATGATATTATACAGAAGATATTATTGAATAAGTCAGAAGAACATGAGAAGCAAATATGTTCGACTTCAGAGGACATTGCAGTTTTAAATCGGACATTTAATGGACGAGGTCCTTGCAGGTGTTGAGAATATGTTTCTGGCATCCAATGCAGCTATTAGAAAACAACGTGTTAGCGTTCTGTAACAGCGAGTTCCCCAGAATTGTCTTTTCTATACATGATCATATTTTTCTGTTTTTATTTACCTAGTCTCAAGAATCCATTCTTTCTTTCTTTGACCTAGACTATGTCCAGTTACTAATTGGTCCTTTTGTTTCTTTTGTGGGCTTTGTTGTACCATGTGCAGTTTTAGAATTCTCTCAATGAGGAATTATTTTGCAATACATAGGATTGGAAAAAGCAAGTTGAGTTCAGACATTAAGCTATCAAGCTCTTGAATTCTCAAGAAGCATCAGCTTTGTATAGTATTATGGACATTCCATCTGTCAGGAGGGATATATGAAACTATAGTCCCTTTATTTGAGGCTATTGCTTTCCAGAACAGTACATACTGCTCGACTAGATCTCAAGAAAGATCTAGATTGTTCTTAAATACGTGTGAAATTAATTAAGTGCAACAAAACCAGACAGCTTATCAGCATCCTTTTCTCAGTCTCCTGATTCGTTTACTCGCTGATGTTTGAGCCATTATATATCTTACTCAAAGTTGTTATTGAAAGTTTTAACTTGCAAGTGAGTGGATAGGTACCCATTTAAGGATGTATGTGATGTTACATAGATATTTTATGAAAGAGAGAGGGGGGGATGAAAAGGGAGTGGAGAAGAATGGGAACAAGGAATAGAAAAGGAGGGGCTTAAGAAAGATTTAAGGAAGGAGGCTACTACATGGTGAGTTAGAAAATTATCTTTTCACCCAGGATAGCTAAAACAATTCTGTACAGTAAAAGAACTACTGGAGGCATTACAATCCCTGACTTCAAACTTTACTACAGAGCTACAGTACTGAAAACAGCCCGGTATTGGCATAAAAACAGACAGGAGGACCAATGGAACCTAATCGAAGACCCAGATATTAATCCACACACCTTTGAACACCTGATTTTTGACAAAAAGCAAAAAATATCAAATGGAAAAGTAAAGCATTTTTAACAATTGGTGCTGGTGTAACTGGACATCAACATGTAGAAGAATGAAAATAGATCCATGTCTATCACCATGCACAAAACTCAAGTTCAAATGGATCAAAAAACCTCAACATAAAGCCAGCCTCAGTGAACCTTACAGAAGAGAAAGTGGGAAATACACTTGAATGCCTTGACACAGGGAACCACTTCCTAAATAGAACCCCAGCAGCACAGACACTGAGAGAAACAATTAATAAATGGGACCTCCTGAAACTGAAAAGCTTCTGTAAAGCAAAGCACACTGTCAACAGGACAAAATGACAGCCTACTGAATGGGAAAAGATCTTTACCAACTACACATCAGACAAAGGATTGATCTCTGAATATACAAAGAACTCAAGAAACTGGAACAAGAAATTTGTTCAAAAGAACAAATAATCTAATAAAAAAATGGAGTACAGACCTAAACAGAGAACTCTCAACAGAGGAATCTAAAAAGGCTGAAAGACACTTAAGGAAATGTTCAACATCCTTAGTCATCAGAGAAATGCAAATCAAAACAACTCTGAGATTCCATCTTACATCTGTAAGAATGGCCAAGATCAAAAGCACTGATGACAACTTATGCTGGAGAGGTTGTGGGGTAAAGGGAACACTCCTGCATTGCTGGTGGGAATGCAAGCTGGTACAACCCCTATGGATGTCAGTGTGGCGATTTCTCAGAAAATTAGGAAACAACCTTCCTCAAGACCCAGTAATATACCACTTTTGGGTATATATCCAAAGGATGCTCAATCGTGCCACAAGGACATGTGCTCAACTATGTTCATAGCCGCTTTGTCATAGCCAGAATCTGGAAACAACTTAAATGCCCCTCGACCAAAGAGTGGATAATCAAATTATGGTACATTTACACAATGGAGTACTACACAGAAGTGAAAAATAACGACATTTTGAAACTTGCAGGCAAATGGATGGAGCTAGAAAACATCATTTTGAGTGAATTGGGAGCATGGGGACCTTGGGAGAGGGTGGAAGGGGAGGAGACAGTCAAGGAGGGAGCAGAGAAAAATGTAGAGCTCAATAAAAATAAAACTAAAAAAAGAAAATTATTTTTCATCCTAAGAACAAAGGTTATGTTAATTCGTAGAGGCCATAGTCTTTGAAGTCTTTAGCATTAGCTTTTTATACTATTGGTATTTAGAATCAGTCTCTCTCCTTACTGGTTTGTGGTGTTTGTCTGTAATTACTTCTGTCAAAGTAAGGGATAGTACTTTTACATTCTCAGTTGTTAGTGTACTTGGAAGTAGTAACTTTTTCTATTAATTTTCCTGTGTATGAGCGAATTCTGTGATTAGCTGCTTATAAATGTTATAGAATATCAAAGAAACAGAGCAGTAATATTGGAAAACTTGGTAGAAATGTATGTATCTGCTTATCCAAGGTCTGGACTAGAATAATCAGATGTGGACAATGGCTTGTAATGTAGTTATGGGAGATGTTTGTCATCATTACTGTTATTTATTGAGCCTCTAGTGTGAATCTTTTGCATTTGGTCCCTTGAAAGGACTGTTTGTTTTCTAAGGTTGACACCAGCAGTGTTATTTCCCTTTCCCCTGGTACTGTAGATATAAATTATACGTAGATTTTCTTCTTAATATTAAAATATGTGAATCATTTCATGTCCAGCATTCAAGATTAATCTATGTTATATTAAATTTAACATTTTGAAACTGATTATTATAATTAAAACTTTGGCTTCATTTGCCTGTAATTTTTCATTGCAGTTTATTACATAAGTTTACTTGTTAAAATTGTGTAATTGGTATATTTTGAAACGTGTAAGAGTGTTCATGGAGGAAGCAGCCTTTTAGAAAAAAGTGATTGAGTTTGTGCTGTCATTTTAATGTTGCCCTAGTGAAAAGACAAGCCACGTTTCTGTTTAGGAGCTTGTGAGAACCTTATTTAAGCCCAGATAATAAGTTGTTAAGAAGAATGCACATGGTTACATTTAAGTATAAGATCATTAAATTCTATGTGTGTGTGTGTGTGTATTTAGCACACCTCTCCTGCATTGTTCTTTTTGATGGTGTGGCTGATTTAAAAAGACTATTTGAAAAATACATTCTTCATTACTTGGGAAAATAGATTGTTATTTGCAGAATATTAATTATAGTTTTCTAAGATAGTATATAAAAGTATATTAATATAATACACACTATAATATTAGACATAATTGACATAAAATAAAGGTCTTTGTAGAATGAAATTACAGCATATTCCATAGAGAAGCAGAGGCTTGAAGTCAGTTTTTTCAGTGGTTTATGGCTTTAGATGTAAAATATTGGGGGGGATTAGATGAAAAAGTGGTTTGTAGCATTTGTTTCCTGGCATTCCCTAGATAACTGTTCATAGGATTTTTCCGTGTGCCAGATACCATTCTGGTGGATGTAGCTATGTGGAAATCCATGTTGCCAGCGACATGAGGACAAGCAGTATATATGGAAACAAGACAATTCAGATAATTTAACAAAACAGGATAATGTTGCAGGAATAAAGATAATAAGGCTTATAGGGAGGCCAGTATGGTTTGGGATGTATGATAAAGAGTGGTGAAGGAGTTAATTTAAGAAAAATATTAAAAACATAAAGCCTCACGTAGCTTATTCTGACCTTTGCCTCACTGTCTAGCCAAGGCTTGTCTTGAATTCTTGGTTCTCCTATAGCTTTGTGCCACCATGGTTGTGTGATTTTAATGTCTGATTTTTTTAATGTGTATGATTGTTTTGCCTGGATGTATATTTGTGTACCAGGTGAATGAAATGCCTTCAAAAACCAGAAGAGGGTGTCAGTTCTCCAGGGACTGGTGTTACTATAGGTTGTGAGCCATTGTGTGTTTGCTGAGAATTGAACCCAGGTCATCTAGAAGAGCAGCAAGTGCTTTTTAACCATTGAGATATTTCTTCAACCCCTCAACATCTGATTTTAAAGTATAGGAACAAAGAGATCAAATACCTTAAGTAGAGAACACTAACTGTGTTTAAACACAATTAATAAAAAGTTGAAAGCTTGGTGCCTGGAACAAAACAATCACAGAAGAAAGTAAGTTTAAGAAATGTAAAAACAAACAACAACAAAAACAAACTAGGAAAGCTGGGTGGTAGTGGCACAGGACCTTAATTCCAGCCCTCAGGAGCCAGAGGCAGGCGGATCTCTGTGAGTTCGAGGACAGACTGGTCTACAATAGCCTACCTTAATAAATTTATATTTAATGTTGTTTAATAAAATATATCATTGAGTTTTCAACTCTTAAGAGTTTTAAACAGCATAGTGGTATGATGTAATTTATCATAGTAGCCGTTTTAATTTGTACAATCGGCAACATTCAGTGCATTTTTATTGTTGGGTAATGTTACCAACATTTACCAGCAGAAATCATTTTAAAAAATGGAACTTCTTTACCCATTCAATATTGACTCCCCAGACCTTCCTCCTCATAAGCCCTGACCATCATCGTTTTGTTTCCTGCCTCTGTGAGGTTGATTGTTCTTCATATCTCAGATAAATGGAGCCACAGTTTTTCTTGCAGTATTCTGCTTATTTTACTTAACATAATATCTTCAAATGTTCAATTTTCAAAAATTTAATAATTACTATTATTCTTACCGTGTGTGTGTGTGTGTGTGTGTGTGTGTGTGTGTGTGTGTGTGTGTGCGTGCGTGCACGCATGTGTGCATGCACCACTAGGAAATCTTAATATATAATGAAGGATAGTCAGACATAAGGAAACTTATTTCCATGGTCGTCTAGATTTTATAGTTAGTATATTAGTTGTTAAAGTGCTCTAAAAGGCAGGTAGACAAAATGTTAAGCCAGCAGAGGGATTTATTCAGTCATAATGTGAGTGAAGCTTTCATTTTATTCGGGCTTTTGTGAGATAGAATAAATTAAATCTCAAGATATTACAGAGGAAGTATTGACACAATGTGTTGATTGTAGGTATGAATAAGGACAGTAGAGAAAAGGGAGGCGGCTAGAATAACTTTGAGGTTACTTGACTGGGGAATAGGACAATGGTGTGTCATTGACTAATCAATTCAATTAATGTTTGAGTGGTGCAAGGCAATATATTGACGATAAATTTATGATGTGGTTTCAAGTCTCCAGAGGGAAACTAAGGAGCACAAAATAGTATTTTACATCTGCACTCTTGAAAGCTCCTGTTCACTCTGTTTTACACTCCTAGGAAGTTATTCATTAGCAGATTTAAGAATTACAGTGGGGATTGTTTATAGTAACTAAACGTGCACTCTAAAGGCATTTTAAAAAACCATGATTATATCACCTCAAAACTGTAGACAAAATTTTTTTTTGACTTCTAAAGTATCCAGGAGTTAATTTGTAGCTGAGGGACATTATCTTTCACAGTGCATATAGGATTCATAAAGAGTAAAATGTTATATAAAAGCAGAAAGCTGTTTTATTTTTAAATCCATTTTTGTTTCTTTTTATCCTTGCTTGTGCAGCCTCAGTGGATAAATATCTACCCAGAGGAGGCACAGTTCCTATTCCTAACCTAGGTGTGTGCAGGTCTTCGTTGTAGATCCACATAGTGGTGTGGACCATACAGCTGCTGCTACAGCCGGTCAGTCTGTGGTCCTCTGTATTAGAGACAGCCACAGATGACACTTAAACAACTGATCTTGTTAAACTTATTAACAAAATAATTGCTAGGCCTGCTTTGGCCCACAGGCTGTCATTTGCTGACCTTTTTTATTAGATAACTGGCAGTTTGATATATTTTCTTATATATATATTTCCCCAAACTCAAATTGTACATTTTTTTCATGGACTCTTTTGTCACAAAAAATTAGAACCACTTATGCTACTGTGGTGCACATTTTGGCTCTTTAGTTGTTTATTTTGTATGAAGAGTGTGATAGTGAGCTTACATATGTTTTTCTTGATTCTAGGAACATGTTCACCTGGTATGTTATTAGAAGTGGAGTAATAGCTTTGGATTCAGTATGTGTGCAATTTATTTTTGCCACAAACATTGTTAAGAAGTGAAGTATATTCCCTGTAGAATGGGAATTGAATGGTACCATTGTGTATGGTTATTGGCTCTGACATTTGTAGGTGGAAACTTTGAGTTTCTTTACTATCCTAGCTCTGTCCTTATGAGCCACCATGTGGTTGCTGGGAATTGAAGTCAGGACCTTTAGAAGAGCAGGCAGTGTTCTTAACCTCTGAGCCATCTCTCCAGCCCCAGCTCTGTCCTTATGTATGAGAGAGTTCAGAAGATCACAGTATAACAGTCAAATTCCAGAAACCTACCATTATATGAACACTTGGTCACTGTCTATAAATCGAAGACCCTTTGTTAAATGGTTTAATTCTGTTGTGCCATGTGACTTGTTATTCAAGGTCTTAAGTAAAGCTGACATTACTTATCTCTAGAATTTTAATATCAGAATTTTAAAAACTTATACATGATGATTTGTTCAAATTATATTCATTTATGAAATTTGCTCAATATTGTGGAATTATTTTGTTATGCATATAATTATATATTCTTTTTGTTACAAAATAGTATTTCAACATGTGAATAAATATGTGCCATTTAAAGAATAATTTTCCTTTTGTGGAGTTTTGGGTAGTTGCTAATGTTTTGTTCGCATAAACAATTAATATTAGAATTTTTAGTTTTATATTCTCATATTTAGTGATTATGAGTCTGTGATTCTTCATATCTTTGCCTAAACTTAATAAATTATTGTAGGATATATATATATATATGTGTATATATATATATTTATATATATTTAAACTCTCTACTCTACTAATTACTGTGATTAAGCACCAGACCAAAGCAATCAAAAGAAGTGTTTTGATTGACAGGTTGAGAGGAAGTCAATCATGGCTGGAAAGGCTGGGGGCCAGAACATGAGGCTGTTGATCACATTGTATTCACATTCAGCAAGTAGAATGCTATGAATGATTGCGGTCACTTTACTTTCTATTTTTTTATAGAGTCCAGGACTTCAGCGCAGATTAAGTAGTACCACTCACATGAGAGGAGGCCCCTCCTCAATTAACCTTATCTAAACATCCCTTAACTTGCCTAGAAGTTTGCTTCTCAGTGTTTTTAGATCTTGTCAAGTTGACAGTATTAGCTGCCACAGGCAGTTTTATATAATACTGCAGTTTTAATTTGCATTTTCCTGATAAACAATGATGCGGAGACTGATGGCATTAACTTCCCGACTGAACTTTTTCAGGCTGTTTTGAGTGTTAGTCAGACTTTGCCCTTCCTAGCATTTGTCCTCTGATGTTCTTCTTAAACTGGCATTATTTTGTCTATGCTGAAAAAGTTTTGCTTGCTTTTTTTCTCTATAATATCTTTTATTTAGATGCATGATTTTCCTTTTTACACAACTTTTCTGACTAAAATATTCATTTTGTGGTTATCATAAAAAAGCAACATAGAAAATTATATTTACATTTTGCCACCATAATACAAATGAAAAGTGTGATGTTGCTCATTCATCCCTGTATTGCTTTTTGTAGTATTTTTCAGTATTTTGATTCTGAATTTACTCTAGTTTCTGAATCTAAGCTTGGATTTCTGCTAAAAGTCTAGAGATATATATACCTCTGTCACGTTGGATTGTTTGCCTGTATTTGTTTTCTTAATTGTGTGAGGTTGCTGCCAGCTTTGTTTAGCTTATGGAGTCTCACTTGTGAATAAGAATGCCTCGGTGAGAAGAGTCATGCCGATTGTCTTTGTGTGCTTTCTCCTCCAGGATCTTTGCCTCCTTAAATCTTGTGCCTTGATGTCTAGTGTTGTCAAGACTTAACAAAATAACCTGACTTGATCAATTCCTACAGCTTACTTATTTGTGCTTATGGCTTCACTCCCAGCCAGTTGGCTCAGTTGATTTTTTGCCACGATGGGAATGCGTGGAGAAGAAACAGTTCACGCCAGCGTGGCTGTAGGATGAATGAGAGAGTAAAGTCTGAAATTCCAATATCCATTTAAAGGCACAGTCCTGGTGACCTAGTGTCTGTTAGGGCTACACTCTTAAAGTTCATACCTTCTAGGATTGTCAAGGACTGGGACACAAGTCGTTAACATGTGCTCCTTTGGGGGATAATTTCCCCCAAACAGTGCTATCTTTCTGTTGCCTTTATAGTAACAACTCAACACTTCACCTTTAATGTAGAATTATTAGTTGCATTAGTCGATTGGCCAGTGTGATACAAACTGGTCCACTGCTACCAGAGTAGGAGCTTTTGCTGCTATGTCCTTTCACTTTTATAAGTAAAATGATATTGAAGCCGCATTGTGTATGAAGTGAGAACAATGAATTAAATGTTCCCTTTTCTTCTAAAGAACAATATACCACTGTTGAACCTTGACCAATCATATGTTATATGTATACATTTATTTATTTGACAATATTTATCTCTTGCAGGTTACTTAGCCAAACAATGAAGGATCATTTAGTAAGAGTAGCAAATGAAGCTGAATTTATCCTGAGCAGACAGAGAGCAGAGGATATTCACAGACATGCAGAATTTGAGGTAAGACACTCCTGTGTTTTTGGATGGTAATTAACTACATAAAGAAAATGGCAATATTGTCTAAAGAAGCATGCTATTTGTCTTCAAAATTTAGTTTATGAAAATCAAAGAAGATTCTAGGAAAACTCTATTGGATCAGTATCTGTTCATCTGTCTTTTGATCAGAGCATCTTCTGTGTTTTCCTGACCTGCTTTTGATAATGGGAATGAGACTGTGATCTTGTGTTTTCTAATCAAGAAAATCACTGAAGGACTTAGTACTCTTTGGGAAAGTCTCCTGTTGTGTGTTGTTATTATATGTATTTGAAGGTCAGGGGACAACTTTTGTCTACCATGTGACCAGGCTTAGCAGCCTGGACCTTAGCCTCCTGAGTCATCTGGCCACACTTGTGGCTCTTACTGTGGTGGCCAATGAGGGACCACGTTTTGTGTAGCTTATTTTGTAAGCCCTGCTTATTTTAGCAGTTCCTCTTTGACGTGTGCAACAAACGTGAATTCATAAAAGAAATGACTGGTATCCTGGCTATATAAATGACTAATACAAGGGTCAATTAGATAATTTGACAAGAATATTTGTTAGAATTTGAAGACATTTAGAAGCAGTATGGGTTCTTTCTATTACATAAAGACAGATAAGCTCAAATGTTTTTCTGGTACTTTATAAAAGATAAACGTGATCCCAGTACAGCCTGACTAGTGGGTGTAGTTTAAAGGTTAACCATAGTTTGACCTTAAATTAACTCCTGAAGTTTTAGCACTACTGTAACCAGTAGTTACATTTCTTACAGAGATGCTGTTGTATATTTGGACAATTCCTGTAGTAGTAAAGAGGCTGATGTGTTTCATTTATTATCATTAACTGCTGCTGATAATAGTTCTGAGGAATATATCATTTAGTTTTTTGCTTTTTATGTTATCCATGACATCTTTTCCTTTTGGGGTATGTCAAAGTTCTGTTAATGTCATAAGTCTTTGATTAGGCACACATTGTAACTTTGTTTTTGAGTATTTTTAACCTGTTCCTAGGAACTATATTAAAAATCATAACATGTACAATGTTGAACTTTTTCTTATAAATAGGGTATATGTATGAATGTACACATCTTGACTGTTAGTGAAAAAAATGTTTCTTGCAGTTTTAGTTTGTATAAACTATACACATCTGTAAACCAGATGTAATAAAAATTATCACTTAATGATTTTAATTTTCAGAGCCAATTTAAGTTAATATTCATTTCAGTAAGAGTTTCATGATGTTCTTTTAAACAATATTGCTTTGAAATTCATTTATTATGCTATTGAATTCACTTTTTATTAACTTCAGTGGAGCTACGTACCATGTGGCCAGTTGATTTGCTTGAATTAGTAAAAACATATTCCCTTTTAAGTGCACTACTTGTTTTGAAAATACTTCATCAACTCTGTGCGTGGTATATATATGTTTCTGTGGGTCTGCATGGAAAGGTATATGTGCCCTTGGGTGCCCATGCATGTGAAGCTCAGAGGTCAGTGTTGGTGTCTTTCTTGATTGCCTCCATCTTATTTTTGAAACTGAATTTCTCACTGAAACCTGGAGCTCCTCAGTTCAGCCAGGCTGCCTACTTAGTGAGTTGTAGGGATCTGCCTTTCTCTATTTCAGTTCCTGAAACATTGGTGTACACTAATGCACACAACTTTTAAGTGGGTCCTGGGAATCCAAGCTCAGTTTTTAACCAAGTGAGCCATTTCTTCAGCCTCCACCTCCATTTTCTAACAAGGCTTACAGCTTATTCCTTCAGCCAAACATGCTTTGTTGTATTTATCTTCAATGACAAACTAAATGAATAGTGCTGTTTTTTTTATGTTTCTATTCCATGTACATTTTCAACATTATTACAGTGTTAACATATCCTGTATGTTTAAGTATATTTTTTAATATTTTAATGTTTTTGGACTATCACTATTATTTGTGCAGGCCTTTTCTGTGACCATACATTCTAGAAGTCATACGTTTATAACTATATGAGTTAGTAAGATGTTCTTGATACTTGTATATAACTTCCTTTATGCTTTGTAAATCATGTTCTGCAGCCAGCTTCTCCAAATGATTTCTTTTCAGTAATTAAGTTAGCATTTCCAGGTGCTGAAAAACTTGTCCTTTTCCATTCATTGTGTTTCCTCATACATAAAATGTGAGATATCCACATATTTCTGCCTAGGATATAAACAAATGTGACTATTTTTAAGAGAATGACAGGAAGGCAGTTACTGAAGGTGGCTTGGAGGAACTCAAAGAACAGGTCATAGAGATCTGAGGAAGCATTATAAAGATGAAGGGATTAGTAGCACAACAGCTCATGGTAGGTGTGTGCCTAACTCCCTTAGAATGTGAGAAAATACTGGACTGGAGTGAATGAGAACGGTGACTTGGAGGGGTCAGGTTAAAGCATTCATGGGTTCTTAGGACTGGGGAGTCTTGGAGGTCTATAGGCACTCTGGTTGCTGTTTTAGATTTTAGGTAAAGAGGAGAAGGAAGGCCCTGGAGTTTAAGATAAGAAAGGGTAATCTGAATGACACTAAAGAGTGGCTGAATTTGAGTGTTTTGTTTTGTTCCTAGAATCTAAGGTCTTATACGAGAGAGAGAAAGTAGGAGATGAAGGCTCACTAGAAGGTTTTTACATGAGCAACTAAGTGAATGGAATTGATCAAATGAAAACTTGTGAAGGAACAGCTCAAGTCACAAAGGAAGGTCTGGGCCCAGTTTTGAACATGTTAAATTTGAAGTATCTATTAGATTGTCTACATGGTGATGTTAGATAGTCAACTAGATGTATAAACTTGAAATTCAAGGAACATCTATGTTTAGAATATAGATTTTGGAATGTCATTATACTGGTAGCATTTAAAGCCATGAATTAGAATGAGATAACCAAGTACAAGAATGTTGATGCTAGCTGTGTATTAGCTGAAAATGAGAAACGTTGATGCTTCTGTTTTTGAAGCTTTTGATAAGAATGACATTCTATGTCAACTGATGCTGCCTCACCAAGTAAAAGCAGGACTGACAATTGCCTTGGGAAGGCTTCTGTTCTGCCCCCTGCTTGACTTTTTCAAGTTTCTGCCGCACTGGTCTTCTACACTCCCGCCTTTGCCCTTCAGCAGGACATTGTCTGCACTATTCTTGTAACACGTAGGAGATGTAACCATATTCTCTTTGCCTTTCTGTGGTTTTCTGGTGTTTGTAAAGTTTGCTGAATTACTGTTAAGTTTATTTAATGGATAACTTGACCAAATTCTAGGGAATTCTATCACATTTAAGGTATGGAACGTATTTCTTATTTAGTGGTTTCTTCTTTGGTGCTTACAAAGTAATGAGTAATATGTGATGAATGCTTGTGTGCCAGGAAACCACATATACATCATAGTTTGACATTTAAATTTAGTGAAAAGATGATTATTTTTTCCTTGTTTTAATATCACAAGTTTGTTATAACTGACTTGTGTGTATAGAGCAGGAAGTCATTTTAATACAGTGAAAATGATTTTCGGAATACAGAAAGTGTCTGTACTATTCAGAGTCTCCTATGTGGCTATAACTATTTTCATCTGATTTCAATAATTAACTTAGCTTAATGGGAAAGAACGTTTATTTTAGATTTCAACAGGTAATATTACTTAGACAACCACTTTATTCTTTCAACATGACTCTTCTTTCATCCTATTCGAAGTAATAAATGCCCTTCTGAGTGCCTGTGAATAGATGGAAGTGCGTGTCTGTGGTTGGCATCAGTTAGCTACACATTTTAATGTCTTCTTTACACCCTGTCATGGTGCTTTCCACATGCCAGTCATATGGCGCAGCATGGAAGGAAATGGTGAGTTAGGCAGTCTTGCTTTTATTAGCACATATCTCTAGTCACCTCTTACATGTAGTTGAAGATAAGATGAGAGCTTTTGATCAATGCAAATGTAGTGATTTGCCTCAGAACTTTAGGAAATAGCTTGAGGTATGGTGTCATGTACTAATCCAGCTGTGTGAATACTTTGAAATTACCTTGATTATTTTGTCAGAAAAAACAAATGTGATTCTGTATTTTGTTGGGCTTCATCCATCAGATGTTGAAAAATATGGCAAAGGTTAGTCTATCCTCTTAATCCTCAGAAATTTGGAAAGTTGGATCTAAATTTTATTTTTTAATTTTATTTAATAATAATAATAGCAAGCGGAAATTTTCTATGTAAGTATGAAATATGATAACATTTGTGGATTTATGATAGTATGTCATTGCTCATTATCTATATTTCTGTGTAAGAGAACTATGTCATACTGCCTTTTTATTACAAATTTATTTTGTGTGTGTGCATATGGGATGCACCTTATCATGATACATATGTACTATTTAGGGGTTGGAGTACAGCTTTTGGGTGTTGATTTTCTCCTTTTGCTATGCAGGTCCCAAGAATTGCACTCAAGTTATCAGGCTTGGTGGCAAACACCTTTAACATTTGAGCTAACTTACCCACCCAGGAAGAGACTTTTAAAATGCTGTTGCAACAGTTCATTTACAACTTTTATCAACAGTGCATCAATGAGTGCCATTTATTTAAATTTAGAGATTATTGAGAGCAAATACTATAATGAATAGAATATCAAATAAAAAACTCAGCAGGGTGTCTGGGGAGGTGGCTGCACAAACATATGCACTTGAGATTCGTTTCCTACTGCACAAGTAGAGAGCTGGCTGGTGGCCCTGTGGCAAGTGTCTATAATCCCAGTGCTAGACAAAGACAGGCAAAGACAGGGAGATCTCAGAACTCACTAGCCAGACAGCCTAGCTGATTTGGTAGGAAACTCTGGGTTCATTGAGATATTGTCCAAAAATTAAGGTGGACAGCAGTTGAGGAAGACATTCAAGGTTAAATTCTGGCTTCCCTATGAATATGGGTGTATGTTGAATATGGGTGTATGTATGCATACACATGTGTACACACACACACATGTGCGCGCATGCACTCATCTGCACCTGCACACACAATTCAGTAGTTGTTGGTAGCTGATATTTTACATCCAATGACAGAAGAGAGTACACTAATAAAACAGGTTACCAAATCATCTAACATATCTATGCTTGTGGGTACTTAGAGGGATAGTCCACGTCTGTGCAGTAGTGGCGCAGGCCTTTAGTCACAGCACTTGGGAGGTAGAGGCAGGCAAATAAATCTCTGTGAGTTCGAGACCAGCCTGGTCTACAGAGTGAGTTCCAGGATAGTCAGAGCTGTTACACAAAGAAACGCTGCCTTGTAAAACAAATAGTCAAACAAACAAACAGCGAAAAAAGAGTTATAATAGAGTATAACATACATCTTTTAGTGCAAGGATCTGATTGACATTGGACAATATTGCTGCAGAATTTTTTGAATGACAGTGTGAGTTGACTAGTAATTGGTAGGTTTGTGAGTGAGCTTGTGGTCCAACTTCAACCAAAATCTATTACTTGAAAATGTGTACGTTTGCCCTGGTGAACAATTTATTATTAAAGTTAATTGATTTTTTATTTCCTGTATGAAAAATAGAACCATTATTGAATTGCAGTCTTGTCTTCTCTGGTTGCAATTTCCTGAACAAACAGTGAAATAATATTGATTCAATTGGCCTCAGTTTCTAATATTAAGTCATGTGATGGCATAGTATTTATCAAAATTGAGCTCACTGTATGAAGAATCTTACTTTAGAGTGAAAGTAGTTTACCTCTTTTAGAATTTTCATTTATTCATTTATTTTAACTCACAGATAAGACTAAGTGATGTGTGTTAAGGTTTAAATAAATCTGTGGGAATAGCTAATTCAATCTAGTTAATACATATAACTTCACCCACTTATGGCTTTTCTGTGGTGAAAACAATGAGATTCTGTTCTCTTAGTAGTTCAATAATACAATATTTTATCATATGTAAAATACACATTTCAGTTTTGTTTTTTTTTTATAACAGAATTTAAAGTTCAAAATTTCAGTTACGTTGGAACATCTAAAAGGTTAGATTATGTTAATCAATAAGCCACCAAGTTATAGCCTCTGGGCTATCTGAAATCGGTCCTTCATGTCTTACTCTCTAGCTGTGGTGATGCACCACCACAAAAGTGCTGATTGTTCAAAATTGCCTCCTTCCAGCTCATGTTAGCTGGCTACTGACGTTCACCTTTTCCCTCTGTTACGGTCCCTGTTATTTGTTAAGTTTTATAAGTAAAGCTTTGGCACCATTTTGTTCTAACTTCCATTATTCCGCATATGTTTTGTTGTTATTGTTTTTGTTTTTGAGACAGGGTCTCCCTGTGTAGCTCTGGCTGTTTCTGGAGCTCACTCTCGCCTGCCTCTGCCTCTCGAGTGCTGGGATTAAAGGAGATGAGCGCTATCCACAACTACTAATTTCTTACAATTTTGAAGTGAGTGAGTTTTACTAAATTTGATACTTTCTTTGATATACCTGAGAATGCTAGTTTTACATGCAGCTCTTAAAAGCTATGTGTGGAAAGTTACACCCCTTGCATTTGGCCGTCCTGCTTTATGTTTACTATGCTATGTATACATGGAGCTGTGTTTTAGCCGCAGAAGAGTCTGTCTGTGCAAATAGCATGTCATCATTGATCTCTTTATGAAGATGCTCGGATTTGCCGGTTTTATACCACTGACTCACAACTGAGATTATCACATTGTCATTGCATGGTGTGTTGGTTCTTTGCCATGATCCTGGGGTTGAACTTTGTCCTCTGGGGTACGTATCCTGCTATAGCCCTCTTTTTCCATGTAACATATTTTTGTGTAATATTTACTTAGATTTAGTGCAACTATCTCTGAGTTTTTTGCTGACATTCAAGAAAATATTTAGTTCTCAATGAGAGGACACTGGAGGCTTAGTTTGAAATACGATATCCTTCAGCCATTTCAGCTGGAATATTGAACTAAGCAGAGACTTAAAATGAAGCTGACAAACGATGGTCTCTTTTTCTTCTAATTAATTAGTCTATACTTTCCCTCATTGTATTGGTACATGAGGATAGATTGGTATGGAGTAAAGCACTCATTTTTCAATGCCTAATTTGGTCTCAAAGTAATTTATATGAATGTAGCATATACAGACTAATTGAAAGGATAGGATAAGGAAGATCATTGGGACTTGTTTTTAATACCTGTCATTAAGAGCTGGAGTACATACTGTTTTCACTGTGAGGAGGGAATGGTCTTAATGTATTTTTTCATTATTTTAAGATAAACAGTACTAAAAAATAAAAAGCCCAACCACCTCGCAGTTTTTTGAGGACCTTCCCCTGTTGGTGCACATTGATTGTCCCTAACCTGCACTGCTCTCCCCAGCCTCAGACCTGTCGACACCAAGTTCTATCTTCATCTGCACTTGTAATGTCTGGAAAGCATGTCCATGCTGGGGGTATTTCTGTAACTGTCTTCTGCTTTGTCATCTGTTTCCTGCCTTGTCCCTGCGGAGCGAACGTCTCTCACATGCTTTTTTACAGATGACAGCCATCACCAGGTTTCCCCTTTATCCTGTATTGGCTTTCTTCAAATTACTTTTATTTTGTTTCCAAATATATATTTTACACACTGTCTTTCTGTAACTTTAACCACTACATGTATTGTTTAAATCTCCCTAAATAATCTTGTATTTTATATATTTTTTTCTGTCAATGTTTCCTTCCTTTTTTATTAAAAAAGCCAGATTAGGCATTCTGAACCTTAGCTTCTGCAGACCCTTCATGGAACAGTCTATTCATTTGTGTGCTTTAGTTTCTACTTTGTGACTTCTTCATCACACCCTGGGCAGTCCCTCTCTGCCACATCAGTCCCTCACTGATCTCTTCATCCTTTAGTTACAGTCACTCTGTATTTATCCTCTCATCTTTCCTGTGTCCCTGTGTCACTTTTATATGAAAGCCTTCTTTCCTTCTCCTTGTCTACCCCATCAACCACTCTCCTAAATATAAACCAAACTTGTAGTCTCTTATCTTACTTACTAATCCAGTCATTTGCAATTGCATGCTTATTTGCCTGATTATTTGTGTCCTTCCTGATTGTATTCTTTATGAGGAAAAGAACTCTCTGTTTCAAGCCCACAGTGCCAACACATTGTTTTTCATACTAAGTGCTCAGCAAATAATTACTTAGTAAATGACTGTTTACTCCAAGCTACACATTTGATTTTCTTCCTGACTGATAGTAACATGTTGTCATATGTGGAGAGACTGTTCCTTTCCATTGTTTTTTGTTGGCTCCTTTGTTAAAAATCTGTCTGTGTGCCTTCAATTTTATCATCAATATTTTATAATTTTCAGCATAGAGATATTTCATCATCTTGTTTAAATTTATTCCTAAATAGTTCTTTTATAGTTTTTGTTAATAGAATGCTTGCTTAATTTTTTTTCAGTTTGCTATTGTATAGAATTGCCACTGATTTCCAATACTAACTTTTTTCCTTTCGTGTTCAATGAATTTATTGTTTCTTACATGTTTTGATTCAGTCTTTAGGGTTTCTATGTACAATATATTGACTGCAGATAAAACTAATACTTAACTTCCTTTATAGTTTGGGAGCCTTTTATTTTGCTCTTTTGCCTCGTAGGTATTGTCAGTACTGTTTGGAAAGTGAGCATTTTGGTTTTACTTCAGATCTTAGAAGAGAACTTTTTTAAGTTTTTTCCATTTGTTGTGCCATTTGTGTATGTTTGTCACATGTGGCTGTGGTTGTGGTATTTTGAATGAGGATGACCTCCATAAGCTCATATATTTGAATATTTGGCTTCTAATTAGTGGAACTGTTTGAAAAGGACTAGGTTGTATGGCTTTGCTGAAGGACGTGTGTCACTGCGGGTGGAGTTTGAAGTTTAAAAAGCCCATGCCAAGTTGGGCGGTGGTGGCGCACGCCTTTAATCCCAGCACTCGGGAGGCAGAGGCAGGTGGATCTCTGTGAGTTTGAGGCCAGCCTGGTCTACAAGAGCTAGTTCCAGGACAGGCTCCATAGCTACAGAGAAACCCTGTCTTGAAAAACCAAAACCAAAAAAGAAAAAAAGAAAAAAAACAAAAAACCCAAAAAGCCTATGCCAAATTCAGTTAGCTATTTCTCACTTTGCTTCCTACTTGTGCAAAATGATATAAGCTTTTAGCTGCTGCTTCAGCACCATGCCTGCCTCTCTGCTGCCATGCTCTCTTCCATAATGATTATGGACTCCAACCCTCTGGAATCATGACTCCCTATATTAAATGTTTTCTTTTATAAGTTGTCTTAGTCATGGTGTTCTGTTACAGCAATAGGAAAGTAATTAAGACATTGCCTTTGTTACACTGAGATGCATGTATGGTGCATTCACCTAACTTTTAAGCATGCAATCGTGTTGAATGTTGCAAAATGCTTTTTCATTTCAATGTATTTGTTGAAATGATCATATAGTTTTGTTCCTAATTTACTGATGTGATGTATTTAGTTTTAAGACCCAAATTTGTGAAATTTGGAGGAAATTAGGAAAAATCTCAATTTCACATTCTCATGAGGACTTTTGAATGAGACCTCAAAGCACACAGCAAAGGCAAAAGTACAAAAATGAGACAGTGAAACTAGAAAGTTCCTGCAAATCAAAACAAAATAAAAAAACTGAAGATGTGTTTGTATGTCATATATTGAATAGGCTAAAATATTCAAGAAGATATAAAGAGCTTATAAGAAAACAAATAACTTCATTAAAAAATAAGCAGTTGGAAGGTTAGGGAGATATCTCAGTGAAAAAGAACACTTCTGTACAAGTGTGCAACTTCAATTCAGATCTTTCTCACACTCACAAAACCTGGCTTTGACCCCAGTGGTTGGGAGAGAAAAAGATGGAGATAGTTGGCTTGATGACTAATCAGGCTAATACAAAATGAGTTCCAGGTTTTAGTGAGAAACCTTGTCTCAGAGGAATCTTTGAAGTGAAGATTGATAGACACCTGATGTCCCTCTGTGGCCTTTGCACACATGTACATTGGCACACATACCACAACATTCATATACACATTCACACTTCATACAGTTGCATCATGCACACACATTTTCTCTCCCTTTTCCTATTCCTCTTTCTCTCAGAAAGCAAAGCAAATAATTTAAAGTCTTTTCTTAAAAGAAGGCATACAACTGGTCTTGGTATTGCATGCCTTTAATCCCATTACTTGGGATGTAGAAGCAGCTGAATCACTAAGTTTGAGGCCAGCCTGGTCTACAGAGTAAGTTCCAGGACAGCTGGGGCCACATGGGGAAACCCTGTCTCGAATAACCAAAACCAACCAACCAATCAACAACAACAAAAAACGCACATAAATGCCAACATGTATATTGAAAATTTTCAGCATGCCTAATTATTAAAAAAGTTAAAACTATAGTGAAATATCGTTGCATATCTATTATGTTCACTCCTATCAAAGGGATAGATGTTGGTGAGGATGTGGAGAAAAGTAAACTGGTACAACTATTGTAGTATTTTAAATTACCATGACTATTTAGGAAAATAGTTTAGTGGGACCTTCAAAAATAAAAATGCTAATACCATATGATCTGTAATTCCCACTATTGGGTATGTAGCCAGAGGAATTTAATTTGCGTGTCAGAGATATATGCACATTAATGATTATTTTCTTTACCATTTTTCACAGAGCCAAGATACTAAATCATTTTTGACTTCAGAGTATCAATGGATAAAGAAAATATATAAACCCATAATAAAATACTATTCAGTCATAAAAGAAGGAAATCCTTTTCTGTGTTAGCTATGAGAATGAACATGGAGAACATTATATTTAGTTAAATAAACTGTTTGATCTTACTTATATGTGGAACTTCAGGAACTAGAGTGATGGTTGCCACAGGCTATGGGGAGGAGTGAGCTCTGTTTTTATACTGCAGTGTCAGGGATTACTGTTAATAAAGTATTCAAAATAACTAGGAGACAGGATTTTAAATGCTTTCACCACCATGACAAATGTTTCAGATGATAGATAAGCTAATTACCTTGATTTGATAATTTTATATTATTTGCATATATGGAAATTGTGTTTTGTACCCCCTAAATATGTTCAATTGTTTTTGTTCAGTAAAAATAAAACAAAATGTTATAATAGAACTCTATCACTAATCACGTAGTATGAAGAAAAATAGTTCAAAATAGCTACCATATCTCCATGGCTTCAAATTACAGCTTCAATTCTTTAATCAAACAAGTGATGATTGTGTATGAAAATTATGGGATACGAAATAGTACAAAATACAGATGACACATTTTGAGAAATTTCAAAACTCCTGGTTGGCTATGTGTTTTAAGATTCTCTTTGGGTTTCTCTCAATTTTTAAAGAAGGAATTATAGTGCTAAAGAAGAAACAGTTTAAACTGACTTTTATACAATTTAAAGGTAAAAGCCAAGTCTGAACCTCAAGTGAAGGTTCAGTCCATGCTAAAGGCAAGCGATCATGTTCATTTATTATTTGAATTTGTTATGTGCTCTGACTGGCCTTGGTCTTAGATAGGTTTCAACTTAAATTAAGAAACTCATTTAGAGGCCTTCTGATACTTTGTGCATTCTAATTTTTAGTATTTTTGTAATAAAATGCCAGTAATAAATGTCATAAATTGCTTAGAAGTCAGGAAAAACATTTCCAAGAACTAGTTTTATTTTGTTGATTTTCTTAAGCAATAAGTTTCCTAGTGTTTCATTTCTAGCACATATAAGGCACTTCAAGTACATAAGGTTATTTCAAGGTGAAATAATTAAAATTGTATTATGAACTCTCTTAGTATCTGATTAGGAGTATTTTTTCTTAATTTCAAGTCATTATATATAATAATTTAAAAAATTAAATTTCAGATAATTTACCAATTCCACAATCTATTGATATCTTTGTCTTAGTTCTTAAGATAATGTAGTAAGACTTTTTAAGTCTAGGAAAGAATTTCAGCTGACTTTATAACAGCAGTAACCTCATAGCATATATTTATCTCCTGATTTCTTCTATCATAGCATGCGGAAGTGAATTATTGAAAAGATAAAAATAAATTTGCTTGCTTTCTGTCAGAGTTCATAGTCACAGCCAGCCTTGATAGAAGACCAGAATGATTTAGACAAGTTTGCTTTGGAGATTCATAACATATGCTTGCCGGACAGAATTGAGTTATCTCTGCTCTGGAGAGTAAGTCATTGTAGCGGGGGCTGACAGAGATGAAGATAACTGAGGGAAATTCAATTACCTCTTAGTGTTTTCTTTCTAATGGGATTCTTAATGTGAAAAAGATCCTGAGATGATGCGCTGCGTAGTCCTAAGCTGTACCTTGATACTGGCTTTCTGAATACTACCAACTTTTATGTCAGATAGACCTTCCGTATGTAAAAAATGAGCAGTTTACTGTGTACAGTAGATTTGATTGAAGCAGACTTTTAAAAAATTTTTACTTGACGTCATTGATAACTTATATAAGCCTTGACTGGACTTTGTGGTGTCTGGTTTTTTAAATAAGGCTATTATTTAATATGATAGCAATATTTTTCCTCCCTCTCCAATGACCTTTCTGGAAGTGTATTGTAGTTTCTCACTGCTGATCTATTCATGCCTCTGTCAGTTATCTTGTGCTATTTAAAAGCTGTTGGACTGCTCAGGCCTTTGCATTTTTGCCTTTGCATTCTGCATTAATATCTTTATTCTTTTCTTCTGTGTTTCAGTGTTTTGGAATCTGGCCTTTTTTCTCTCTGGTCTTACAATAATCATATTTTATTTGTTCTCTTTAGTATCTCTAGTGTCCATAGATTCTTTCATTGTCCCCATCTCCCTTGACAGAATTTGACGTTGATGTCACACCCTTCCTCTTTGAAAGGTTTTGTTTTGCCTTTACTTTCTTACCTGATATTTTGTTAGTTCACTTTTCATTTCTCATGGTTTTCAATTTCTTATTCCTTTGATCAAAAGTAGAGATCTTTGGCACATATACCAGCGCAGTTTTAACCTTTGTATTTTGTTTTGACAGTTCACTTAATGTTAGGAATACTTAAAACTTCTAGATTGAAAACATTAAATATCTATATGAAATTTCAGTTGATTTAAATTATATAGATGATTAGGGAAAAGCATTGCAGAAAGCACACAGTAAAACCCCCATGTTAGGGAGTAGAAGGGAGTAGATGAGTGGTGGGAACACGAGGTCTCAAGATGGTTGAGTTGGGGGAGCAGTGAAAGAGATATCTAGATAGAGGGGGGCATTATGGCGTTAGGGAGAAACCAGGTGTTCAATCAGGAATATCTATTCCTATCCTCTTTTTTATGTAAATGATGGCCTGTTACAAACATTATTCTATATTCTGTTCTTGGAACTCTGCACTTTTAAACATGTTTATATATCAAACAATAAAGTGTGAGGAACTATTTCCTCCTAGTCCCTATGCTATTAAATCTTTGAAAATTTGTCTTGAGATGTGACCTTAATTAAAAAATTATTATGGAACATCTTTTAAGAGTCTGTTCTCTCTTTTCGTTCTGGGTTCCAGGATCCAACTCAAATTATCAAGCTTTCGTGGCAAGCCCTCTTTCACTGAGCCATCTTGGTGTCCTTTGCTTTGCATTTCTTGGATATTAATTTTAATTCTATTAATGAGTCTGTTATCAGTTTTGTTATCTTTCAGAAACTTCCTTTTTTTCTTTTTTGAAATAGGACCTTGTATAGCCAGGGTGGCTTCAACTTAGTTATGTGTGAAGGATGACCTTGAACTTTTGATCCTTTTTTCTTTGGACTCTAGATGTGTACCAACACAGCTATTATGCTGAAGAAATTTTTAAAAAGTGATTTTTGTTACTGAATGTATGAGTGTTTTCTTTTATATTGTCTCAATTTTTG
The DNA here is from genome assembly GCA_004026605.1 of Ondatra zibethicus. NCBI lineage: Eukaryota > Metazoa > Chordata > Mammalia > Rodentia > Cricetidae > Ondatra > Ondatra zibethicus. The sequence continues at coordinate 335,443 of PVIU01000262.1, forward strand.
GTTGTTATTTGAAAGGGCAATTTGCACATAAAGAATTTCTTTGTTTTCCTCAACATTTTCATGTATAAAGGTTTTATTAATATATTTAGAATTTATGTTATAATACATTGTGTTATGAATATGCCAAGGTTTCCCTATAATATCTACTATATAGTCCCAGTTTCTCCCTCTGATCTGACTTGCTGCTTCTTTGATACAGTAAGTGTTTCCATGTTTTAAGATGTTTGTAAATGCCCTCTTTTTATTATTGATTTGTATGTGCTTTCATGTACCGATGTTGAAGTGTTTCAGTTACTGAAGCATAGTGATATATTCTAATGTAAGTAGGAATATGCTTCTCTTCCCCTCATTGCCCTATTCAGTTTTATTCAGAATTTCAATATCATTAATATACTAGATTTGCTTTGTCTGGTTCTCTTTTTCTTCTTTAGGCTCTTTAGGTATATAGTCATGTCTGCATATACTATAATGTCTTTCTTCTTACTTTTATTCATCTGATATTTTGTCTGATTTAATTTGCTCTTTTAAATAAAATATAAAAAATAAAATGGTAGACATTTGTTTTTGATATAGGAGAAATGTGCCATTGTTTTTCACTAAGTAAAATGCAACCATGAGCTGAAGTAGATACAGTTATTCTTGCTCGTGGAAGGAAAACAGTCGCTTTTTCTTCTTTGTGATCAAGCGCAGGTAGTATTAGTATATATTCTTTTAAATGATTTGTTGGATTCCCTCCTTAAAATAGTTGACCACAGTGTGCTTATTTTCAAAACTATGTGAATAGTTTTATTTAGGTGTTTTACAACTTATTTTGGTATAAAAATTAAATTCACTGTTTGCTCTTTAACCCTTTTATTTGTTCAGAAGAAGTAAAATAGTTTAAAATTTGGAAATACATTCCTTATTTTAAATGTTTACTGACCTAGTTAAAAGCATAACAGATTTTGTGTGTTCAAATGTGGGAGTTTTGAGAGAAATAAGTCAGTATTGTCTTCAGGTTTTTTTTTTTTATTTTAAAGTTTCCATCAAATTGCCTTTTTTAAATGTGTGATAGATCCCTTGAGTTTGTCTTGCTTTTCCCCATGTAGCTAACTCTATTTTATTTGTTACATTAGTTTGCTAAAATAAGATCTTTTTAAATAATAGGTGATTCTGATTTTGGCTTAACCATCTATATCTTCAATCAATACTAAAGACTTTTAGTGTGAATATGATTTTTGGTCATGGAAAAGAATTTTTGTCATTGTTGAAGTAAATCAACAGAGTTTAGTAATTTTCATGGGTTGATACATTCCATTAGATATGTCTCATTAAGCAAGTCTCGCTTGATCATTACAAGTTATGGTCTCTCATTCAGAACAATATCCAAATATAAACCACCTGACCATTGTGGTCTTGTACTTATACTGTGGTTGATTTGGTTATAGTTGTCTGAGAGATGCTTATAGGTATGCTCACTGCTGCTTTTATTTGTTTTCAGATCTCTAAATCTGTTTTGTTGGTTTATTTATGATTATTATATAAATAAAATAAATACTTAAAAAATTAAAATTCAGTGTGCACATGCCTTTAATCCCAGTACTCAGGTTTCAGAGGATGGTGGATATCTGTAGTTGGAGGCCAGTCTGGTCTACAAAGCAAGTTCCAGTACATCCTGGACTGTTACACAAAGAAATCAAAGAAATAAAAAAAAAAAAAAGAAAAGAAAAAAATTTAAATGCTTCTTGTGGGGTTAACCTTGGAAGCTCTAATCAAAACCAAACCAAGACAAAAGCCCCAAAACTCAGATAATGAAAACAAAAACTCAGATACGGAAAAAATGCTTTTTAATAGTGAAGTGAAGTGGATAGAGAACACTGACATCTTTCCCCTTTCATGCTCTATAAGAGAGTTTAGTTCTTAGTCTTTTAATGTTTTTATGTGCATGTTACCATATATATACTTGTATATATGTTTTTTGTATAAATAAAAATGGATTTATAATATGTAAACTGTTTTGTAATTTGAGACCATAACCTTGTGACACTCACACAAATGTTTCCTTAAAATCTTGCATGTAATTTTGAAGGTGCTGGAGTGTGTTCTATGTGGTGCTATGGTTTGCCAGGCCATGGCTCTTCTCGGTGTCTCATGCGAGAAGTAGCTGGAGTCTGACTGCTTGTTACAGTTACTTCTTTTCTTGTACACACTACGGTTTCAAATTGCAGATTTTATTGTTCTTTCTGGACACCTTTTATATATTACTTTTAATCATTTAATAAGTGTTCTGTGATTGCTGATGTCTTCAAAATAATGGTTTTTTATACTTTCAGACTCCAGTTTCAGCATCGAATGTAGGACTAGAACACGGGAAATCTTAGTACAGAACAGGCAAATGAGTAGTTGTTTCCATAATAAAATGTGTAATTTAGGATCAGGATCTTTTGAGGAGTCAAAATTTTCATATGTAGAATTTTAATTTTTCTCAAAATTAATTGCAAAACATATAATTTGGTAGTTCAAATATTGATTTTGTAGTATAGGCTTAGATTTTCTGTGGATTAAATATTGCTTTTGATACGATGGTGAAAGTTTATCCAGTTTTGCTATAAACCCCCTTTTGCTGAACAGGCTTTTATTTTGTAGCATTTATATTATGAGACACATCAAGAAATCATCATATTTGTATAAAATTGTTATTGTGGTCTCTGATGTATTATAGTAAGCAGAAATTCAGGACTATTTATGCTGGAATTTAGTCTTGATTTACCAAAGTTAACCATGTACTATTGGATAAGGTAGTTCAATTCTCTCTTGCAATGTGAGTTTCTGTAAAGGTCATTGATTTATTCCTCATCTGGTACTTATATTTAGTGCAGACTGAACTTTAGATAGTAAATTAGAAGTGTCATTTTCTATTTCAATTATCTTGGCATTTTATTTTAATTCATGTCTGTAGATTATTTAAACCAGCTCTCAAATATATGCTCAGTTTGTATATTTTGATTAACTTTATGTGTGCTTTTAAGTGTGTCTCAAGTTCAAAGAAAACAAATTAATTCTGAACTAAATAATTATTGATTGAGTGTTAAATATTTTCTATCCATTACCTATTATATTATTTTAATTTTTATTGTTACTAAGTTGAATTTCTCATTGTATTTTTATCTATTAGTTAAATTATAGTGTAAATGATACATTGTGATTCTGTGTGTGTGTGTGTATTTTGTTAGTAATTTTTTGGCTTATTTTTCTTAGGACAAGGTCTCATTTTGTAGCTTATGCTGACCTTAAAGTCAACATAGTCTTCTTGCCTCAGCCTCATGAGTGCTTGACTTACAAATATGTGCCACCGTGCTCGTATTTTCTTACTCGCTTTTCAGATACTGTTGCCTTCTTGAAAATGCTTGTCCCTTACTAGTGTGTGTAATAAATGGGACTTAGAAATGTATTATGCTTCTTGGTTTGAATTTGTATTAAGTAATTAGTTAGCGAGCTTCCACAAACCCTCATGCTAAGTAATCTAGCAGTATCCCAGCCGTGCCCGCGTGTCCCACTGTCAGTTTGGCTCTTGGTGCCTCTAAGAGCTTCTGCCTGGCTACTCCTGGGAAGGGTGGGTCAGAGCTCTTATTGTCATACAAGTTGCTTTTCTCAGCAAAAGCCCCTGTCTTCTTTATTATCCTGTTGTTATCCTGTTGTCCAAGGCATGGACATAGGCTTCTTATTTTCCTTTTATAGATATAACAACCACAGAAGGGCCTCAGAAAGCAGAGAAGGACTAACAGAACAGTCTAAGGGGAGAGATACTGCATCTCCTAGAGTTCACATGCATTGGATGTGCCTTTCGACTCTAATACTTCTCAGCCCAGGCCTTTTCTCTTTGCCAACTCTTAGGCCTGTTCTGGTCCTTGGAGTAAAAGATTTTCTGGCTATGTATTGTTTTCTTCTGGAATTAGGTCCCATCCATTTATTGTCAGTCAGTCAGTAAGTCAACCAGTCTCTCTCTCTCTCTCTCTCTCTCTCTCTCTCGTGTGTGTGTGTGTAGGCATATGAGTGCACATACACATGTGCATGTGGGCGTACATTCAGATGTGTGCCTATGTTGTGACTGTCAGAGAACTTTGGCTGCTATTTAATAGGCAGGATGTTTTGGACAAGATCTAGCTACACAGACTACACTGGCCTGGGATCAACTCTTAGCCCAGGTTGGCCTCCAGATTGCTAGAAGTATAGCATGAATCACTGATCACGTGATTACATGTCTTATTTTCCACGCTGAGTTTTGCCTCTCTCGCTTGCTGTTTTATTTTCTCTTATTTTACTTGTTCAATCTTGAGTACTTGCTTCTTGGAGAAAACTTGCTTATTGTTTAACTCTCTCTGATTCATAAGGTTCCCCCCTTTTTCTATATACTATATTTATCGCTCTCTGAGGAATTTTGATATAGTTATTTTTATCTGTAAAGCTGTGATTGTTTACTCAATTGCATCGAGACACTGAAAGAAAAGAACTGTTCACTGTGTGTTCTGGTAACAGCAAAATGAACATAGAGTAAATGTATGAAGCTGTTATTTCACACAGACAGTGTTTGCAACATTTGGTTTCTATTATTTAGTCCTCCTGAAAAATCTTGTTAAATTATCTACTGTTTTAGATGAGGCAGCTGAGACCCAGGATTTTTGTGTAACTTGTTCAATTTTGAAGACTTCATATCTGAAATTTGAATTCCAGCAATCGGCTATAGATAATGTGCTTTTAAGTACTGGTTTAATAATGGCTATTCATAAAGCTGCGTCAATTACTTTCCACTCTGCTTCTGCTTTCGTTTTATAGTTAGCGATGAGTCACCCATTTGTAGTTGTAAATATATTTACTCATTTAACCATGAGATCCTATTAAGTTAAATAAATGACCATTGTTTTTTATGTTTTAAAAATCACATTATGATTTTTAAGTTTTTAAAAAATTCAGTCCTATTTATTGTTTAAATTCTGTCAGTTTTATTGAACCATACAGTTTTTACTTAATTTACTAAATAGATAAGGGATGTATTGTTGGCAGTTTTAATGGACCTATCTTGCCTTTTTGTATAGTGTTTGGGCATTTATCTAAAATTTGGTGGTTTAAAAATATTAATTGGTACTCTAGTAAGTAATAAAACAGTTTTGTATATACATTGGAAAGTATGTACAAACTTCAGCCTGTTTGTATTGACTTGTTTTTACAAATATATGTAAGGCATTTCAAAACAAGCTCTTATTATGAGAAACCTAAAGGTTTCAAACCTGTGTTAATCTTTAAATCATTTAATATTACTGGGTACTGCAGTTTGTAGCGATAAGGCCCAGAACACATTGCTCCTAGTCCATTGAAAGAAGAAGAAATGGGAGAGATACTTTGATAAGTGTCCTGCCTGTTTTAACCTTGAATGCTATTATGGCATGGGCTGCCAAGGGGGGATGGTGCTATATCTGTTTCATTGGCTTAGACTTTTTCCTGCTGAGAGAAATCAATACTCTGAGGCGTTGCATGACAGAGAAATCACTTCAGAATTAAAGGTGGCTGTCACACATTATCATTGGTTGACTTTTGTTTGCTGTTGAGGTTTTGAAGCTTTCATTTTTCTTAGTCTTTTTCAGGAACCTAAGGTTTCTGTAGATAGCATTAATTTTTTTTTTAAGATCAGACTTTAAATCTGGGGTGAGTGATAAAGCACAAAGACCTCCAAAAGTAAATAACTGAGAAACTTCTTCATTTGTTGAACTTTATGTGGTTTTCCTTTTCAACAGTTTTCGGTAAATTTATAGTATAAGTGATTTTGAAACAATTGAGAAGTAACACTCTTAAACTGTTTGGCAGAAGCCATGCTTCCTTAATTAAAATTCCAGTAATCTGTGTGTAGCTCTTAAAATGGAGAAGGTAGAACTGTATTGTATATTCTGATATGGAATGAAATACTCTAACCCCACCAACTCTAGAAAACAATGGTCATAAGCTGTTCCTTTTTTCTCTTAACTATCATTGCTCTGTTTTCTGTCTAAAGGCAAATATTTTTTTAATATTTAAATATTAAACACTAAATTATGAAAGCAATTCATTTATATTGTTATTAATCAATACTAAACTAGGAAAAAGATTCTCTTATGTTTTGAGAGTGTTCAAAAATTTAAGTTCTTTTGTTTTTTAATAATCTGATAAATTAGTTGCCCTGATAAATTAGTTCAAATAAAACATGTTATTCTAGAAATCTAGTCCTTGAAACCTTGTAAGTTTGACATTCTTAGTTTAGCTGACTTGCTTGTTGTTAAAAGGCAGTGTTTGTGAGCCCTCTTTACAGTTGTTAGAACTCTTCTGCTTTAAGATAACCACGGCTCTAAGTCTCAGTCTCTCTTCCACCCTTCTCCTCTCCTCTTCCTTTCCTTTTAATGTTTGTAGGAAATTTTCTAACTTGTGTAGAATATCTTGAGCTGTTTCTCCTTTGTTTTTTCTTTGTTGTTCTTGGTTTTAAATTGGGGTCTTCTGTGTAGCCCTAGATGGTCTGGGACTCACCAGGGATCCCAGCTGGCACAGCACTGCAGCAGCTTCTGTGTCTACCGTGCTGGGACTACATTAGGCCTGGCACTCCAGTTTTAATATGAATAGTTTTTCGACTTTTCTCTTCTCTAGTTCTTGAACACTCTGACTACATATTATAATGATGTTGCAACTGCCATTAGAGAACAAGGTGGTATTTTTATGAAATTTCTCTTTATTATTTTTCATAGAGTAGGCCATTTATTTTTTAATAGACATTTAGATCACTGATCCAAATTCTCTACTTTTCTCATATTTTAAGGCTTTTTCCTTTAAGTTCTGCTGTAGCTGATTTTATGTTTTTTTCTAATTTTCCTTATGAATTTTTATTGATTTGTAAGTTAACCTGAGGTGAGTTTCTTAAATGTCAATTATATGGGAGCTTTTAAAAAGCATATTCTTTCACCTTAGACAGTCAATCAAAGAATCAAAAGAATCAGTATTTCTAGCTCATTCTCTGCATAACTTCTCTCGTAACTTGTCCTTCATATTCTTGTCTTCTGAATAGACTTTTAAAAGTCAATTTATTTGTGCATGTGAATTGGGGTGTTACAGTTAGAAGAAAACTTGTGGAAGTTCGGTCTCTTCTTCTGTCATGTGGGTCCTTGAGATCATATGCAGGTTGTCAAGTTTGATGATGAGCACCTTTACAAGAATAAAGGGGAACCATCTCATTAGCTCCTAATAGACTTTTTTTTTTATTTTAAAGAAAGTCAGTGGTTTTTCTTCTTCACATAAATTTCCAAGGAAATACTTTGGATGTAATCTGCATTTGTCTAGAATATAGGGCACATAGACAGACATAAGGGTATTATGTGATATGACTGAATTATAGGTTATGTATTCTAGGTAATAAAATGTAGTCTTGTGCTGGAGGGGGAACCCTATAGTAGAGCGCCTACCTAGCATGTGTTTCAACTCAGTACCACACAAAAAATGTTTTGAGTTTTTTGGCCGTCATGTACTTTTGGGGGTTGAAAGTAGAATATATAAATGTATTTATACTATAAAAAATTCTTCTAGAAAAAAAACCTAGTGATTGTTCATAAGAAGCTATCAAATTATTTCTAACTCTTAATTTTGAACTAATAGAAATATTTCTGTAAAGTGAAGTAAGTGGGCTGTTTACTGAGGAAAATTGATGCCACACGTTACTGAATATAGAAAATGTTTACGATGAGGGTGGCTAGTTCAGCTTTTATACTTCAGTGTTGGATGGTTACTGTGGAGGTGAAGATCACCTTTTGTAGTGCCGTGTGCTCAAGTTTTGAATAAACAGTTGGATCAGCTATGAAATATTGAAGGATAAGTCTCATTGATGATAATGGATGATGTGGGAAGGGGATGGTAAGAATGGAATAGTTGATAAAACTTTAGTAAACATACAAGGATTTCATATGCGAAAGCCATGAAGGAAACATGTTATTGCCATGAGAGAAGGTGCACTCAGTGCCAGGAGGAAACCAGAATAAGCGTTCTGTTGCCAGGTTACTTCTCTCTCAACTTCCATGCAAAGGGCAAATAGTGAAATAGGATAGAATCATGCAGTCTACATGAAAAAATTAAATTTAGCATTGTCTCTGCTTCTTCAGCTAGAGAGCCAGTGTAGGAATTTACATTGAGTGGCCAGTGTAAGTTATTTTCTTGTTCTATTATAACTTAGTGTTATAAATAAATTAATTATAAGAAGCAAGTTTATTTTATTTTTCTTTATTAATTCTACAGTAATGAATGTCAAATTTCTTTAATAGTCTTCAAATGCAAATTGAATTATTTCCTTTCAAGGCAATTTCTTTTGTTTTTGCATTCAGATACTTTTGTACTATCATTGTGATGTTATATTACTTATTTTATGTGACTTTTAAGTCCAGAAAAGCAGAGGTAATATGAAGTAAAATGTTCTGCCTAAAAATAATACTGAAGGAGAATTTTAGAGCTACCCTTTATTTTTATGTCCTAAATTCCATTGTCAATTGAACTCCCGTGATGGAGTCTCACAGGTACCTCCATTCAACCTTGAAACGGATGCATGTTTTCCTCCAATACATGTGTGCCAACCAAATATTCCTCATATGTACCTGCCTGAATAATATAAATTATTATTGATATTTGATGAGAACATCTTTAATTTACACTATTAAGATATTTTTTAGAACAGAAACAAGTTCGTTGTATGTTTTAGAAACATTCTTATTTGGTTTCCTTTTATCACATTTTAAGGTCAGATGTGACTGTAATGTTCTACAAGGAGACAAAGATTGATAATCAGAAAAGAATGGTTCTTTAATGTGATTTATATCTATAGATTTTCTGTCAGATATGAAAAGTTGCCTTTTAAATTGTAAAGAAATACCCATTAAGGAACACTTTAAACCATTTTACTATTTAGCTTACCTGAGTCCTTGTTTTTAGAAATGCCTTTTCAGCAAACTTTGGTAGGTTAGCAAATGTTTATTGTTCAACTGTTTATAAAAAGTTGAAATAGTCTCTTTAGTAAGGTCTTACTACAAATAAGGCATTTATAGTAGTGTTTACTATGAAGATATACAATGTTTATAGGAATATAGTGATCATTGATTTCTCTAATTTCCATCAATAATTTGAATTTCCTCTCAGATAAAGTTAGAAAAGGCATACTGTAGATGTAGCAAGTAATTTAGAATATGTATAAAGATCTCTGTACCCTTTCACTGTTCCTTTCTCAGTAGGTTATCTTCTTAGCTCCTGCGTGGATCTCTGAAAATACCACTGTCAAAATAACAGTTGCAACAATGAAATAATACCCCTTTCACTTAGGTTGCTGTCCATTCAGATATTTAAAAAATATTTTTCCTTCTGTTTTTTCAAATCAAATTTGCATAAGTGCCCCCTCCTGTGACTTCTTAATCACAGCCCTTCAACAGACATAAAATGTGATATTTACATTTGATTTGCTCTAGCCTACTTTCTACTGCGCCTTATAGTCTCTACATCAGCACTTACATAACATAACTTGTTTTTATATGATTTTAATATTTATTTTATTAATTGTATAGCAATGCATTTCAACTTTTAGCAGTAGTTAAATAAAACTGAATATTTTGTTCCTAAGCTAGTTATTTGTTTTTACAGTCATATATTTTTATACTTATGTTATACCTAGTTTATATGACATTTAAAGTCTAAAACTAGAGTGTTGTGAAGCAGGAAATTCTGCCCACGGTAAAATCAAATGAAAGCATGCTTTTGAGTTTGTACCCAAGTGATGTGTAGGATCCCTCCTCCCCCTGCAGATTGCCCAGAATATTTGAACTTTTCTTCCTCTTCCCAGTTTGTCCCTCTTCTACTTTCATATCTTGCCTGCTGCTCTCTCTCCCAGTGAACTTGATGGGGATATCTTTTCAGACCGGGGCATCTTTTCAATGACCACACCACAGAAGAAAAACATCTTTCCCTCTTCTATGAACCATTAGTTGCTGTTAAATTCTCAGCGAAAGGTTCGATCTTGTGAATTTGTCCCTGTATGACAAGATGTTGAAGGGCATACTCTTGCCCAGGACCCCATAGCTGCTGAGTTCAGAGCTAACAGCCATGTCAGCCTAGAGAACAGGGAGCCCGCTCTCTGCTCCTTCATCTGGTTCTTATGTTCTTCCTGCTTTCTTCCTTGATGCTCACTAAGCCTTTGAGGGAATGATATAGGTGACCTCTTTATGGCTAAGCATTCAACAGTCACTTGTTCTTGAGAGTTAATTCTTGGAATTAAACTAATCCTCTCATTTAGCAATTTTAAGCCTAAAAAATAAGTTTAAAGCTTAAAAAACAGAGAAATTAAGGAATTGGCCGACACTATCAAGAAACATTAGCCAGATGATAATCTGGTTTATTTTGATTCATAGTGATTTTTTTCTTTTTTTCACTCTGAATTCTACAATTTCTTTCAATTTGAATAATTACTGAAAAATACTTTGACTTGTATTTTTTTCTTGTGTCAAATAAATGTTTTGCTTCTCTGTTTTTCTTTTATGCTTCTGCTTTAAAGGTTTATTTTCTTCCCTCTCATGAATAACTTACCCTCTTCAAATCATCCATTGTTAAATTCAGTCTTTGATTTCTTATGAACTGATACATTACAATACATTTTTTTCCTTTATGCGCGTGACTATAGAACTGTCTCTTCTAGTGTTTCCTCTTCTTTTTTTTTGCTAATGGTCCTGAGCCCTGGGTTCAGGTGGGCGCGGTATGATTTGTGGTTATGCATTGTCCTGGCACTCATTCTCTGCCCTGTGATCAGATGGAAGTTTCTGCATTAACCACTGTCTACTGCACAACGGAGCTTCTCTGAGGTCTAAGACCTGGTCTGCTTTAAGTATAAGATGTGAATTTAGAGGGTAGCTTGATACTAATCCGTTTAGCAGACTAATAGAAGTAGGTTCACTCCTGGGGCCTATGAGCTCCCCCAAACATGATTTCTAAGCAAGATTTACATTATCAGGGATGTGTTTCCTCCTGTGGCACAGGCCCTAGATCCAGTCAGAAAGTGGTACTTCCTCAATCCCATTTGCGACTCTTCTGCATCACTAGATATGTCTCATCATGTTTGACTTTATTGTAATTCAAGATGAATAAGTCTGTTGATGACTTTGTCTCTCCGGACCTACAGCACCTTTTGTTACTATGAAAGCCACCCAGTAGAAAGGAAGCTTTCTGGTCAGTACCAACTTGTTTTCTCTATGCCATGTGATCAAAGTGGGCAGTGTCTTCAGCAATAGGACCTTAATATTAAGTTCAGTACCATGAGCCTATGTTGTTTTGGAAATCTCCAGGCAACACATTGCATGACTGACAACTTACCTGCCATTGGGCTTTTTATTTGGTACTTAATGACTTTGCAGAATTAACTCCAAGTCAACTCATATATCTTATAGTAGTTTTCATGCATATTTAATGTTAGGTATTTCTCCCTCACCTCTTCTACCCTCTGATTTCTTCCCTCCCCACCTTAAATTTCCCTCCCCAATATTACCCCCTTTCCCTTCATTAGGTCATTTTTTAAGGATTCAAATGTCCTAGAAGTTTATGATTCCATAAGTAGTGGGTTAAATTGTGTTTGGATGAAACAGAATTTTTCCCGTGCAGTTGCCATAGTTCTACTGTGTTTAAGTTTTGGCTTTATCTTCAGACCATCCACTCCTTGCCCTGTAGAATAGAGAGTGTTCAATGCTTCTAGAGGTGTGTACTTGCTCTTCTGTACATTGAGCAGGAGGAGCATACTATCGACACAAACTCTTTATTTTCTTTTTTACCTCATACAATAATTGCATTGGATAATCTGGGCTAATTTGTCAGTATGATGTATATTATTCCTGAGTGGTTTAGGGTAATCAGGACCCTTCTCTGTTGCTGGAGTTGTGGTGGGAGTTGCGTAGACTACATAGACTACAGTCTATCCATACTTCTACTATGCACCTAACAGGAGAGGCAGTTAACCAAAATGTATATCTGTAATATATAAAGTAACAACAACAATCAAATCCAGTCTACTTTCCAGAGGGTGTGTATGTGTATGTGTGCGTATACTTTAATTTGGAAGTTACCATGAGTTGGTAGATCCTGTAGAGGTCAAGTTTGCATCAGTGCGCATGCCCCTAATCATGATCACAAAAGCATCATCAAGGTGACACCAGAAGTGGCAGAACTCGTATAAAAGAAAAGAAAAGCATTTGGGAACTAGCATTGTGCCCAATTATTGCTAAAGAATAAAGAACCCTAAGATGTTTTAGAAAATTGCTAACATAGTATTTTTTAAACTTTGATGTACATGCCATTACCCGGGGAAGATGAAAGTCCAAATAGTATCTTAGTATTTTGGGAATGGAACTTAATTCTGCATTTTTAGTCTTCCAGGTGATTCTTTTGCTGAAGGTTTATTTTTATAGGTAGAATTTAAGAGACCAAATTTTTCTTTTTCAAAGTTTTGAGAAGTTACTATGATTACTAATCTAAGCTTAAAACACCCCAACAAAACATAACAACAACAAACCCAAACCTCATCCCGGCCTTTGTGGTGCCCTTATAACTTGTCTCATTACAATCCACCCTCCTGAGTCTGTCATGATCGTAT